>OU892286.1:1610522-2203519 GCA_917834065.1 Ceutorhynchus assimilis
GGTGCTACTAGTGCTTAGTCTGAAATTGGGTAAGCCAATTTTCCAAATGGACGTGAAAAGTGCATTTTTATATGGTGAAATCGAGGAAGAAGTTTTCATGACTTTACCAGGTAAAAATAAGAATAATTGTAGCACAGTTTGTAAATTGAACAAGTCCATTTATGGTCTCAAAAGATCACCTAAATGTTGGAATTCTAAATTTGATAATTTGATGAAAAGGGAAGGTTTTGATAGGTCAGAGAATGATTATTGCTTATATTCAAAATGTTCACAGAATGATCAGTTATTTGTAATATTGTATGTGGATGATCTTTTAATTCTTGGCACTAAATTGGAAAAAGTCAATAGCTTGAAATCAACTTTGCATACCAACTTCAGCATGAAGGATTTAGGAGTAATTTCTCAGTACTTGGGTATAGAGGTTGAACAAAATTTAAATCAAGGGTATGTTCAATTGAGTCAAGAAAGTTATTAAAAGAAGTTTGCAGAAATATGGTATGCAAGATTGTAAAGCTATTAGTACACCTATTGATATGAATAATGACCTTAGCTACTTAAAAAACTGTAATGCTGACCCTAAATTCAAAATATTTGTAGAAAAATCATAGGCAGTCTCATGTACGCTGTACAGGGCACTAGGCCTGACTTACGTGAAAGTGTATGTCTTCTCAGTAGATTCCAGGAAAAAGCAGACGAAAATTTGTATAAAGCATTGAAAAGGGTCTTGAGATATGTAAAGGGCACCCTGAATTATGTTTTATTTTTTAAGTTAGAAGGTAATACTGCTTTGAGAGGATATGTAGATTCAGACTGGGGAGGGGATGTTCAAGATAGGAAGTCCACAACAGGATATATTTTTAAATTATATAACTGTACCATAATGTGGACGAGTAAGAAACAGCAAAGTGTGTCAATCTCTTCCACAGAATCAGAATATGTGGCTCTAATGTTTGCAGTCAAAGAAGCATGTTGGCTGAGAAAAATTTTGAATGATTTTGGTTGCTTCAAAATGAATGAAAGTGTTATTATTTTGGAAGACAACCAATCTGCTATTAAAGTTGCTAACAATCCTGGAGACAATAAGAGATTGAAACACCTTGACATAAAACTAAATTTTGTGAAAGAGAAAATAGACAGTGGAGTGGTGGATATACAGTAGATTAAAACCGAAGATCAACTGGCCGATATATTTAGCAAGCCATTGTCTAGAGTCAAGTTTGAGAAATTCAGGGAGGGTTTGGGTTTGACCAAATCACTGCTCTAATTTTTTTTTTGCTGTAATTTTTTATATTTTGGAATAATGGTAAAATACTTATATTGAGGGAGGGTGTTAAATTACATTGATCAATATCAGTATTTTACTCGGTATTTAATTATAAACTTAAGAATTTGTATTTTGTTTAGAACAACGTTAATCCTGGTAGAAGTGTGAATCTACCTTTAGTTGGCATGAAAAAGTTTGGTTAGGATTTTTCACGTTGTTGTTGTTCTGCTGGACGGCGATTCTCGAATCGTGTGATCCCTGTTCCCATAGGAAAAGTACGCGTGGTTTCTATTAAAATCTATTACGATGTATTCTTGAAATTAGGGACCGTTCACTTCCTATGAAAGTTGAGAGAATTTTATTCTACTACTTTTTTTGAAGAGAACGTCTGTTCTCGGGAGAACCAAACGTCAAACATGCGCTTTTCGTCAATTCTACAGTCATCATCCATGGTATTTTTTTGTTTGTTTTGCAAATCATTTATCAGTAATTGCCAATTGGGTACATTTGCATATTATTGTGGAAAATATTGTCCAATACGGAAACGTGGGAAACCATGGAAGCTGGGGTTATAGGAAGAATTCTTGTACTGAATGATCTACTAGATGCAGAAGAGCAAAAAGAAAAGCCTATAATAGACCGTCAGCTAATGACATACTTTGCTGACCGATTTTCTCACTTCGGGGATTTCAACCACTGAAAATTATGTCAGTGCTGAGCTCAAAAAATTAAAATTTAGCGACCGAACGTCTGCTAAGCATATGGAAAATGTTCTTTTCTTTTGCAGCGGCCGTAACATATAGGTACCTCAACAGCTGACCGGCTTATGGGAATTTTTTTCTGGTTCCTACCGATATGAAATTTGATTCTGTCGATTACCATAAGCGAGAAAACGATCAGCCACCGAATATTCTTTCACAAGATCGCGCCCTTATTTCAACCCTTTCAGTACGTGCAAACCTTATGGCTTTGGTTTTACACTATTAGATTGTTCTACAATGTTAATGTGTTAAAATGCCATGAAAGTGAAATTGAAAAAATAACCTATTTTTTTCTGCAAGAGGAAAATTAATTTTCCATATGCCTAGCAGACGCCCGGCCGCTAAATTTTCGTTTTTTGAGCTCAGCACTGACATATTTTTCAGTGGTTGAAATCCCCGAAGAGAGAAAATTGGTCAGCAAAATATGTCATTGGCTGACGGTCTATAAGGAGATTTTACAGAAGAGAAAATCCCTTTGATTTAACGGATAATAAATTTATAAAACTATTTAGATTAAGCAAAGATCCTGCTCTAAATTTAATTGATTTATTGACACCTTTTATACGGGCTCCAACTAGAACATCATTAAAAACTGTGGTAAAATCGGAGGTAAATTTTCCACTTCGAAGTTTCATTTTGCCTTACAAAGTCAATGAGCATTTCTTTTTGAGTATGATTTATAAAGTCTGTTTTTTTTTAAAGATAATTCCCTGAATAAATTATTTATTTTTTTTAAGAAAAATAAACGTTTTTGGGCGTGGAACTTGAAAAAATTTTATATCCTCCAGCGGCTATGCCAGGTTATACCTATACATCGTCTGGTCTAAAATTGAAACCCTTTCCAGCATAGACAACGAGCCGCCACTGCTCTAAAACCCCCTCCATGGAAAAGCTATAGCTACGTCATTGGCAACTGAACATCTTGATTTTTCCAAATTCATTTTCCACATAAACAAAACAACACGAAAATAAAAATTGTAAATAGAAGGATTAATGATTTGATTTTCATTAAATAAATAAGCAAAGAATGATGTTACGTCCCGAAACACAAATAAAACGAATAAAACAAACTGATTTTCTTCTTTCTCATGACATTCGTCCTTTTAACACACTAAAATTGTGGCTAATTCTACATATTACTGTTGGCAACAACGCATTATTATTTGACAAGTTTTCTCTCATTCTATCATAGTCCCATACATTCGAGAATACCAACTTTGGCACCAAGAGAACGAGCGTGCGATGTGATCTCTCACTTCTCTTAGGGGAACGTTCACTTCTACCAAATTCGAGAATCGACTACCTGGACGGCGATTCTCGAATCGTGTGATCCCTGTTCTCATAGGAAAAGTACGCGTGGTTTCCATTAAAATCTATTACGACGTATTCTCGAAATTAGGGACTGTTCACTTCCTATGAAAGTTGAGAGAATTTTATTCTACTACTTTTTTTGAAGAGAACGTCTGTTCTCGGGAGAACCAAACGTCAAACATGCGCTTTTTGTCAATTCTACAGTCATCATCCATGGTATTTTTTTGTTTGATGTGAACATCTTTTTTAAATAACACCTTATAAAATTTAAATTATTTTTGTGTCTCCAATCAAATGCTCGCTTCGCTCGCCGAATCTCAAAGAGAAGATCCTCGGAAACGCGTGAAATCACCAACAACCTGAAAAACGTTTTAAAATATAACACATCAAAATTTATTTTAATTTTGAGTTTTCGATTGCTCGCTCCGCTCGCCAAATCTCAAAGAGAATATCCTCGAAAACGTAAATCAACCAAAAACGCGAAAAACCATTTTCAAATAACCAGTTCTTGAAATTTAAAACATTTTTAAGTCTAGAACTGCTCGCTCCGCTCACCAAATCTCAAAGTGAAGATCCTCGAAAACGTAAATCCATCGAAAACGTGAAAAACCTCTTTTCAAAAGCACCTTCAAAGAAGATCCTTGGAAGCGTAAATTCACCAAAAACGTGAAAAACCTTTTCTTTGTTAATTTCCTAGCTTACAAATGTATTTTAATAATTATTGGTGCTTCAAATAGGTTAGTGGACACCTATTATAGAAGGCAAACAACTGATAAAATATTATGGTTTTATTGAATCTTTACGGAAAAAATGACAAAATTACTGTCCGTAATGTCGACCGTAGCCTTTAGCCTTCCACTTTGAACTTTATCATTAAATTTCTAATAAATAAGCAAATAATGAGGTTGGTTACGTCCCAAAACACAAATAAATAAACTGATTTTCTTCTTTCTCATGACATTCGTCCTTTTAACGCACTAAAATTGTGGCTAATTCTACATATTACTGTTGGCAACAACGCATTATGATTTGATAAGTTTTCTCTCATTCTATCATAATCCTATACGTTCGAGAATACCAACTTTGGCACCAAGAGAACGAGCGTGCGATGTGATCTCTCACTTCTCTTATGGGAACGTTCACTTCTACCAAATTCGAGAATCGACTACCTGTTCGGTTCCTGCCTGAGCGTTGGCATGTTGTGCAAAAAATAAAAAGTTAATAATTCGCCGTTGTTTCATTGAATTTTACAAGCCCAAGCCATTAATTTTAACAAAAACCAATGACGTATTGCACTTATCCGAAAAATGTATATCATTGGCACTTTCCATAGGAACCTAATGTGTTAGACCGAGACAGAGAAGAAAACTTTGGTAGGAAATTACCATTGAGGTAATTAGGTACTAAAAAGTGAAAAAATAACTATTTTTTTCGAATAAATGCAATATGTCATAGGTTTTGGGACATCAAAATCTCTTAAAATCTGACATAGAAAATCAAGGACCGTATTTGAAAAAATGAGGTTAGTGATGGTGGTCCAAAGACGAAATGTCAGATTTTAAATTTGAAAATGTCATCTTGCGGAGTAAAAAAAGTTGTTACGATGAACTGACATTTATTTTGGAATAAATAGGCTCAGAAAAACATAAAAATCGATTTTGCAAAATTTAGGGTTTTTCCGGATATTTCCGAAAGTGTTCGGAATTTTACAAATGTCAAAGTACCATTTCATTTCATTGTTAACTTGCGCAACTTTTTTCTAGGTTAACCAACATTGTAACTCCAACCGTTCTCCAGATCCTAATGCTATCCCATCCTTATCTTGGACAAACTGTATATAAATACCAAAATAGGCTATTATTCGGTATTTTTTGAACTTGGCTCTGTAACACATAAAATCATATTATAATATGTTTTTCTTTTCAACAATTTATAAGTATGAATATAAAAAACTTTATGGAAGCATTTTCTGCTATCTTTTCATGGCTCAAATATTTTTTTTTACGTAGGAGTGATTTAGGGGTATTTTTTTCCCTTCTGCCACCCCTACAGGTCACGCTCCAACGATATTCGTAATTTACACATTTTTCCGAAAATTTTGATGTATAGCACTATATTGCTTCACAAAGTTGCATACGGATTACTAATTTAAAACTGACTAAAAGCTACAATTGGGCAAAAGATTCATGCCAATAACTTCACTGCTTTTCAAAATATGGCCCATTGAAATATTTGGAAATCAAATTTCCATGCCCTATGGAAAAGTTCGAATTTTTTAAATTTTGTGTATTTCGAATTTTTGACTCCACCAATCGAAAGAAGAGGTTAAATAAGCAGAAAAGCATTTTCGGAATTTTCCTTTTTGGGTTTTAAAGCCTTGTTAAAAAATAAAAACGATTTTTGCAATTTTTGGGTTCAAAAAATTTGAATGATCTAACATTCTTTCACAGAATTGCTGATTACTCGGTTATTATTTTAACAAATATGATCTAAAATTATATATTCTGAATCAAAATTAAATTATCTTCAAGATAAAATAAGATTCAATTATATATCTTAAAAACTTGTGAAGATATTGAGGCTCAAAGTTGAAACTTTACCTCAAATTTTGCAAAAGCTTCCACGCGGATTATCTTAAAAATGAAGCCCTTGGGTTCGGAGTCCTAAATAACCTTTTTTGTAGCCCTTATCAAGAGCTACAATTGGGCAAAATATTCATGCCAATAGCTTCACTGGTTTCCAAAATATAAGCATTTGAAATATTTTAAAATCCAATTTCCATGCATACCCCTTTGGAAAAGTTCGAATTTTTAAATTTTTGGATTTTGCGATTTTTGACTTTACAAATCAAAAGAGGAAGTGAAACTTAGTGGAAAAGTATATTGTGTATTTAAGTGGAAAAGTGACAGATTCTGTGTTTCCGACGGTGTGAGTTGACGGGCGAGGCGTAGCCGAGGCCGGCAAACACCGAAGGCCGAGAATGTGCTTTTCCACCGAAATAAACATACTATTTTTTCTGCGATTGGTTAAATCCTGTTAAATGTTTGTCTTTTAGTTCTAATTATTCAGCAGTACGAGAATCACTTTTCCGGCCTAGGCCGGAAAAGTGTTTCCCGTATTGTTATTCATTAATTCCTTAGCAACTATTAAAACATAATTAAAATACCAGAATATTGAGTTTTGCGACCTGTCAACCGGTCAAAAATGCTGACATTTCTTGTCAATCGCAGAAAAAAGCATTTACGTAACTTTGTTTTTAGGGTTTTAAGGCTTGTAAAAAAATAAAAACGATATTTGCAATTTTTGGGCTCAAAAAATTTCAATAATCTGATACTCTCTCACAAAATTGCTGATTACTCGGTTATTGTTATAACAAATATGATGTAAAATTATATATTCTGAATCAGAATTAAATAATCTTCAAGATAAAATAAGATTCAATTCTATATCTTAAATACTTTTGAAAATATTGAGGCTCAAAGTTAAAACTTTGTCTCAAATTTTGCAAAAGCTTCAAAGCCGATTATCTTGAAAACGAAGCCCTTGGGCTCGAAGTCTTGAATAACCTTTTTTGAAGCTCTTATTGAGAGCTACAATTACCAGAGTCCCTGCTAGAACCCGAAAAATGAAAATAGAGACAAAAAGTCAAAAAAGTTGACAGAAACTTTTTCTGATAATTTTTCTTGGAATCTGATAATTTTGTTATCAAATCCTGATAATTTTGAATTTGACATCTGACAACACTGCCCGATATAATAAGGAACTTATTCATGGGATGATTATTATAAGCAGCTCTTGATTCGAATCAAGAGCCGAAAATAATCAAAATATAAACATTTTGCACGATCACATAATAAAATCAATTCTAATCCTATTTCATTGATACTGAGCCCTTCGGGTATGCCTCAGGTCTTAGAGCAGTCAAGTTATACACCAATAATGAGGATTTTCAAGGAGCTATAAGGTGTCCAAAGATTCAAATAAGGCATAATTTTATGAGACTTTAAGAAATCACTGTGGTGAATTTAGTTCTCAAATTGGTGCCTCCGGGCACACAACAGGTCCGAAAACAGAGAATTTATACACAAAGCGTTGCAGGTCTTAGAGCAGTCCCTCAACAAATTGAAATTTAAGTAGGAATAGTTTTGTGCATTGGCCAATCAGCTTTCCAGAGAAAAGATGATAGACCCTGAGATAGGGACTGTTTAGTGGAGTCATTTTTTGGTCTGGCATTTTGAGGGCTGAATGTGGCTAGTTAACTGATGAGAATATAATATGAGTGGTTTTAATGCCTGCTCCCCGTTCGAAATGTCCACAGAATGAAGAACTGTGATTAGGTACCGTCTGGCAATTTTTCAGCGTTATTTTCACAACAAAACTTTTTATTCTGTCGATTGTCAGACATAAAGTAAATGCGGAAAGTTGTATACTTTTCTCTTGCAAGTTGACGCCCATCCCCACTTTTTCAGCCATTGAAAAACATCTAAAATTTTTTATGGTTGAATTATTTTCCAATGTCAATCTTTTCTTTAAAAGTGTGACAATTTAAGATCATTGAAAAAAAATGTTTAATGTAAATGATTTTTTTTTTTCTCAGTGGCAGGCATCAAAATCACACATATTCTCATCAGCTATCTAGCCACATTATTAAGCTCTCAAAATGCCAGACAAAAAAAAATGACTCCACTCAATAGTCCCTATCTCAGGGTCTATTAGGGATCCCAAGCTTGGAGATATAAACATGCATACAGTCAGGACGAAAAGTTGAAATGATTTGCCAATATCATCACTTGATTCTGTATGTCATGATGGGGTGATGTAGAGTCTCAAAAGATAATTTCTTTTTTACAAAAGTTACCTACGTCTAAAAAGTTTCTTATTTACAGTTTATTAAGATTCGTTCGAGATAAGATGACTTGAATAAAATGGAAGTTCCTCAGCTTTTACGCACCAAGAGATGCCAAAAATGATAAATTAAACCAAAAACACCCCAAATGACTTTCAGATAAAAAACTTTTTCATTTAAGTAATATAATTATATAATTGAGTTGACATTTCGACGGTTTATTTGAAAAAGTAGTAGAATTACTTCCAAAAATGAACGCCAAATAATGGATTGTTGAGTAATAGAATGAAGCAATTTCTTCAGAAAGCAGCCAGAATAAAAATCGCAAACTGACGGGAAGCAAAATAGTTGTCTTCAGGAACATTTCACACTCTAACAAAAAAAAAAAAATATTCCAAAACCAATTTGTACCCACTTGTATTTTACTTTGAGAAATTATCGGAATTATAAACTCCGTCATTCAAGTTTTGTTGTACGCAAAGTTTTCTGTTTCAATCGGAGAAATTGGTAAATTGATAAAAATTCTTGACAAAAGTTCCAAAGAAAAAAAAACTTATTTAATTTGTTTACCTCAAAATAGCAATCAAAACAATTAAATACATGCCACAGGTACGCACTTCAAAAACCACCTTTTAAACCGTTGCACTAATAACAAAGCCACTCTAGCTCTCTCCAACTTAATCAATCAATATCTAGTTGTCTTTTCTTAAAATTAAAAGAGGAAGATTTATTTTAAAAGACTGTCTAGTCGATGAGACGTGAAAATCGAGTGAGGGAGGAAATTTTTCCCACGGGAAAACGAAAACATTTTGAAAAACGCGCGCACGAACAGTAGAGGGAGCGCTTCTTTACAACTTTTTATTGTGCCCGAGGAAAAACTGTAAAAATAGAAACAGTTGTTGAAACCATTGAAATATAGTTCCGCGGGGAATTTTCGAATTTTCTCGGGTGAATTTAATTTGACGGGGAGTTGAAAGAGGTTTGTTAGGGTTTTCAGGATTCATTTGTCGGTTGGTTTTTTTTAGAGGTTTGTTGATTAGTTTTATATTTGAATGGAATCATCTGATGGAAGAGCAAAAAGATTTGTTAAATGACAAATTTTATCGTTCAAATGTTGTTTTTTCATAACTTCACCCACAAGTGCACAGGAACTTGCCCAGTTAAATGATTTTAAAGGCTCAGAACTTGATTGTCAACTGTGTGGCCCATAGTGTTCTGTTCTATATAGATATGATTACCTAAATCAAAAACCACGGCAAAGTCAATTTTCGACATTTTGAAAGGTACCTACATGAAATCAGGTGTTGCCAATCAGGTCCAAATACAGAGAAAGTTACGTAACATGAAATACAATGGTACACAATCACGGAATGGGTGCATTGCAGAGTTTGAATGTACCATCTCAGAATTAAAGAACGCTGGAGGAAAAATTGAACAAAGTGAAATAACTTCACAGCTATTAGCTCCGATACCAGCGTGTTGTGACAGTCCTTGATGTTCTGTGTGACATAAAAATGCAGAAGTTGAGTCAATAAAAAGCAGACTGTCCTAATGAACGTCGAGCTAATGTGACTGAAAAAGATGAGAATGACATATGTTTAATCACGGTGAAGTCAGGAGAAGCGTTTTCGAGTCAGACAGGAATTGGCAAGAATTGTAAACTCTACAGGATTGCTCAATCCCATAAGACATACGTTCATAAAAATATCGAACATAGAGGAATGCGAGTGACGTCACGCAGTCCATAATCGGTTTGTTTTTGATTATGTTTTTATTAGTGCATTTTCCTTGCATTTTCAAACGTAAATAGTATATTACATACCGAGTAGGGAAGTGTTTCATTACTGTCGAGAAATTTATCTAGTCAATCGAGACGCGGAGCGTCAAGATTGACTATTAATCTCGAGACAGAAATGAAAACTTTCCTCCGAGGTTTGTATACTATTTTATTTACGACTAATGTATAATGTGCGTATTATATTTGTGATTTTGGCAATATAATGACATATGTTATTCCTCCAGGGATTAATGACGAGTAGCGGGATTAATGTTCATTATTCCACAAAAGTGTCAGTGTCAAACGTGTAGTGCTGGTGGATTTGTATTGAAAATTATGAGACGGATGAAATTTGTTCATTGAAAATCTCAAATAAATTAATTTGTCGTAAATAAAGTAGAGTATACTATTCGCAATAATGGCTATTATTCCCTCGGAATGTTACTCCCTCGCCGCTAACGTGGCTCAGTTCGTAATAATCCTCGGTAATAATAGCTATCATTATTGACTCGTGGTATAATCTACTATTATTTGCAAGCACACGATTAATTATGATCAGTCATATTTTTTAATATTAAAAAATAAATGAAATAAACGTGCCAAAAACTGTCATTTACTATTTTGACGTGTTTACCTGACAGGTTCTCATTGTTTCCAGCAAAGGTAAATAAATTAGAATGAAGGAAATCGCTGAGGAAAATCGATAGGGTTGCCATATCAGGTCTCATCAGTATGGCTAGGAAAAGCGAAGAAAACCAATCCAATTTTTCGCCTAAAGGCAAATGCAAGAAATTCGAAGAGCGAATCTTGATCTTAACGCCATCTAGGACACGATAATCAACACTACACGCAATTTTGCTGTGCAAAATGGTGAACGTTCCAAAGGCAGACCAAAATTCAGTTCGTTTGGGTTTCACCCAAAAGTACCACTGTTTGAGAAAAGTTTTTGGATTAATTTTCTCCGCTTTTCCATCCATAGACGCGTTTCGACCTATATCAGGTCTCATCAGTATGCATTGCATTTGCCTTTAGGCGAAAAATTGGATTGGTTTTCTTCGCTTTTCCTATTCCTAGCCATACTGATGAGACCTGATATAGGTCGAAACGCGTCTATGGATAGAAAAGCGGAGAAAATTAATCCAAAAACTTTTCTCAAACAGTGGTACTTTTGGGTGATACCCAAACGAACTGAATTTTGGTCTGCCTTTGGAACGTTCACCATTTTGCACAGCAAAATTGCGTGTAGTGTTGATTATCGTGTCCTAGATGGCGTTAAGATCAAGATTCGCTCTTCGAAGTTGTATTTTGTATTTTTCTCACACCTAGGAGCAGCTCTGAGCCGCTTTCCAGTATGCACATTGGCGCGCTCTGGCGCGATCCAAAGCACCTCGGGGGCGCCACGCACTAGATTTGTACCGTTCCAGTATCATGACGTGAGACGCCTGTCTTAGTGTCAAATATATCAAATTTTAAAAATAATTATCGGTTTGTTTGTGCAGTTTGTTTTTTTATTTATCATAAATGAAAGAGAATCAAAACTATATTTTTTAAAATGTTCAATTTTGAGATATAACAAGAAATAAATAAATAAATAGCCACCCACGGATGTGACAGCTGACAGGTTGACGCGTACGTACAGCTCGAGGGCTCAACGCCCCGAGTAGCTCCGGGCGTCAAACTCCCATACTGGAAAGCGGCTCTGGAAGAGCTCCGTGGGTTACGCGCTTATTCCTTTCGAAAAAAGTGTTTGTTGCACCACGCATCTGTTCCTTGCAAATCGGGGGCGACTAACACTGAAGCGAGTAGTTCTAGTGATCTAAACTCTTGATTTCTTGGGAGGAATACAACTATTAGGGTCCGGCCGGTCCGTGCTTCTTTATACTCATAGATAACCCCATATGAAACAATAATATTAAGATAGTAGGTCTTTTCGGAAACGTTGATCCGATTAATCCAATCATCAGCTCTTTGTATTTTATCAATGAACACGATTGAAAAAAGACAAAGTACATCAGCTGGTAATTCAGTTAATTGGATCAGCGCTAACCCCGGGTTAAGCATAGCTCCAGGGTAAACATTGCAACTGGACACTTTTGACGTTTACCCTGGAGTTAAAACTAACCCGGAGGTGACTCGCTTATTGAGAAACCGACCCCTAGTATTGAATATAATATTTTTTCAAATGAATAATAAAAATACCGGACAATCGACTTAAATGGACCGGACAAACGGACGGTTTCAAAATAACGGACTGTCCGTTACAAAAACGGACGTATGGCAACTCTAGAAATCGAATAGGGAAATCGGTGAGGGAAATCGAAGAGGGAAGTGAGTGACACGACACAGGTAAAGTGACACTTCCCAATTAGGCAATCCAAACCACGTGACTTTTTTGACGGATTGTTGGCACACAAAATATTTTCTTGGTTTGATAGTGTCCTAGCGTTCGGTATTTTGCTCAAAGAGGAGAGCGTGCTGAGCGGAGCCGTAATCACGTGACCAGCGAGCGAACAGAGCAGTTGAAGGCAGTTTCCGAGTGCTCCAAATTTTAATAAACAAACGCAAATGAGTTTTAGTACAGTAAATAGAGACAAATAAATCGCATTTACTAAAAAAAAATACTTAATGGCTGAAATTTTGAGGGTGTGTTCGGGGGCATGTCCCGAGTCTAAAACTGAGTTTTCGTATTCGAGGGTGTGGGGGAAGATACTACCCCCTCTTTATGTAGGATTGAGTTCGTTTTAATTCCCTATCTTCGGTGCTATTGCCCGTACCGTCAAGTCCGAGAGATCAAATTTGTGGGAAATAAAATTATCTATCTAATGATAATAAAATCAAGGTCATAGGACGATTAGGTGAATCACAATGGCCGGTCAAAGGTCAAAAGTAGGGGGTAGTTTTTGGTTTTTCGTGAATACCGTGAAACCGGTAGGTTTTTTCGCATAATGCTTAGGTACCATTTCGAAGTACTGGGAATTACCTACAAAATGAGTGCTCAAACACTCATCTACTGTGAATAGTTTGCAGTCAATCCAACGACTAGGGATGTGCGATGTTTATCGATTATTGAAAAACATCGATGTTTAATACCCGATGTTTCGATGTTTCGACATCGATGTTGAAATTTTAAAACATCGATGTTATCATCGATGTTGGCTGTAAAAATCGACTATAAGAAAAGGGTTTAAAGATGAGTTTTACTTGCACTAGTTTTGCAAATGAAAATCGCTACGCAGGTCTCATAGCGAATTACTAAAATTGCATACAAATTCTTGGTAGTTGTGGCCCACCTCAGTCTCATCAGAACGCCTGTTTTCCAAAGCTGGAAAAACGGTCACACAACAAAGAAACAGGATAAAGGATAAGTTATTGTCGAAATTACTTTTTCTTCAAGGTATCGACAAGAGTTACTGGGACATTTGAACCTTAAATTTACCTGAATATTCTATTCTACATACTATTTTGTTTAGACTTTAGACTGTAGGAAACCTGATTGTTTTTATTAACTTAACAAGAATAAACTTTTTTTTCATTTTATTATTAAACGTTCTGTTAAAATAGAAATTTTCCATGTTTTCTCTATGTTACCCTCAAAATATCGATGTTTGTAAAATATCGATGTTTTCACTTCGATACATCGGTTGCATCGATGTTGAAGTATCGATGTTATCATCGATGTCCAACATCGAAATCTGTGCTCGATGTCGCATCTCGCATCCCTACCAACGACCAAGTGGACCGGGCGCAAATTCACATAGAGGTGCAAACAGGAAAACTTCAAGGTATAATATATGATCGGAACACTTTAAATAATCAAAAATTATACAGCAATAACACACATACATTGCAGAGTGCTGAGCATGCAATAGTTGGAGTTTTATAGGGTTTTAGTGAGTAGAAGTCTCACACTATTCGGCAAGGACAGACCTTCTCTCGTTTGTCCATGATGGATTTCCCGTTTTCCCTTAGATAAAAAAAACAAAACAAAAAAAACAAGTTCAACTTAAACTAAATTAATCATTTTACCGAGAAAAAAAACATAACGATAGTTATTAATAGAAGATTTCATTATGAATGACTTTGGCAGAAAGTCGATAAACAAAGTCACATAACCTATAAATAGCATTGTCAATGTTATTAATTTTTTTTCAATTTTGGGCTTAAATTTAATAATTATGGCAGTTTTGGGAGAACGTGATATGTTTTATCGAGAGGCGATGAAGCGATGTGTGTTTGGTGATTGTAAAAGTGATAGTCGAACGAGTTCCATTAAATTAACGACCCCATTTGCCTCCGCTGGAGTTTAAGGTAACACAACATCTTGTCAAATCTACGCTTTCGTAAGTATTCGGTGCATTCGCTATGGCTTCTTTGGTTGCAAAACGTTTGATAAAATTAACAGAAAGTGATGTGACAGGTGCTGTGTTACCTAAAACTCCAGTAGAAGCAAATGCGGGGTCGTTAATTTAATGGAACTGGTTCGACTGTCACTTTTACAATTACCAAACACACATCGCTTCATCGCCTCTCGATAAAACATATCACGTTCTCCCAAAACTGCCATAATTATTAAATTTAAGCCCAAAATTGAAAAAAAAAAATTAATAACATTGACAATGCTATTTATAGGTTATGTGACTTTGTTTGTAGACTTTCTGCCAAAGTCATTCATAATGAAATCTTCTATTGCACGTAGAGAGTGCAATGTACGCGCAATGAGAGTACTTCTCGCGCCGTGCGCGGCTCGCGCGTACAGCGCGCACGGCCAACATCAGCGCGCGCGGTCAACTTGGTCGTTGGATTGACGGCAAACTATTCACAGTAGATGAGTGTTTGAGCACTCATTTTGTAGGTAATTTCAAGTACTTCGAAATGGTATCTAACATAGAGAAATATAATAAACCAAGGTAAGAGTACCTGATTGATAACATGAAAGTTTGTATAGCGCTGACGTCACAGCGACGGTGGCGTCAATAGTGGCAGCCGGAACAAATACTGAAATGGCGGGAATTTTGAAATTTGACTTGAGTTCATTGCACAAAAAACTTACTTATGTTGTTCCACATCTTTGTTTCTCAAATCCGAATGAGAAAAATGATGAGGTACTTCATAAAGTTTTGTGCCATTTTTTGATGTAGATTAAAAAAAGAGGCAAAATAAACACTAAATTGTACTAGAAAAAATATATATTATAGCTAGATAGGTCAAATACCTAAAGAGTTTACAAACACAGTTATTACATCCCTTATACATGCTTTAATGTATGTACAAGCTAAGCTGGCCAAGGCCTAACATCTACATTTTATCTCTTCTGACTGAGGTCTCCTAAAACAGTAAAAAAATATGCCGTATATCACAAAACTAACATGTATACTTACTGGTTCAGTTTATCCTAGTTGTACATAATATTATAGGTACGCGATACCGAGTGCCTTAATAAAAATGACAATTTCTTCTTCTTGTTCTTTAGATTTTGTGAGTTCGAGTCTTCTTAGACGACCGCTCAATCGGTTAAAAATGACAAATTTCAACACGGAAATGTCGTTATTTTAAGGTTACTTATTTGTTTTCTCGGTGACAGTTTCTATAGTTATGGATGTTTGATAGGTTTCTACAAAACAGCTAGGAAAGCTCTGTAACTCATACGGTGTCCTTGTCTTGTGAATTGCTATGACAGAGAAAGATGAAACAGAATCGAATGATCGGACTGATCTTTCGTAAGTCTCTAGCTTTCCAAAAATTCCGCAATGCGCTATGCGCAACCGGATGCGCAGTAATAGTATAACCTATTACGGCTATACTTTTGAAGGTCTTTTTATTTTTTATTGTCTATGGTATCTAAGCAGTATGTGAAAAAACCTACCGGTTTCACGGTATTCACGAAAAACTAAAAACTACCCCCCACTTTTGACCTTTGACCGGCCATTGTGATTCACCTAATCGTCCTATGACCTTGATTTTATTATCATTAGATAGATAATTTTATTTTCCACAAATTTGATCTCTCGGACTTGACGGTACGGGCAATAGCACCGAAGATAAGGAATTAAAACGAACTCAACCCTACATAAAGAGGGGGTACTATCTTCCCCCACCCCCTCGAATACGAAAACTCAGTTTTAGACTCAGGACATTCCCCCGAACACACCCTCAAAATTTCAGCCATTAAGTATTTTTTTTTAGTAAAATATCCTTATTTACTGTACTATTTGCTCCGAGTACACTTTTTGAATAAACGAACGGTAAATTCAAGCTCGGAGAACTCTGATCAAAATACTGAACGCACGGTGTATTGACCTTTTTTTTGGATGCCATATTCAATTCACCATACTAGTTAGGTTAGAATCGCAAATTGGCGCGGGTTTCTAGTTCAAAAATTAATACATTGATGTCTTATGGGGACTCAATTTTAAAAGCGACTGTAGACGTGATAGAACGTTTGTTAGAGAAGCGAGTTGTATTAATATGTTAATTAACTGAGAGAGTGTTTGAAAGTTGAATAAACATTGTTAAAATGAAAATATTACCAATTTAAGAAGGCGATGTTTGTATAAAATACGTATGTCGTTGCTTGATCCATAAGTCTATATATGGGTACCTATAATTATAATAAAATAAAAGTGTACCTACATACTTGGTTAGTAAATGTACTTCAATAATCCAAAAAAATGGAAAAATAAATGACTGAACTAGTGATAAATAAATAAATAAACAATTTACCAACAAATCATAACACAACACACAACCTCACTTTCTTACAGCTGGCTTTAGACCCGACGTTCGTCCACCGAAAACAGACACTTTTAATTAAAATCATTTGTATTTTTAATTCATAGGTCTAAAAAAAACAATTAGAGCATGAATTATAGAGAAATATGTTCAAAGTTTGACGTAAAGTCTGTTTTTTTTTTAAAGATAATTCCCCAAGTCAAAAATTTAGTAACTATGTTGGCAACACAAGCCTTTTCTACATAAAAATTTGAAAGCATTGACAATTTTACATTGTATTGCCAACATATTGTCACTTTGACTTTTATCTTTAAAAAAAAAACACATTTTATAATAGGTTTAAATACTAACAAATGCCCAGAACCCAAGATATTCCCGTCTGAAAATCACTCTTTTGAATCCCCCATAAGAAATACATTGCTGTCAAATTTGTTGAAATGTGTTTAGGAACCCATTTTAAATTTCGCGCCCGATTTTTCCTAACCTAACTAATATGGGGTGTGTTTGGGTTGACGCTCGGCGGAGCGAGCAGAGCGATTACGGAGTAACGTGACGTCACAGAGAGTACACCGTGTCAAGCCAAATAAACTCGTGCAAAAGTGCTGGGTTGAGCGATCAGCTGATTATTGTTTATTTTTTTTAGGATATAGTTATTTTCCTAACAAGTGCGCAAAGTGATACTTTCCCGCACGAAAAAGCAGTTAGACGAACGACGCGAAGCGGAGTTCGGATAAGCTTTCAGTGCGGGAAAGACACTTTGCGCAAGTGTTAGGAACAATACTTTTTCTTCGAGTGTTTGAAGATTTGCATAGCATCCAAAGGAGCTGTACCTAATCTTTTCAAATGTTTCCAGATGCTCAAAACTGGTAATTTTCTCTCTTAGTTCAGTGTGTTGTGTTTTCAATTTTTTTTTTCAGTGATCAGCTTGACTTTATTTGCAACAGTGACTGTGCTAGCGAGGTTCACTTGAAATTTGTTTTTCCTGCCAAATTTTGAGACTAAACTTATCAGGGTGATATTTTTTCATGTGACTTTTTAAATTAGTTTTACATAGCAACAAGTATAGTGCAGCATGATCTTCCCGAAATATCCTATACATTTTGCTTGCATTATCATGGATCTTACTTTGTCCATTGATGTCTGATTCATTCTTTCCGCAACTCCATTAAGTTGGGAAATGTGTATACGAAGGAGTATAACTTACTGTCTAACTTTTATGATCTGATACTCCAAAGGAATGTGAGTTGGTGGCTGCCACACCAATAGTCACCTGACCTCACACCTGTTTTTGCTGGATTTTTCCTACCCTCGCTCCTCATAAAGTTCCAAATTAAAAAAGCTAAACATTACCTGAATGCATTTCTTGGAACAAAAATAACATCAAGCCCTTCTTTTTGAATATTAGTTTATCTAGAAATCTACAAAACATTGAAAAATGGAGTATAAATACGCTAATTATGTGAAAAAAAAAATGAGCGCGCAAAGAGTTTCCGTGCGCAAAGTTCAACTTTGCGCACGCAAATGAGTGCGCAAAATAATAACTTTGCGCACGCGAGTAGAAAAAATATTTTTTGGAATCTGAAACCGCATTCCGTATTTGCACCAGAGTTTTCTCGTTTGTTTTTTATTTCAGTCGATAATTTTCAAACAGTCCCATTTTCTTTTGTGTTCTGCTAAAAATGTCGTGCTACATAAACAGTAAAACGGACCTAAACACTCTGAGGTTGCCAAGTTCCCTTGGAAAAATATGTTTACTAATACCAGTGATGAGGAGTACCGAGAAAATTCAATTGAAAGTAAACAATTATGCAGAATTTACCTACTAGTTATTTGCTTGTTAACATTTAAACAAAATAGGTAAAACTATCCAGCTAACAAATATATGTTAAAATTCAGGATTGTTTATTTATTTTATCATGGAAAATAGGTTAGGTTATAGAGACAGATTGAACACATCTGATCTGCGCATGCACGCTCCAGCTGCCCAGCACACAAACTCGGGGTTTATCGAGCTCGCTCTGAGCGCTCAAAATATGTCAAACCAAACACAATCAAGCGTTGTCGGAGCTTCAAAAATAACGGAAAAGAGACAAAAGTGCAAGCTCTGAGTGCACCGAGCGTGAACCTAAACGCGCCCATGGTGAATTGCGGTGCGCGAACACAGTTGCCAAAAAAAGAAAACAAAAATTACTAGCAGGCTGTCAAAATCAAAAACAAAAGTAACTAAATGATTGATCCTCGCTATTGGGGATTTCGACTACCGATGAGGGCGCTGGCGTTTGTAAACAAATATGGCGGGAAACAAGTAATATTTTGACGTTCAGCATTGTATTTCTTTCGCTAATTTTCTCGTTGTTCTCGTAGTTTTTTCGGTGGTTTTTTACTATTTTCTTTAAATTTTGAACGTTGTGACTTTCTTTTGTGCATTTCGTATCCATACAACACGAAATGTGGAAAATGGAGGCCTGTCTTTGAGTTTGGCCACAGTTTTTCTCCGATCTATCACCTATTCTTGTCCGAGTACATTCAAAATTTTCACGCGATCACTATTTTTCTTAGGAAAATAGTAAAAATGAATAGTTCTGTCTGCATCTTTTCGGGAATGGCATTCTTATACACAGCAGTTTGTGTTGTGCTGGAACTTTGAGGCAGATGCTATCGAATTCCTGTAATAAATCACCTCACAGAATCACAATAAAAGCTTTCCCTTGATTATTTCCCACTTTTCGACAAAAAACACGTCGTAATTTAAATTAGGAAGGAACAGAAAACATCGAAAAAGCAAGAAAATATTCCAATACGGTATGTAAACAAACAATCTATTACTCTTTTATTTAGTTCCAAATATTTCCGCCAGGTGCCGCATTGATTTTTGAAATCGCCAATCCTTTTTGCTTGTTTACTTTCTATCTCTGATTGACAGTGGCGCACCCAGGTTTTTTATTTGGGGGGGGGGGGAGGGTTTCATGATGATGAAGGCTCGCCGCAGGCAGACGCTGCCGTAGGCCGGCCACCATAGGAAGAATTTTTTTTCGGGTGTCACGCCCAAAAACGTTCATTTTAAGCCTTCAAATAATAACTTTTTGTAAGTGATTGTATAGTCAGGGCAACGCACGAATAATGATACCACGTGCAGATGGATCAAGTCCATGCTAAAACACAGGACTGTAAACTCGACTATTGGTGAAACCTCTATTAAAGTAACCGTGACAAAAAAATGCCAACAGGGCGGAATACTTTCACCACTCTTGTGGAATCTGGTCGCGGATGAACTTCTGAGGAAACTAATTTATCAAGGTTACATCACCCTAGGTTACGTGGATGACATAGTCGTTGTCATCAGGGGAGGATTTACCAGGACGGTATTAAACCTCATGCAGGACGCCTTAGGAATCATTGAGGAATGGTGTACGAGGAAGCAACTTCGCGTCAACCCCTCTAAAACAAAACTCATTTCTTTCACGAGAAAAGGAAATCTGGAGAACTTAATCGCCCCCAGTCTATTCCAAAAAACCTTGGAGTTTGGCAGGAAAGCTAAATTTCTAAGCATCACCCTAGATATGAAGCTGGCATGGAATCAACACATCCAAAAGATAACCAACAAAAGCAAGATGATGTTGATGTCACTAAAAAGAGCGATTGGGAAAACATGAGGACTAAAACTGTCAGTTGTACAATGGATATACACTACGGATGTAAGACCAATGATAACATATGGTGCACTTGTATGGTGGCCTAAAGTAAACCGAAGACAAGCAAACCTGTAACTAGCCAAAATCCAGAGACTTGCGTGTCTTTGTATTACCGGTGCCCAGAGAAGCAAACCAACGGCAAATATGTCAACCTCTGGGAGAATACACTACTGTATTCCGAGCAGAAATATAGGCCTGTTCATTCTGCATCTTAACCAACCAACCAACCAGGTGATTGTATAAGTTATGTGTTTACCTCGCTGTTTACTCACCTTAATCAACTAGCTGTAGGAGGCAAAACCTTTTAGGGGTGCCATGTATGTAAAATGGAAAGTTTGCAAGTACCTATTAACCAAAATCGCAAAAAAAAAAATATTTTTACCGGAAAATTCTTTCTACCAGTGCTAAATTTCGGGGGGGTTATAACCCCCAAAACCCCTCCTTGGGTGCTCCACTGCTAATTGATGAAAGTAAATAGGTAGATATTTTATTATTTCTATTCTGCCCAATACAAGCTAAAACTGATGGCTTTTCTTTTCAAAAACATTCGTAATAGGCGGCAAATTTAAATTTTAAACGTAATTCATTCAGTAACTTTTGTTTTTAAGGTTGACAGTACCACTGGCGTAGCCAGGGAGGGGGCAAGGGGGCATTTGCCCCCCCCCCCCCCCCCCAAGACCCTTAAATTTTATGAATAATTCTTCAAAATTAAAATAAACAGTCCCAAAAATGGCGTGAAGAAACCTGAAAAAGGGGCGTGGCACCCAAAAATTTCGCGCCTGCGGCGCTTTGCCTTCGGCAGCGGTCGCCGGTCGCGGTGGAGCCGCAAGAAACACTTCCTGCAAATTTGCCCCCCCCCAAGACAAAATCCTGGCTACGCCACTGGACAGTACGGTAGCAATTTTTTTCTTCTACTTTTGGCAACTATGTTCGCGCACCGCAATATGGCATCCAAACAAAAGGTTAATTGCTTAATTTTGTGAGTTTTGAGACCTAAAAAAACGCACATTCACAATATTTTAAAAGCAAATTTCCTTTTAAAATATTTCTAAATTATTGTGAATGTGCGTTTTTAAAAAGCCGGAATTAATTATTTTAAAATTCCCAACGTCAAAGGTAAACACAAGGGACGTTGACTGATGACAAGAAATTTAAAAATTATGGAAGCCTAACTTTCAAGACGCTGTGGGCTCATTAAGGATTCCCTGCTAGTCGAAAATGTTTTACTGTAACGCGCTTGGGAAAGTGCAGATGGCAAAACCGTCAAAACGCAATTCGTCGTGCCTAGGAAAAAAGTTGTTCAAATTTGAGAAGTACAGAATGAGACAGACATCCGGAGCTCACTTGGGAGTCAACAAGACCTTGGACAAGATTCGTCACAGATTTTTTTGGGTGAACTATTAGGTCTGTTTCTGCAGAAATCACAAACCAATCAGAGTGAATTTCATTGGTTGAAACTAGTTTGCTGACTGTTTCTGACTGTTTTCAACCAATGAAATTCGCTCTGACTGGTTTGTGATTTCTGCAGAAACAGACCTATTATTACCAGGGTGTCAAGAGGTGCCAAAAATGTGCGACTTGTGCAGCAGGTCATGAACCCAAAATATAATCTAATAAAAGGACAAATGAAGCAGTACAACGTAGGGATGCCTTTCCAACGAATGGCAATAGACGTAGACGGTCCATTTCCTGTAACGCAGAGTGGCAACAAATACATCTTATAGTTGCCATGCATTTTTCAGCAAGTAGCCAGAAGTTTTCCCTATTCCAAGAAACATCTATAGTTGCAAAAGTCCTCGTTAAGGCCGCAACGGCCCCCCTCTTCAAATTATATTTTAGTTCTAAAAAAAAAATTATAGATGGCGCCAAGATGAAAGCATTTTAAATATTATAGCGATTTCAATTTGCAGAATCAGTGCAACTTTTTTCACTCAGTTCGCACTGATTGGCTAATGGGATTATGGAGGGATTTGTATGACTTCAAATTTTGTTCTACTCTGTAAAAGTGATGTTTTGTTGTAGAGCTTGTTTTTGTAGTATGTTTAGTTGTGGTAGGTATGAGATTTTCAGGAAGCAATTGGCACATGAATGGGCTTACAAATAGAGGAATACTCGGCTTCTTTTGATTTTTACCGCTCTTGTCGGCGACTATGTGCAAAAAACGATGCCTTTTTTTTCAAAGCCGCCGAAGAAAAATTCAACTGGATAAGTGAAGATGCTTTGACAAGGGGCAGTACTAAATAGATTTTTAGCTTTTTAGGTTTTATTTTAGTTGAAAAATTAAGTGATTTCTATTTATGGATATATTAATTTTTCCTCAAAACGACCCTGTCTACTCGTTGGGTTGGACCTGGGGACTGTTATCGGCAAAAGCCCAAAGCGGTATTTTTTGGTCGGAACAAGAAAGAAACGAAGATGTTCTGGTAATAAGAATTAGACTATACAACAGTACAACATTCAATTCAGCACAGCTGTATTGAGCGCTACCAGCTCATCTAGATGAAATTAGTCTTCAAATATTGAGCGATTGAAGAAATTAAGTTTTTTAATTCAATCTTTCATGTAGGTACCAATAAATTATTTTATCTGAAAGCGTATCTTTGAATTTTGATATACCAATAAATTATTTTATCTACAAACGCTTGTAGTTATGACGTTTTTACATAACCATTTTTGTAGTATTTGAGTTACATCATGATACTCATAACACAACAATGGTGTTATGGACTAGGTTATGAATTCATAACACAACTAGTGGTGTTATAGAATGGGTTATGAATCTATAACACAACTATTTTTGGTGATTTGACAAATGTCAAAGTTAAACCTGTAAAGGTAAAATAAAGGTAGACCACTACGAATAAACGAAAATAATTCAAAAACAAAAAAACATTCTTATTTTTCTCGCTTTGTAGATAAAACGTTGTACATCACACGTGCGTTTAAACTTAACTATAAAACTCGTGTGATTAGAACGACTCGGTCTACGACCTCGTCGTTCCATTTTTTCACTCTCGTTATTGTAATCATGTTCATAAACGCTCTTGTATTGTTAATAACTATTATGTACGACCCACAGTCTAAGAGCTTATTACGTAACTCATTTTAGCCTGTTTGAGTTACGTAATAAATTGTATTATTGTACTTAGTTATATAATATAAATCACTAGTGATGTAATGAGCTCATTACGTAACTAATTTTTATTGAAAAACGGTACTTTTTGAAATTTATTTATTCGAAAAAATTATAAATATAATCTATTGTGAAAAATTAAAACCATATCGAATGCAGAAAAAGAAATCTAGGTCGTACATAAAATGTTGTATATCACACGTACGGTAACGCTCATTACGTTACACGCTACGCTACGCTCACACTACGCATTACGCTCATTACACTACTCGGCCTAAGACCTCGTCTTGGGAATATTCTCCACTCGTTACTGTAATGAAGCTCATAATTTTTCTAGTATTTAAGTTATGACATGAGACTCATAACACAACTAGTGGTGTTATGGACTAGGTTATGAATTCATAACACAATTAGTGGTGTTATTGACTCGGTTATGAATCTATAACACAACTAGTTTTTGTGTTTTGATAAATTGAAAAAAACATTTTCCTATTTTTCTATTTGTAGATAAGACGTTGTACATCACACGTGTGCTTAAACATGATTACAATAACGAGTGTGAAAGATTAAAACGACGAGGTCGTAGACCGAGTGGTTCTAATCACACGAGTAATGTCTAAATAACTATTTTTGGAGGCTTAAAATTCATTTTTGGACGTGGCACCCGAAAAGAAAACCTCCAAAGCACCTGCGATGGGCTTCAACTTCAACTACTAGGTCCTACTTTATGTGTGAACCCCTTCCAGTATAGCCCACGAGCCGCCACCACTACATAAATAGATTGTAAAATCTTCACGCCTGATTTTTGAATAAATACATGAAAAAAAATATCAAACAGGGGGCGGCAATTTACATATTTGCCCCCCCTCAAAAAAATCGTAGATCCAGCCCTGTTCAAAAAGACAATCGACATCTCTCGAAAGTAGTTGCCATGCATCAAGATGATTGGGATGAGTATAATACATCTATTACTGATGGCAGTTCAGCCGTACATAACACAACACGAATAGAAATTACAACAGCCAAAATTTTGTTTGGAAGGGAGCTTTGCTTACCCTAGCTTTGTTTTGGTTTCACTCAGAACTAAACTGCTGGAACTTCGATACGCATAAGGAAATTTTTGGCCTATTTTTGAAGTCAAATATCTCAGAAAGTATAAGAGATATTTGATTACGGTTTGAAGCATATTGGGGCGCATTTCTTGGAGTTCAAGGTGTATGGTATCGTGCTGATAAACAGAAACGTTATCTTCAACATACAGGGTGGACAATAAAACAGTGCAAAGTTTGACAAATTTCAGGACGTCGCCATTTCTTTTCAAACATACTCCTGCTTTTTTTCTGGGTTTTAGAAGAATCAGTAGTTCAATGGTAAAAAACAACTTGAAGGGTTTTTGAATAAATCTCGTAGTTTTGCAGAAATTTCAGTTTAACTGAAAAACGATTTTCATCACCCTGATTGTTTGTCTCAGTTACTCAAAACAATTTTCTTCATCACTGTTGGTTCAACGTTTTCGTCTTTTTTTGTTTTAAGATTTTATACAGGATGAAAAAAAAAATTAAATTTTTAATACTAATCATTGGGAGGTCCATAAAGATAATTGCGCCTCAGAGTAACTAAAGATAGCACGTAACATGAACTGCAATTTATAGGATAGGGGGCACAAGTTTTCTTTGTTAATTGATATGGCACCAATCTTTCTCTGCTTTATTGTATAACCATTCTGAGAGCAAAATCAGGGACACTTTATCCGTTAGGACAATTAGGTCATGTCCTACGGGCCACTGAGGATGGAAGGCCAACTGTTGGCCTTTAAAATATAAAAGCCTACTATATTAAAAACATCGACTTGTTTAGTAGCAGGACTAGTACATATTTCAATACTCTTTAATTCTTATCATTCACACTGCACAAGTACATTTGGTTTGGCCAGAGTGCACTGCCTGACGTCACGATGCTCTGGAATCGCTCTGCTCGCACCATCGAGCATCGAACACGCCCTAAAGTCTTCGAGCTGCGCAGACTCGTCGTCGCGTCAGCGCAGCACGGGCACGTGGACACGTGGCAACTGGCAACTACTACAGCAGGAACCTGTTAGTGTTTGCGCTAAACTCTGTCTAACCAAAGTTGAACGTTGAGAAAGTCACTTAAGCCTAGTACTCATAACTGCGAAATTCGCACTTTTTTGACATTGCTTCGACAATTTGACGTTTGATTCACGCATAAAACGTCAATTTGTCGAAGCCAGAGATAAATACTATATAAACTGTCGAGAATGGAATCTCAGTGTAAATTTTGTTGTCAACAAAATTGAGCCTAGCCAGCGCCATCTACCATATCGGAAAATCACTATTTACAGGTTTTACATCGATGCTACAGACACCTACTTTACATAGGACTTTTTATGATAGATGGCGCCATGTTCGCATTACTCTCGGTTTGTTCAAATTCGTTTATTCTAGACTTTGGGGCATCAATGTTTCCTTAAATTGATTGATAATTTATTAATTAGATCAAAAGACAGTTTCTTTATCAATGGTTAAGGGTATCCTTAACATATTTATTCAAAATTCTGATTGATGTTTAATTGAACCTGTCATTTATCTAATCAACAAAGATAAAAATAGATCTTCCAATCTATAAAGTTTGAAGTTCTTCTTGAAACACACAAAACAAATTTGTAATCACTTGAGAACACTTGACAACACAAAGAAAGATGAAATGCAAGACCGGCGAACAAAAAACATTATGAATTATTAGTTAGATCAAATTAATATTTTGGCATATTGTCATATGTTGACATGTCAGTTATCGACATCGGACGTGTTCTTGATGTGCTGGTATTTTACAATTTTGAAAATTCTGTGGTTGTCAGCGACATCTAGAAAATCGGAAAAGAGTTAATCAGGCCTATGATGTATCATTTTCTGTTATTTTAACAGCAACGTTAAGTTAACTGTCACTGTTTATTCTACACGTAAAAATAGAGACAGGTATAGATTTTGAGCTATAACACAATTGTTAAAATAACAGGAGAGGATACATCATAGGCCTGATTATGTGGTTTATAACTGGCAATGAGAGATCGCAGGGCCTGGTCGAAGCAATGGGCAAGTTTTTAAAATCATCAATGTCACATGCGCATTTTCACCAATGTATTGCTGTCCTTATCATTTGACAGCAGCAAAACAAGAATAGGTTGCCCATAAGGAGAAATGCGCAGAAGCAATTGATGAATTTAAAAACTTGCCCAATGTCAAAAAAGTGCGAATTTCGCAGTTATGAGTATTAGGCTTCACTCGAATATATCACAGACGTTGCTTTTTGCTGCTATCTTTATTGCACACAGTGCGCGTTGTGTTTATCAAACCAAAATAGGTCCGAACGTGTGAATCCTATGGTTACAAGGATGAGTAAGTGACCTTCAACGTTCAACTTTGGTTAGATAGAGTTTAATCCGTTTGTTGTTTGTCCGTGGATATATTTATGGTGTCAAGTGTGATCTTGTGATTTTCAACTTTACGAATTTACACGTGTAAACTAAAATCTTTGAGAATCGCATACGATTCTGTTCGTTTGTTCCTGAAATATAGTCTTATTAAATATTTTTTAGTGGTTTTTTAGTAGTGTTAAACCGTTTGAATGATTTTATTTAACCCCATAGAAAAGAACATTCACTCATGGAAGGCCATACCAACTAATTGACCTACGGGCCAGAGAAAGGTTAAAGCGTCACTGAGCAAAATATGATTATATTATATTTCTTAGGTGGAAAAGCTATCCTGTTCTCGAGACACCGAGATATTTGGTGAACTATTAGCACGTACCACGTCATAAGGAGGCTACTTATACAGGGGTGGTAAAAAATACCGGAGCGGAGTGAATCTCTTCAAACCCACTTATGCTGCTTCCCCAGATTTCGTTATCTGGAGGTTTCTGGGCGAACGAAATTGGACAATGATGTAGGGTAAAGCTGGTAGATCTGACAGCAGCGCCGATATCATTGAATCATTTAATTTTGTATGTCCGGAATCTTCCAGATAAAGAAATTTGAGCAGTTTTTTTAAGCGGGTTTGAAAGAGATTTAACTGTTCTGGTACTTTTTACCACCCCTGTATAAATAGTCCCCCTGATGAAATGGTACGTGCTAATAATTCACCAAATATCTCGGCGTCTCGAGAACAGAATAGCTTTTTCACGTAGGAAACATAATATAATCATATTTTGCTCCTAAAATGGTTATACGATAGGCAATTTATCGCGAGGATAATCAATTTGATATGATATTTGATACGTCAATTGTGTCATACTTCCCTTACCCCCTCTCCATCCAATTTTGGGCCTGCAAATGATGTTACTATCATCAGCTTATAGTAATGACGTCACCCGCAGACCTCTATGGAATGCTTGCGATTCAGGCTGAGCTAGTGAGTTAATTTTTCGTCGATTTTAAATGTAGAGAAGGTGATTTTCGGTCTGTTCTCACAGAAGAAATTAAGTGTTCTTGATCCCCGAGTATCCCAGAATTTGATGCTGGGGGAGTTAGGGGAGCATGACACAATTGACAAATCACATAATCCAGCATAGCATAATCGATTATACTTGATTATCCTCGCGAAAAATAGCCTAATAAAGCAGAGAAAGGTTGGTACCATATCAATTGACAAAGAGGATGTGCCCCCTATAAATCACAGTAGGTACAGTCACGAGCACAAAAAGTGGGACACCCGACTGACAGGTCTTGTCATTTTTCGCTATTTTGCGTAAATTAGTCTTTTCTCTACAATCGATTTTTTGTCAAATATGACAATTCCTCTCATTGCCGTAGGTATAGCTGGTGAGCCCGTTTTACAATAGGAAAAAACGGGTGTCCCACTTTTTGTGCTCACGACTGTATATGTTACGTGTTTGGACGCCTACTATCTCTAGTTACTCAGAGGGGCAATTGTCTTCACGGACCATCCAATAATTAGTATCAAAAACTTACTTTTTTTCCACCCTGTATGAAATCTTTTTGAAACAATAAAAGACGAAAACGTTGAACCAACAATAATGAAGAACATTGTTTCCTATAACTGAGACAAAGAATCAGGGTGGTGGAAGTCATTTTTCTGGTAAACTGAAATTTCTGCAAAACTACGAGATTTATTCAAAAACCCTTCAAGTTGTTTTTTACCATTGAACTATTGATTCTTCCTAAACCCAGAAAAAAAGCAGGAGTATGTTTGAAAAGAAATGGCGACGCCCTGAAATTTGACAAACTTTGCACTGTTTTATTGTCCACCCTGTATGTTGACGATAACGGTACTGTTTATCAGCACGATACAATATACCTTGAACACCAAACAATGCGCCCCAATATGCTTCAAACCGCAATCAAATATCTCTTATACTTTCTGAGAAATTGGACTTCAAAAATAGGCAAAAAAATTCTTTATGCGTATCGAAGTTCCAGCAGTTTAGTTCGGAATCATCCTGCACATGCGCATATTACAAAACGCGTTTTGGTTTTTTCAGAATCGTAATCGAACTGTGTTGACAGTGTTTTGGTTTATCTAGAACTTTTTGAGAACAATTCTGGGATTGTTCTAGAACGGTTCTCTCAGTTCTTGCTCTGAAGGAGGAACTGTTTTAGAATTTTGTGTTTTGGTTTTTTTGGTTCCGAATTGGTTCAGAACTAGTATTAGAACAGTCCTCTATTATTTTTTGTGCGCAAGCAGTTCTGCGCAATTCCAGAACGGTTCCAAATTTCGAACCAAAACAAAGCTCCTGTGACTTGGTGTTCGATTCACCAGATGTCGCCGACATGGAAGTCGAAGATTATGCTGACGGTCTGAAAGGAAGAAAAATAGATTTCCCATACTGGTGTATGGGAAAGTTCGTAGGTATATGATTATAAAGAGACTAAACGACGTGGTGTATCGAATCCAACGCGGCCTCAAAGGTAAGATGAAGGTGGTATACCTTCACAGGTTGGAGGTTTATCACGAGAATAATTGGTCGACATATAAATGCATCGACAAACCGGCACCTGGATTTCACGAAATCCAGGTACTTGTTTACGTCGGGCAGCGTGCATTTTTCCTGGAATTCTATTATATTCCCCGAGGGCAATTTCGACGATTTTATAAAGTCAATTAGTTTAATAAAAGTTGTTACTTTTTAAGTTAGTGAGTTTCAATGAACTAGTTATCCGTGACAATATTTTAATGGAGATCTAAAACTTATTATAGCATACACAGATTCCGACTATAGAGGAGATACACTCGACAGGACGCTCAACTAGTGAAGTAGGTACTATACTGATACTAATTCGTGGTGGACGGTTGACGTATTGTCTATTGTATCTTTATTCCTTAATACAGGTTCTGTTGGCAAAATACAACAAAAAGCTAACACTAATATCCAAGAGGGTTTAGAAATTATATTTGAAATATCTGAGTGCAAAGTACAAAAACAAAGCGGGGGCCCCAAAAATGTTAATTTGTCTTCTTAGGAGATTTGAAAAAGTTCCCTTTTAACGCGCGTAACAATAATAACAGTTCACCGTCCGAAATTCCTCCGGGATGCGAGATTTTCTAATAAAGCCCCTCGAAATTACTTCTAGCTGTTGCTATCAGCGGGCTCAAATTTCGGGATGATGATGAAAACCGGTTCTTTGGTATAATTAAATGGCCTCTTTATATCTAGGAAGCGTCTGTTTGAAATTTTTTTTAGTATAGGGAAAATTCGTGAGTTTTTCAGCTGAAATAATTTAATTTACTTTGTAGAGGTTTCTTTATTTATTCTTTTAAATGATCTTAAAATTATTGATTTAAGGCGGTTTTACATGCTGCAATAAATCTTGCAGTTAGACGGTGCAAGTGCAAGTACCTGCAAGATACTTTCTGAAAGATTTCTTGCGCCGTCTTGCGGTTTGGTTTTACATGTGTTTTGAAATCTTTCAATTGCTTTCTACTGCCAACATAAAGAAAAAAAAAAAAATATAGGAAAACAGAACCTCTTTTCAATACCTACCTATTCTTGTCGGTGTTGGTAGTTGGTATTTGTTTACTTTTGGTGTATGGATTGTGTATTAATAATTAATAATTGCGTTTTTTTAAAAATGAATCGTATTTCAAAAATTAATGAAAGAAATAGAAAAAAGGCTATTGCTGCAAGTCTTTGTATCATTATTGGTGCCGCCACTATGTTACAGGAAAATCTTGAAGATAGACAAAAGATGCAAAGGAAATGGTGGGTAAGGCCTTGGTTGAACCAAAAAAAGGGCAACATGACTTTACATGAAGAATTCATCCAGTCTGACCAAGAAACATTTAAAAACTTCCTGAGAATGGATCAGGAAACTTTTGAAGAGCTGCTAAGGAAAATTGAGCATCGCATAACTAAACATTCATTGTGTCGACAAGCAATCCTAGCTAGAGACAAGTTAATTATTACCCTGCGATATTTAGCCACTGGAGAAAGTTTTCGCAGCCTGATGTATAACTACAGGATATCAGAGAGTACAATATCTCTCTTTGTACCTACAGTTTGTGAAGCAATATATGAGGAACTGAAGGATTACTATTTGAAGGTAATATTTTTAAGTAAGCCATAGCACAAGCCGTTTTCTCGCATCCACTTTTTTACCACTTTGAAACAGTCAATGGAAACACCATTGCCAGTTTCAAACCTGTTTTGAACCAATGTAAAAAAAGTGGACGCGAGAAAATGGCTTAGGTGTCACATTGTCTCTACCCGAGTCTACCCACATAAAAAATTGTCATTGGCAAAACCGATGGGTAGAGAGTAGGGGAGAGTCGGTGAATTGTGCGCACCTAAGGAAAAAGAAAGATATTTTCTAAAATATGGCTCATGGAGCTCTGAAATTTGGCATAGATATTCTTCTGTGTTATAGCTGACAGCCCAAATCAACCAAAGATCACAAAGAAAATATTCTGAGCCTAGGGACAAAATTAGATAAAAACTGACACTGCGCACGATTATCCACCCTATGCGGTTAATGGTGCGCACTAGTCAGGGCAATTGTGCGCAACAGAAAACTATTGAAAACTATCGGATATAAAGGGTGGATTAAAAACAAGTGAAACAAAGTACATAATACGTTTATTGCAAACATAATATTAAACTAAATTATTGCATAAAAAACATAACTAGTGGTCGCAAAAGTCGCAGTTGTAATATTCAGGGGAGTCTACCCCACTGCAAAGCTCATGGGCCCATTTGCCGCAGATCACACACTGAAACCAGTATTCGTCTTTCTTGCTCCAGTCGTCGCAAACCAAACATCTGTCTCCGAGATTGACCTCCGTGTCATGAAGTTCATCATCATCACATAACTGGCTGTCTGAGACTTCTTCTTCAGATTCACTTTCCTCAAAAACCTTCCTTTTAACGGTCTTATTATTTTTAGTGGGATGTTTTGCACTCGCTTTACCTTTTTTTGACGGTTTTTGTTCTAATTTTTTTTCCAAATTTGCTTGCCTATCTTTTTTTTTGACTCGCAGAGGACGGATAATTGTGCGCGATGCGCACAATTAGCCAACATGGACCTAATTGTAATAAAAATTCACAAAAATAAAATTGTACGTTATTTACCTTGGAAAAATTTCTCCAGTAATAGTAGGAACCCCACTGATTATTTTGGTGAAATTTCCTAAACAGGAATGTTCTTATTTTCAAAGTTATCGCTTGTTTTCACCCGCTTAAATTTTAATATAAACAGTCGGATAAACCGCCAAACACGATCACCGATATGTTTAAGCAGCAAATCGCACGAAAGTCAGCGTTACTTTCAAAGGCATCTATGAAACGGCGCCACGTGTACGAATTTGATCAAATAATAGGCGTTTTCGTATGGTATTATGGTGCGCACCATTAGCCGCTGCGCACGTTTACCCGACTTCCCCCTACAGTGGGAATCATTGCAATTGGCACACACTATATAAATATTCCTCCTTATGTGTCAAATCTGACACACCAGTAATAGCGAAATGCTGCACTAAATAGATTTATTGGTTAGAATTTTGACTCAATACGAGGGATTTTAAAGAGTACCTATGTGCCAATAATTGCAATGATTCCCACTGTACCTCTGAGTAGTGGTTATGCATCAGATTAAATTGAAAATTTAATTGCTTTTCAGGTTCCAGTCACTGCAGCAGAGTGGTCACAAATCTCGAGGGATTTTGAAGAACTTTGGAATGCTCCCAATGTTATTGGGGCACTTGATGGCAAACATATTGTTATCAAAGCCCCCACTGATCAAGGATCAGCATATTTCAATTACAAGAAACAACACAGCATAGTTTTACTAGCCCTTGTAGATGCAAAGTATAATTTTACATATATAAATGTTGGAATGAATGGGAGGTTATCAGATGGAGGCGTCTTTTGGCAAAGTGACCTTTCAAAAGCCATTCTCCAAAACACAATCAATATTCCTGAAGACAAACCTCTACCAGGGAGGAATAAACCAGTGCCACATGTAATTGTTGCAGATGCTGCTTTTTCCCTTTCTAATAGGATTTTGAAACCTTATCCTTTGCGAAACTTGACGAAAGAACAACGAATTTTCAACTAGGTACAGGTTAAGTAGGGCTCGACGTGTAGTTGAAAATGCCTTTGGCATTCTTGCAAATCGTTTTCGAGTGCTACTTAATGTGATTCCCCTAAAACCTGAGAAAGCCAAATTAATCACAAAAGCTTGTTGTGTTTTACACAATTTTTTAAATAAAAAATCAAAACATGCTAATTTAAATAAATTTGAGGAAGATATTAATACAAAATATAACTTTGCTTATGGCTTACGTGGTCAAAACAATGGCAGGCCTGGGAATGAAGCAGTAAATATCAGGGAGGAGTTTAAAACATACTTTTCTGGCTGTGGCCAAGTACCTTGGCAAGAAGATCTGATATAGAGTTAGTTTATTATAGTTTTTGTGAATTTTTTGCAGCAAAATATTTTAATGTTTCTCATAGCTAATAAAGAAAAAATTATACAAACATGTTATTCTTTCATTGCAATGTAAGTAGGTACCTAAACCTACTTGAAAACAACCAAATCTGAATTCTTATTATTTCTTGAACTATTTATTCTACACAATAGGTAGGTATAGGAAAAAAAAATCATGAACCTCAATGAAAAAATATGTTGGTAGTAGAAAAATGTTTGCATGCAATTCGTGCGTAAAGCACCTTTTTTCACTCATGTGATTGTCTCACTCGCCTTCGGCTCGTGCGTCAAAATTCACATACGTGAAAAAAGGTTCACTTAACACACTTGTTGCATAAATAACTATTCTAACACTATTTTTGATTAACTTTCTTGAAAAAAAAACTCTAGGTACCTATACAAAAATTCTATTTATATTAAAAAAAAATCGTTTATAAAAAGAAACAGAAAAAAAAATATGCTTAAAGTTTTGAATTATTTATTACAAGAACACTGGTGCACAAAGTTCAATTTATTTTATTAATCCTTTGCAATTATTTCACGTCGTATATTTTCATCAATATTTCCTGTTTAAGGTCATCAACTAAGTCATCCTCTTCTAGGGGCTCCATTTCATTTGCAACAAATCTAATAACAAAAAATATAAATGTAACTAATGTGTTTTTTAAAATAAAATATGTATATGCCATAAAGGCGTGTTTCTACAACACATTACGCTTTTAGTTTGGTTACTTAACCCAAAGCTAGCTATGCTCGAAAAATTTGAAAGTGATTACCAATAGGTTTGCAAATTGCAAAATAAAAATGATTGAAAACTTACTGTGCAAACATAGCATATTTTTGTATCTTCAAAGTTTCTTTCTCCTTCTCATCAGGCACAGTCAATTCGTTTAAAGTTGCAACAGCAGTGCTCAGAATGTCTGATAGCTGCTGCTGCTGCTGCTGCTGCTCTTTTTCGGATATCTGCAACTTCCTCTTCTTTTGCCCAGATTTTGATGGGGTTGATTCAATGAGGTTTTTTGGGGTTTGGAGACTGGAAACACCTTTCAAAGAAAACCTTGATTGGTTTCTAGGACCAGATGTACATGGAACTCTGGACTCCACTCGAGACTCGCATTCACTTTCAGGAGTCTCAGGCTCAGGAGATAAGGACGTGAGCATCTCCACATTGTCACTATCAGCAATAGCATAAAAAACATCACTTTCTAAATAAGTTCCTGGTATCTGAAAATAAAGAAACAAGCATTTGTTATTAAAATTAAATACACCTAGAGTAGTTTTGCTTACCTGACTTGCTGTTTCTTGCATGGTACTGTAACTGGGGCTGATTATTGCTTGTGGTTCTTCAGAGTTGAAGTTGGAGTCTCCACTTGAAACAATATTTGCACCTTGCTGCAAAAACTGTAGCAAATGAAAACACCAAAGCTTTGGTACATAAATACCATCAATTGAAGTCCCAGATACCTCACTTTTCTTAATTTTTTTAACTTCAGCCAAGTATTGGGCTCGAACTCCATGGATCTTTTTTTTATATCATCTATTGTTAAAGTAGTTAACATTTTTTGATTGAAATTATTTCTAATTTCTTCCATAGCATTCAATCGGGAATTTCGCTGATGATATTCAGACATCGTAGGGAGATATAAACAGGGATAGCCCTCATACAATTGTATGAGAAATGTTGTAGCATCTCTGGGCCAATCATAGGTAGGAGCACTGCAAATGCAATTGAATAAATAAACTTAATAACATGTAAATTGGTGAAATGAGAACATAGTTAGGTATATTTTTTAACAAAGCTTACCCCTTGCCACAAAAAATTCCTCTTGACATTGCTTCTCAAAAACAAATTGCAAAAATGAAAAAGATAAATAACTGTAGAAACTGCATGCACTATAGAGAAAAGAGATCAATAGCCAACGAATCTACATGAAACACTGAATTGGAAATAAAAATACAAAATCTACTATACCTACCTACATCCTTGCTTAGGTTCTTGGGCAAATTTTAATTGTTCTTTATGGAACCAGGTAAAGTGGTACTTACCATTGTATTTTCCTTGTGTGTTGACGATTCCCGGAATAATTATTAACACAGCTTATTTATTAAATAAATTATCTGTACCTGCATATTGAAAATTAACATAGGTACCCAAATCGAGCACACGATGGTGCCTACCTATTGTCATATTTTCCTATTAAACATGAACATAGGTAGTAGAGGTACCTAACCTACCTAAAAGTAGATTATTTTCAGTAATTAAATAATGGCCATTTGCACGGCTATCACTTAACTACCGCTTAAGGGATATTGAATCTACGTGAAGCTTTGACTGTGACTTTTGTTTCTACAAGAGTCACATTCAAAGCTTCACTTGGATTAATTATCCGTTAAGTTGTAGCAGTGCAAATGGAAGTAAATAAATTATCTGTACATTTTCTACCGAGATTTATCTGTATTTCAAATTGATTCAAACACGAAACACGACTCTAACAATAAGTAGGTAGGTACCCATACCTACCCTATTCTCAATTCTTATTAATATTTTAAATAATAGAAATAATTTTAGAAGTAGGTAGTAACTTTTATTGGAAGTTGGCATGCCAAAAATTACCAAATTTTCCCCCAAAAATACTCTTGCAGAGTCTTGCACTTGCAGAAATATCGAACAGAACCGATAAGCTGCAAGTGCAAGAAGTCTTGCGACTTGCGATCAGCTGGGTTTCAACTGCGCATGCCTTTTGCAAGATGTCTTGCATCTTGCACCGACTTGCAGGTACTCTTGCAGCATGTAAAACCCCCTTTATATCTGATGTATCCTTGCATTGCATTCCATAAGTTCTCAAAAAACAAATAATTAATTCTCTGCACTCAAAAACTACAATACTAGAGCTTAAAGCTTGCCGTATCTTAGAAAAAAGTTTAGAATAAGTACAAATTAATCGACAAAATCTTCAAGAAATATAGATGAGTAACTGACAAATCCCAAAAATTTCGACCAGCGGAATGTAACAAAATATCTCAGTTAACGAAAGATTAATCGCAAAAAAAAAACTAATTTTTTTACATTCTTTCCTTACATTTGACAAGGTTAAAAATCGGTCCCAGACCCAATAAGGTGCCAGTTATGATTGAGGAAAAGACATTTTTATTGGTTTAATTTCGTTTTCCGGGCCCTCTTATTCTTTCGCTCATAAATTTTCTGTTAAAGGTACCTTCTTTTGTGTTGTGTATCTTTGGAAAATAAATCTTCAAACATCTCTGTATCTGGTATTTATTATTTTAGGAAAGTGATCAATTTGCTTACGTCTTATAGGCGAATCCCTGGCCTTGTCTTTTCAGAGGTATTTTTAGCTTGGATCGACGATTTTGAGATTCAGAGGTTTATTTTTTGAAGGTCTAAAGTTTGTTTGATACACTGGCGTCAAATTGATCAGACTTTTTTTCAATTCAACCCGTAGGTCATTTTTTTTGTTACATAACTGGTGAGGCGGGGTTTGCTAAACCCCAAATGGAAAAGGCGATTCTGCTAATTCAAAATAAAAAAAACGTGTATGCTATTCACTTTTGAATAACATTTATCCTTTTGGAACGCGTAGGTATGTAAAGGGTTATTGGTTATAAATGTCACCCCCTCTATCTTTTTTATTTGACATTTTAGAAAAAAGTGTCCCAAATAAAAGTTTTATGGTTGAAATTAAATTTTTTGAAAAACTCACTTTCGCATATACAGGGTGTTTCAGAAAAGCTGGTCGTGTTCCAAATTTCTTATTTCAAATGGAATACCCTGTATATTATTGGATATTCGGATTTTACGTAAAATTCTGAGCAGATTTCATGTGTCATACCCTATACCTAAGTTCAACTGTTTTGGAAATATTGACAGTTGAAAATTGACTTTTTTGCAACTTTGACAGGCTATAAATCTTAAACGGTTAATTTTAGAGCAAAACCGATCCTACATTTTTATCTTATATTTTTTTAAACTATCAGTTGACACCAATATTTGACATCAACTTTGAATTTGATCCATGATTGAAAATTCCAATTAAATTTAATCTTCGGTTAAATTCAAAGTTGGTATCAGATAATAACTTGTGAAAATCTTAGAAAAAAATGTGAGATCGGTTTTGCTCAAAAGTTAACCGTTTAGGTTTAACAGCCTGTCAAATTTACAAAAAAGTCAATTTTCAACTGTCAATATTTCAAAAACAGTTGAACTTAAGTATAGGGTATATCACATGAAATCTGCTCAGAATTTGACGTAGAATTCGAATATGAAATAATATACAGGGTATTCAATTTAAAATAAGAAAGTCGGAGCACGACCAGCTTTTTTGAAACATCCTGTATATGCAAAAGTGAGTTTTTCAAAAAAATTAATTTCAACCCTAAATTTTTTATTTGAGACACTTTTTTCTAAAATGTCAAATAAAAAAGATAGAGGGGGGTGACATTTATAACCAATAACCCTGTACATACTTTCAACAAACAAAAAACAAATATTTTAGGAATAATTCAATTTTACTGTGGGACTGCACAAAACACACATCAAAACTTATTTCCAATTGATGGAAGTAATCAAACTGAAGATGTGGCATAAAAAATACAAAATGGCGCAAAAGTGTTTAAAAATCTTTGAAAAACAATCAAAGAACAAAGTTTTAGCAAAATTGTATTTCAAGTAAACTTATTGGAAAGCAATTAACTCAAACGACTCACAGTGAGGTGGGGTTACGCAAACCCCAATTTGTATAAAAATCGTAATATCACACACCAAGTAAAATATCGCGCGTTGTTGACACCGTTAGGGAAACTGTGGTTAGGGTACTGACGGACAACGGACCGAAAGCTACAAAGGAGGTAGTGGGCCTCCAACCATTAGTTAATGCGTGGTAAAGATTCTTAAAATCTGTAGGGTTTGAGAAACCCCATATCACCAATTAGGTACGGGTTAAAGCCCGTCACCCGTCGTTGCTTAAAGAATTGTCTAGATAACCCGCTTCCGTTTGTTTTAGTTTTGCTGGACTATTGCGCGTAGTGGTGGAGAACTATCGATGGCACTATCGATAACTATCGATAGTATTGACTATCGAAATATATCGATAATTTTTTTCAACCATCGATAGTTTTCGATAGTTAATTAATAAGCGAAAGTTAGGTTATATGCACAAAACTGAACTGCAAAAACAAGAATCGTAAACTACTTACGATTGCTCATCCTCATAAGACGTAAGTTTGCCAGTTCTTGAGTGGGCAAGGCCTGCGAGTGACGTCACAATTATCAGTACCTTATAGCGGTGACGTCACCCGCAGGCCTCGATGGGATGCTTGCAATTCAGGCTGTGCTTTTGAGTTAATTTTTTTGTCGATTTTAAATGTAGAAAAGCTGATTTTAAAAATGGAAATTTTTTATAAAAAGCAATTTTAAAAGACTTTCACTGTGGTGCGTGGTGCCATTATTTCTGACAAAAGTTCTTGAAGAACGTTGAAATTATCGATAATGATAATGATTTTTATACAAAAATTCTAGGCTTTCAGAAAGCAGGATATTTTCATTTTCGGAAAAAAATATGTTCTCCGCAAATGATAGATGTTGATGTTTAAAGATCATTAAACTATTTCCTAGAATCATATTTTTAGTACGTCAAAAAGAAAATAAGGTTTTTGTCTATCTATCTATCCTTTGCTAACTAATGTAATTTACATTCATATGACGTACAGATATCTTTAATATTTCCTTATAACTTGTAACTAATTACTATCGAAAACTATCGATATTAATCGATAGTCAAGGTCCCGACTATCGATAAATATCGATGGTCGGGACTATCGATAGTTCTCCACCTCTAATTGCGCGGTAACATTCTTTATATTTGCAAATTTTCTAGTAATTAGGCAGTGTTGCAAGATTATGTCCTATTTTGTCTTTGATTGTTCTTATATTTTACATTTGACTTCTGGGATCGTTCCTATTTTATTTTATTGTCGAATATTCTGGAATTTCTGGAACAACCCAACTATTCTTCCAATATCTTGCTGCCTTTGGTCCCGTTTTTCTTGTTTTTGTCAGTCGCCTGTCTTCTTGGAAAATGTTCTGGGGTGCGTTCAAAGACGGCAATGCTAATGCCAAAACCTACTTTTCCCCCTCCACCGGTAATGCCGAACCACGTAGGTTGGAGCCGAACTCGAACGCAAAATGCTTGACTGTAGCCATTCCTGAACGCAGCCTGGAGTGCTAATAACATAAGGCGTTTACGAAAAGTAACCCGGAAATAACTCGATCTCCCAAAGTGCGTTCGAAAATGAATCGAGTAAACCAGGGGGCGGATTACGAACTCTCAATTCGAACCGAAACCGAAAGGATTTCGAACGCACTCTATGCAAATGCATCAGAATGCGTTCGAAATCCATGGCGGTTTCGGTTCGAATCGATAGTTCGTAATCCGGCCCCTGATATGCGTCCGAAAATGGATCAGATCCACGACTCGGGGCAAACTTTTTTAACCCTACAAAAGAGCAGGGTTCGCAAGATTTATTTACGGTTAAATCAGCTGATCGCTTTTGAATTTTTTTTTCCTATTCTAATGGCGAAAAAGACAGTTGTATTAACACTTATTGACCCCTATACAGAAGAGGAGTTTGGCATCCTCTCCACAGAGGAGGATTCTCACAAGATTTTAGCTGAAGGTAAAAAAATGAGAATTGACCTTTTCAATTTAAAAGCCTCTCTCTCTGGCATCAAACTGTCAGACGCCAAAAAAGTATGAAAACAATGGTTGACAGCCGTTGACAGTGGTTTGTAGACAAGACTTTTGAAAGAAACTATTATTTCCTCGGGTTTTTCAAGGTTTTTTCTTAACAATGGTGATTGTGTGTAGTGTGCCTATCCATAAATCTAATTCCTATTTATTCCCTAGACGTGTTTTCCATAAGTTTCCATCAAATCTTACATTTGTCAAAACTTGGATACACAAAATCAGAATCCGGAAAGGATACTCGCAAAAGAAAGGGAAATCCACAGCCCATCAAATATACAAAGTAATCTACGTTCAAGTTTAGTTTGCAGAAGCTGTTTGCTTCCAAAATAATCCACCACCGGCTCCATAGCGAAGTCCTGCGAATGAAGCAGTGACTTTTCCTACATTTTCTTCCCAATTTCAAACCCTGCGTTTTTATTATCAAATTTTACCGATAGATCCATCATTCTATGTCTCAATCCATCTGTCAAAATGGAAAATTCAATATGGCGTGGTGGCCAAGCAAGTTTGTTTCGATTATGTTTTTATGCTTATTTTAAATTATTTTGCTTAGAGTTTGGTTTGCAACTTTGATTTTGATTATTTAATAAAATATTTGTTAACTAGGAACCTGAACTATTAAATTGGGTAGAAACTAGATATTTTTTTGTGTTTTTTGGCTCATGTGTGGCCGCCACGCCATCTGGATTGTCACGTGGTTTGAATTGCCTAATACTTATCGTCCATCTCTTTTAATTGAAAACGTCAATTAAGGATATGTTTATTCGACTGAACACGTTCGAAAAGTATAACTCACAGCTGATTGGATCTACCCTACCATTTCAGATTACGTTTCGTAATCGCCTATACATACTTGTTCCCTGTTGTCTCTGACACCTATGTGTCCTGGAGTCGGTCTATTACTCTTATTGTGAGTGTTCTTTTTGTCCTCTTATTCTTGGAAAATGTTCTGAACCAATCCTAATTTTTTTCTCTATTATTCTCGTCCACACTTTTCAATAAAGCAAATACTTATGTTAACTTGATCTTCCATTTCGGCAGTCTGACACTTGTAGGTTCGTAGATAAGTGAGACTGCAATCTATCTATACGAGTGTTCCATCTTTCTCAATGATATGCAGATGATATACGTAACGATTAACGAAGACAGAACACTCGTTTTCCTGGGAACGCTGCTCTCCTGTTTCAAGAATAGGGACCCGCCTGATTATCGAAACAAGAGATGAGCAGCGTTCTCATGAGAATATGATATCTGTCTTTGTCACTCATATGAAATTTTGCATGGAACTGATAATTACTTTCTAGAAATATCCAAATAATAATGTAATTTAAACCGAGCAAACTAGGCAACTTTTTCAACGCCGCATAAGGCCTGTGTAGTTCAAATCTCAAACCCACAACTAGGCAGCATGTCGTACACCCGTTTTCTGACGCTGACACTGACGTCAGGTAACGGGTGTACGTCATACCTGAACCAATGACGACGTTTACGTTGTCAGTTGTGCGTCGCGCACTGCCCTAATAAACCGTACCTTAAACCTCCCGCCTCCCGCGCGCTTAAACAAAACTCCCGTTTTTCCCAAAAATAGAAATTACATGAAATATAATTCCGAATTAGGTGCCCTATTTATTTTTACCATAATTTTAATGCTTCATTTTAAATCTGGCAACCCAACGCAGCTGGGGAGCATCGATTAACGTCGAGCGGCGGGCGCACTTTGATAATATTATTTGCATCTTTCTTCGCATCTCCCATTCCAAACGAAGACAGAACTACTCAAGCCTGAGAGTTTGGGCATCTAATCTGAACTGAAGGTATTGTATTATATTAGGTGGGTTCGGCTTGCTCACTCCGTGCACTCCGAGTGACTCCATTCGCACTCCAGCCGTTCGGGTTAAGGTTCGGGTATTGCTTTTTACCGTATTAGGGGTGACTCCATTAGCTTTGTTCACTCTATTCCAACTCCGCGGTGAATAGCCGAACCCAGCTATTGTGACGCTGACTGTAAAGTGCGACAAGCGAGTCAACCTTGGTAACGTATAAAGGCGGTTACACACGGACGTGGATGGCTTGATACATATACGTGCATACATCAACGTGCACACAACAACGTGCATGTCGCCTTTGTACACACGCTCGCACAAAACTGTCAGTCTTGCTATTCTTGCTACAGTATTCCGAGTGTGCATACAAAATTTCTAGCGATTCCAGAATTCACTTGTGCGTCATTCCTCTGCTTGCACATACAAAAACGCGACGTTATTTTGCATACACATTGAAGTTTTTGGTTGTGCGTTCATGTATGTGCGTACATGTTTTCAGACATCCACGTCCGTGTGTAACCGCCTTACGGTAGCAGAGGGGAAGACGAAAACCTATACTATGCGACGCGACGGGGCCTCGACGTGGTGAATGGCGAAAATTGCGGTTATCCTGACGCGACGACCGGCGTATATGTATATTTAATCTCGGGCCAATTAGGAAGGTTTTGCCCGCATTCCTTCCACACAGGTTCACTCACTTGTCGCACTTTAGATTATAAAGGGGGGTTTGAGCTCCAAGAATTTTCTGCCAAGCTCCACTTTATTTAGGCCAAATTCAGTTTACACGGTCCAAGTTTACTTGGTGTCTTGGACGCTGCGCATGCCTCACTTAAACGATACTTGTATCGTATCAACTGTTTATCCAAGTCCAGGATAAGTCCTAACATCAAAGTAAATAGGCTGGCTGCCAACTTACTTGGTCCAAGTATAAGTTGTCTAGTCCAGTGCCGACAAAACTTTTCCTCTTGTAATAACTAAACTGCTGGACAATTGCTTTCGAGCGAAAGGAAAATTGGTTTTTCAATCTGTCAGCCTGTGAAAACTGGAGGGCGATATTTGGTCTGGTTCCAGAAAAATTGACCTTGAAAGCAATTGTCCAGAAGTTTATTATTGGTAAGACTGGCAACAGCGCCAACAGCATCGATACAATTTTTGAATTCATAAGATTTTGTTTAAATTGCACCACTAGTTTCGAAGATAAGTTCCGTTACTTTTCATACACTCTGTATAGTATAAAATAGAATATGACAAAATTAGGGCGTGGCACCTCATAAAAATTAATTTTACCTCCTATTCACTACCTCCCGCTCTTCAATTTTGAAAATCTGGCAACCCTAGGTTAAGGTGATAATATTTAATTTTTTTTATTTTTTGTTGGGTTCGGAACCAACCCAGAACCAGTTGGTGCAGAACCACAGACTACAGGACGAAAACGGCCGGACCACCCAGAGCGCACAAGCGAGACCTGGGCTACGAGGTTCGGCAGCGATCAAGTCTTAGTCTGCGACCCGCCTCGATGCCGTAGCTCACGGCTTAGAAAAACCTCCCTGCACACATACCTACCTACCCTCGCTATGAATCGCTGTTGTTCATCCCCGCTGTATTTTTATAATTAATAAAGGTCGGTGCTAAATTGACTCGTGGCGTGATTATTATTTCCCGATCGACAAACGTAACAAAGTGGCGACGAGATAAAAGTGATTTTTTTTTGGACATTCCATTCGACAAACGCGCGGCATTTCCAAAATGGCGAACATAAAATTCGTGGAATTTAACCCCGATTATGACAACTTCGAAGTATACGCGGAACGGCTGGAGTACCATTTCACGGCAAATTCGGTTACGGACAGAAAAATAAAAATCGCAATTTTACTGAGTTCAATAAGCGCAGACACCTACTCCCTGCTCAGGGACATGTGCCACCCCACGGCACCCAGGGACAAAGAATACGACGCTCTAATCAGTATTTTGAGAAAACAGTTCGGGGTAATAATAAATGTTTGGCGCGAACGAAGAAAGTTTTACGAGCTAAAACAAAACCATGAAGAAAAAATATGCGAGTGGTACGCCAGAATTCGAAAAGGCGCCGTTTCCTGCGGTTTTGGAGCCGATTTGGGCAAGATATTGCTAGACAAGTTTGTTTCCGGACTGGTGGACGGCAAGATTTTCGACAGATTGTGCGAGGAGAATGCTTCAACGGCCTCGATCGAAACCACAGTAGAAGCAGCCAGCAAGGTGGAGAACGTCATCCATTCGACAAGGGGCATCAACATCGTCCATGCAAATTTCCCGCCACATCGTCCACATGGCGCCGGAAAACCGGAAATTCAACAATATGGCGGCTACCCCTACCACCAATCTCAGAGCAGCCAACACCACCAAGCACATGACCGAGACCGTCGACGCAACGACAGACGAAATCCGAGGAGCCGGTCACGTAGCAACAGCCGCAACCGCAGCGTCGAACGCAGCAATCAGCAGTGGCAACACCGCCGAGGTAGGTCACCCGCATCCGTCAATCAACCACCAAACTTCAATCGGTATGACGGAGGCGGCAATCGTAAATGTCAAACGTGTCACAAATTTCATGGAAATAAAAAATGTTTTTTGCTGAATTCTAGGCCCAATTTAGGTAAAGATCCTCACAGAAATTACAACCGACAAGTAAATTTTGTAAATCGAGACGAAGATTTGTTTCACGTTCAAATTACAGAGGGGTTCGCAGACTCCACTCCAGTATGTAAACAAAAGCAAACAGCGGCAAGGGCAACAAGCATTTGCCGGGTCGAGGGGGATGTAAGTGATAATCCTTTTAAAATTGAGGTGGAAATCCTAGGTAAAAGTCACGTAATGACTATTGATAGTGGGGCAGGTTTGTCTTGTTTGAGCAAAATAACATATTCTAAACATTTTTCCGATTTTAGGTTAAAAAGAGACTCTTTGCTGTTGAGGGGATACGATGGGAGCACATTCACTCCGGACGGATACTTTGAGGTGACTGTTAAGTACAACGGCATTTCCAGGCCCGTCAAATTTTACGTCGTTTCCAACGGATCAGCAGACATTCTTGGTCGTGACTGGATTGGCACCTTCCAAGTAAAAATAGAGTTAGTTAATCAAATCGCATTAAACGAAAGAATTTCAAATTTAATCAAGAAATTTCCTTCAGTGTTTACAGATAATTTGGGTGAATATAAATTTAAAAAAATTTCCTTAAATGTAAAGCCGAACTCCGCCCCAGTGTTCTGCAAACACAGGTCCATTCCCCTGGCCTACCGTCAAAAGGTAGAGGAAGAACTCGACGCTTTGGAGAACATGGGCGTTATAGAGCCGATAAACGCCAGCAATTGGGCAACTCCCATAGTTCCCGTTTTAAAGTCCAACGGTAAGCTCAGACTATGCTCAGATTACAAAATAACCCTTAACCCAGTTCTGGAGGACCAGCTGTACCCTCTCCCGAGAATCGACGAGATTTGGGACAAAGTAAGCAAGGGTGATAAATTTTCAAAAATTGATTTGCAGCTAGCTTACATGCAGTTCCCAGTGGACAAGAAGACAAGCCAGTTATTATGCTGGAACACCCACCGAGGTCTGTACGCAATCAAAAGGCTTCCATTTGGAATCACTTGCGCCGGAAGCTTATTCCAGAGGGAGATGGAGACAATTTTCAAAAATATGGAAGGGGTCCAACCGTTTTTGGATGACATTTTGGTGACGGCCGAGTCTGAGCAGTTGCACCTCCAAAGACTGGAGCAGGTTTTTCAAAGGTTGCAGGAGGCGGGCTTAACAGTGAGGGCAGAGAAATGCCAATTTTTCAAGGAAGAGGTAGAATATTTGGGGTTCAAGATTTCCAAAAATGGATTAAGAAAGACTGAGGACAAGATTGCAGCAATAACCAAGACGAAACGCCCTTCAAACATCACTGAGGTAAGAGCTTTTACAGGACTAGTGAATTATTACCACCGTTTCATCCCAAACGCAGCTCAGATATTACACCCAATTTATAAGCTACTCAAAAAAGATACAAATTTCCACTGGTCAGGAGAATGCGAACGGGCGTTTCAGAAAATTAAATCCATTATCGCCTCAGACACTTGTCTGCTACACTTTGACCCCAAACTGCCTATAGTGATAACAACAGATGCGTCGGACAAAGGCGTAGCTGGAGTTTTGAGCCAGATTAAGAACGGCGAAGAAAGAACCGTGGCGTGCGTGTCAAGAACTCTCATGCCAGCCGAGCTCAAGACAACTTCATTGGAAAAAGAGGCGTTGGCCGTATACTTTACGGTAAATAAATTTTTCTATTATCTCTGTAACGCCAGGTTCACCATAAGGACAGACTGCAGAGCCCTAACAGCCCTATTCGGGGAACACCGTGGCATCCCCAAAATGTCTGCCAATAGATTGCAGAGATGGGCAGTTTTTCTTTCTACTTTCAGTTACACAATTCAACACATAAAAGGGCGCAACAATCCTGTAGCGGACTACTTGTCCAGAAACCCTCTGGAGACCATTACAACATCCGAAGAAGCAGCAGGAAGAGCTACATATATAAATTTCACAGAATCATCTGAGTTTTGGCCAATAAACAATTCCGAGATTAGAACACATCAGTCGAACGACGAGGAAATCCAACAAATTGTGGAGTACATAAATAGAGACCGATGGCCAAAAAGGGTAAGTGACAACTTACGACCTTATTTGCAGAAGCGCAGCGAACTTCATATTGACAGAGGAATTTTAATGTACGGACACCGTGTTGTGGTCCCGAAGACACTAAGAAAAAGAACATTGTCAGAAATTCATTCAGGGCATTTCGGAATACAGAGATGTAAAAACGTGGCCAGAAGTATAGTGTATTGGGCAGGCATCGATTCTGACATAGAAAAGATGGTGAATGGCTGTCACCCCTGTCAACTACATCGCAGCGAACCACCAAATGTGACGGAGACGTGGCCAGAAACCAAAGAAATATTCCAGCGTGTCCATATAGATTTTCTGGAAATCCGCTCTTCGATGTGCCTAATTCTGGTTGACGCTCATACGAAATGGGTCGAAGTTTTCCCTATGAAGTCAACAACTGCCATAGAGACCGAAGAAAAGCTCAGACAGGTGTTTGCAACTTTTGGATTGCCGCAATTGGTAGTCAGCGACAACGGCAGACAACTCGTGGAGAAAAACCTGGAAAAGTTTTTCCTGAGGAATGGTATAAAGCATGTCACGATACCACCTTATCATCCACCAAGCAACGGAGCTGCAGAAAGGCACGTAAGAACCTTCAAACAAAAAATTAAAACAGCTTTAGAAGACCCAAGAAATAATGGAATCAGGTTGCATACTTTAATTTCCAGGTACCTTATCACTTACAGAAATACCAAGTCCGAAATAACTCAAAAATCCCCTGCGGAAATGGTTTTCAACAGAGAACTGAGGACAAGGCTCAGCCAAATGAAAGAAATACCACTAAAAAGCTCACCAGAAAGTCAAGATACACCAAATAAGATCAGGGAATTTCAAAAAGGCGACTCGGTGATGGTCAGAAAATACCAGTACAATAAGAAATCGTGGACGCCTTCAACAATCAAAAGAAGAATAGGTAAAAATACATATTTGTGTGAAACATCAACAGGTCAAATATGGAAACGTCACACAAATCAAATGTACAAAAATAAAGGCGACCTGATCAAATTGCAGAGCTCTGGGTCGGACGAGGATTATACCTACATTTCGCTGCCTAATAATAAGACTGATTTGAGCGCGACAGAGGATCGACAACTGGAGTTATCCGAGAACCTGCTCCCATCCGATCCTCAAAACAGCAATAATGAAATTTCCAACAGCATAAACACTGAAATCGAGGCAATCATTCGCCAAGAAAACTCAAACTTAGACAAAAGTGATTATTTTTCACCTTCACATTCCCCTATTTTTCTCCCCAAATCAGCATCTTCCCCCGCGAAACGCGACAAACTGCCATTAGTAGAACACTCATACACTAATTTTTCAGGTCCAAGTCAGATAAGACACCCTCAAAGCCAAATGGCCGCTGCCAGCACCACCAAAGGGCGAGAACCAACCAATAAATGCATACCAAGAACTATATCACCTGACAGATCAAGCATCACCGATCAAACAAGTTCACACACACTAATCAGAAGGCCAAAACGCCACTCTAGGGCCCCAGAACACTTTAAAAATTATTTGACCGGTAAAGATATAGACAAGGTATAGGCTCAATGATTTTTTTTTTCTTTCTCCTTTGGTTTTTCACCTATTTCACTGCCAGTTTCTCTGGAAGCTCCCTTTTGGTGCTGCAGGCATTTAGTTTGTTTTTGGTAGACATTAGATTAAGATTGCATGTTTGTTAGTGATTTTAAATGTGACGACGTATTATGTAATGTACATTCATTTATGTTGTAAAAAGCTCCGTACCTAACCAATATTTAAGTAGCAAATTTTTTTTTTCCCCTTTATTATTGACAATCAATGAAATAACTGTGATATTTGTATAAGACTGACAACAGCAAAAGCTAAGCTTAATTTTAAGATAAAATTGTAATTAGGTTAAGGTATAATTTTTTTTTTTTATATAGTAGCGCAGGGTCGTAAGAAAATGTAATTCTTTCTTTGCCACCACATTTTTTTTGTTTATGGGGAGGTTCCCATTCAAGGAGGGGTGTGTTGGGTTCGGAACCAACCCAGAACCAGTTGGTGCAGAACCACAGACTACAGGACGAAAACGGCCGGACCACCCAGAGCGCACAAGCGAGACCTGGGCTACGAGGTTCGGCAGCGATCAAGTCTTAGTCTGCGACCCGCCTCGATGCCGTAGCTCACGGCTTAGAAAAACCTCCCTGCACACATACCTACCTACCCTCGCTATGAATCGCTGTTGTTCATCCCCGCTGTATTTTTATAATTAATAAAGGTCGGTGCTAAATTGACTCGTGGCGTGATTATTATTTCCCGATCGACAAACGTAACATTTTTCTTCCGCTTTCAACCACGGCCTTTCAACATGTATTTGCGGTAAAAATGGGACAAGAGGTGAATACTACATTTATTCCTGACAATTCTTGCTTATTACAAATATATTTTTGAAAGGATAATATTCTATCATCTAGCATTAAAGCCAAACTAAAGCTGAACCGAAGCGTTCCACACATAAACCGGGTTGTTAGGAACCAGACTGTTACCATAGACGAATCGCTTCTTACTGATCGGTAACCATTCGATAACTTTGGTTAAGATACGGAACGCCGCCTAAATAATATTTTTCATCATAAATTTAAATTCTAAACTACGACCGCTGCTGGCGCAAACTGCTGACGACTCAACTAATGACGTCGCCAATGGTTCAACACCAAATGACCGCGATTACCAGAAACGAGGCCGATAAGCAATACTGTAGTAGCGTGTATTATCCTTCACTTCCACCACCAGCCGGGATTGCCCGGAATATGGCAAATTATGATAATTATGATGAACAATATAGTATTTTGTCAGATTTTAGTCACTATTCAAAAGTCAGATTATTAAATAAATTAATAAATAAAAATAGCAAATTTAAACAAAAAATCACGTGATTGACAAAACCCTCCCATTGGCTAAAGCCAATATTCATGCGCTTTGTTGCCAGATTAGAAATGCGAAATTTCCATTCAACCCATTGTTAGCATGGATACCACGATGCCACGTTTTTCCCTATTACTAAGTACCTACAGATTGAATATACTTTGGGATTTTATGTAATAATAGAGAGTTATTGGACGTGCAATAAGGACAAGCAGTATTCAAATTAGCCTTATTTTGACATCTACGCATGCGCATTTGGCTCCGAAATTAAGGATTCCCTTATTAAGGTTACTGCTTGTCTTTATTTGTGCATGGTTAGTGCGAGGCAGTAAACTTCCCTTATTTCAAATTTCTGACATTTTGGACGACTTTGACGTTTCGCTTTTCGACGATGACGTAATTTTACTTAGAAAATTTATTTTTTACAATAGTTTTCCATTTTACTGTGGGTAACATCAAAAAATGGGTATCAGCAGAAAATCACAAACAAAAATAAAACACTTTTTGAGGCTGAAATTTATAAACATAACTATCAGCTGTCAAAATTATGAATACAAAATAAGGTAATACTCTAGCACCTACTAGACACTTCCAATAACTGTTTTTTCTTGGAAAAATAGTGCTGATGCACTAATGAAATAACGTAGATCCTTAATACTGCGTGGCAGTATTTAATAGTTCCAATAACTCTCTAATAATGTCAAAAATATGTACTTATATGAATTTAAAACTATGATATACAGAGTGAGGAGTGAGTTACTGAGCGCGCGGTGGTCCATATCTCCTATACTAACGGAAATCGAAGAAAAAATTGAATACAAAACTTGTAGATAAACATGAGTAGGTACTACGTTCCTAAATTATTTTCCAGTATTCCAGTATACAGGGTGGCCCAATAACTAGTAGTGATACAAAATTATATTTTTTTAAATGAATCCCCCTGTATATTATGATATTTCTGAATTTTGCGGAAAATTCTAGAAATATTTCATGTACAGGGTGCTGCAATTTGGAGTGTTTTAACAAGAAAAACACACTTCCAGACCAGATAGAGGTAAATTGACTGAGATGTCATGGGATTGATTTTCGAGAAACGTCGTTTGTCAAAAACCGTATCGCGATATCTTCAATGGTACCATTGATACAAGGCGATTTTCGATTTGTCCCTATTAAGAAAAATGCCTATTAGTTTTTTATTAATCAATTTTTTTTTATTTTTGTAAAATTATTATGAAGACACTTTTTTGAGCACAATCCAGTGGCGGACTCAGTTTTTTTCTATATCGTTCCGATTTCGAGATATCGACCAAACTCCGATATTTTCAAATGAAAAACCATATATATTAATAGCTCATTGGATAGCTATGTTTTTGCTGATTTCAATGATATAAAGTTCGATAGATTTATCTCTAACAGTTTTCGAAAAAAAAAAAATATCTGTTTCCGTCATAAGAAACAATGTGTTAGAAAGAGACCTTCCTCATTTTCCTTACACATATAAAATCCTTTATGTCCGATTGACCAATAAAGTGCTATTTATAGAACAGTTTTGCGTCAATAAAGTAGCACTTTATTGTACTAGTAAAATAATGTGCTACTTTATTTTACTAGTAAAATAAAGTGCTACTTTATTGCCTACCTGGACTACCTGACAAGGTAAAACTGGTCCTGACAACCTGCCAAGGTGAAACAGGTATACCTACACGAATATAATTTTTTTTCTCGAAAACTGTTAAAGATAAACCTATTGAACTTTATATCATTGAAATCAGCAAAAACAAAGCTATCGAATGAGCTATTAATATATGGGGTGTTTCTTTTGAAAATATCGGAATTTGGTCGATATCTCGAAATCGGAGCAATATAGAAAAAAACTGAGTCCGCCACTGGATTGTGCTCAAAAAAGTGTCTCCATAATGTTTTAACAGAAATAAAAAAAATTGATAAACAAAAAACTTATAGCCATTTTTCATAATAGGAGAAAATCGAAAATCGCCCTGTATCAATGGTACCATTGAAGATATCGTGATACGATTTTTGACAATTGACGTTTCTCAAAAATCAATCCCATGACGTCTAACTCAATTTTCCCCTATCTGGCCTGGAAGTATTCAAATTCAATTCAAATTCAAAAAAGCTTTATTGTCGGCAGGGCCCGCTCTAGCCTTTCGGCCATCCTGGGCAAAAATAAGAATTGCCGCCTCAGACATTAATTTGGCGGTAAAGGGGAGGGGGTTATTCAGTGGCGCCCCGTGACTTTTATTTTAAGCGTCGTAGGTAAATGGTAAATTCATTCGCGGGAGAGGGTAAAGCGCGACGCAGGCGCCGTCGGAGGAAGAAAAGTTTTTCGAGTGCCACGCCCAAAATCGTTTATACTAAGCCTTCAAAAAAGCAAAATTTGAAAAATTAGAAGTTTTTTTAACTAGGAATTTTCGCGTATTCAGCGTAAAAAAAAACGGCGCCGCGTAACAGACCGATTTTAAAGCTTTTTATTTACGACTAATGTATAATGTGCGTATTATATTTGTGATTTTGGCAGTATAATGACATATGTTATTCCTCCAGGGATTAATGACGAGTAGCGGGATTAATGGTCATTATTCCACAAAAGTGTCAGTGTCAAACGTGTAGTGCTTGTGGATTTGTATTGAAAATTATGAGACGGATGAAATTTGTTCATTGAAAATCTCAAATAAATTAATTTGTCGTAAATAAAGTAGAGTATACTATTCGCAATAATGGCTATTATTCCCTCGGAATGTTACTCCCTCGCCGCTAACGCAGCTCAGTTCGTAATAATCCTCGGGAATAATAGCTATCATTATTGACTCGTGGTATAATCTACTATTATAAATTCATAATAAAGATTTTATTGTTTTGTGTTCACAAAGAAAATGTTAAATCCAGATTATGGAAAATAAATTCTCAAAATCAAAGAAATTCTAGACAGTAATGTGTCAAATCACAATTTGCTTGGAAAACACAAGTGTTTTAACCAAAGATTCAACACACTGTTAATTAATCATACTATGAGCCTATGAGTTTGTATTACTCTGACACGGTCAGATGTCTTCAGAAATCTTGATTTTTTCTAATTTCTGGCCAAAATGGGTCGTTTTCGGTTTTTGCTTTGTTCGACTATGAAGAGAGGGAGCCACACGCTATTAAAGATCTATATGTTTCATACCGTCAGAATCTCCTGCAAAACTGTTTCTTTAAGTTGTGTGCTGTGTGCTTTCGCCTGTATTGCACTGATGAGAGCATAACCAGCTCGAAACCGGTCTGCAATTGGTGGTAGTGCCCAATGATGATGAAAATTCAGGTTCCTTCACTGTCTTATAATATCAAAACCACTCGTATTACATAAATCTGACCGTGTCAGAGTCAGAGTAATACAAACTCATAGTATGAGTGATAAACAGTGTGTTGAAGCTTTGGTTAAAACACTTTGTGTTTTTACAAAGAAATTTGAAAAATCTTTAAAATGTTAAATGCCTTACTGGGCAAAAATGCAAAAAATTATAGTAACTGGAGTACTGGCGCCTAACGGCGCCGGCGGCGGCGGCTTTAGGTCTGTTCGCATAGAAATCACAAACCACTCAGAGTGAATTCCATTGGTTGAAACTAGTTTTCTGAATGTTTCTGACCGTTTTCAATCAATTAAATTCGCTCTAACTGGTTTGTAATTTCTGTGCGAACAGACCTTTTATTTATTTTCGTGTTTTGTTCTATCGATAAAATGTCGCCCCAAATTTTGCCGCTCCGGGCAAATGCCCGGGTTGCCCCCCCCCCCCCCCCCCTAAAGCGGGCCCTGATTGTCGGTAAATTATAAAAATTCATTGACAAAGCAATCTTATAATATAATAACTAAATATAAACAATATGTCTGCTACATCGTTAATTTTAAATGACCTAAATTAAACACACAAAACATTTTTATATGTCACGATTAAATATGTAAAGAGACGAAAATACTTAATACACAAAAGAAGAAACAAACAGTTATAAAGTACTTACATAAAAAAGTATATCTACTATTAAACATATTGACAGTTGAAAATTGAATTTTTTGCATCTTTAACAAATAGACTGTAAAACCTGAACGGTTAATTTTACAAGAAAACGGATTTTACATTCTTATCTTAGATTCTCATAAACTATCATTTGACACCAACTTTGAATTTAACCGAAGATTAATAATTTAGGCGGAATTTTTAATCATGGATTAAATTCAAGGTTGGTGTCAAATGATAGTTTATGAAAAACTAAGATAGGAATGTAAAATTCGTTTTCTTGTAAAATTAACCGTTCAGGTTTTACAGTCTGTCAAAGATGCAAAAAAGTCAGTTTGCAACTGTCAATATTTCCGAAACAGTTGAATATGTCTGGAATTTTCCGCAGAATCCAGAAATGCCATAATATACAGGGCTAGTCATTTAAAAAAAAAAAAAAACATAACCTCGTGTCACTACTACTTATTGGGCCACCCTGTATACTGGAAAATAATTTAGGAATGTTGTACTCATATTTATCTACAAGTTTTGTATTTACTTTTTTCTTCAATCTCTGTTAGTATAGGAGATATGGACCACCGCGCGCTCAATAACTCACCCTGTATATCTCTTTTTTTACTACTAACCTGAGAAATAGTCATTATTCAATCTATTTTTCTGGGAAAAAATTTAATTTCTCTCCCTAGGTTGATAATGAAAATAATGAAAAAATACCTAGGTCAATAATGAGAATGACGTCATGACGCAAGGATATTGTCATGTTTCTATTGGTTTAATTTAAATTTCATACGTCATTAAAGAAAAAAAAAAAAAGGTTTCTGTAGGTAGGTACATAAGAAGTTACCATAAGCTGTTGATGACCTACCTACCTAGGTATATAATATACTATTTTCTTCTTCTTTCAAGATTTTTTAATGCTCGTGAAAATTAACACATCATCTTTACTGCTACTGGTTTCTAGAGAATTAGAGATACAGATTTCAAGAAAGATTGGCAACAGTGATGCCAACTCTAGAGAATTGTCCCTAGTTCTAGGGATAAATATGGAAAAAAAATTGTCTAGGGATATAGGGAAATTCTAGGGGTTTTCTAATATTTTTAATTTTTCTTACACAATTTGATTAATTCTGAAAAAATAAACATGTAAAATAATATTATTATAAATTCTTCAAAAAATCGAAAGTCACCTTATTATTGGTTCGTCTGAGTAATTTCATACAACATACCTACACTTGGCCAATCAAAAAACTGGTACGCTTTTCCTATTGTGTTGTATTGTGTAAATCGACCTTTTTTATCACCTCAACAATGACGAAAAGAGTCAAGTCATTGTCATATTTGAACCAATCATAACATAAAAACATATTGCATGTACTTCTGTTCAGCTTTGTCGTTGACAAAAACTGTCTGACCTAAGTTTTTCAGAAGAGACTTCTTGTTGTTAAGCCTGGCTCACACTAGGCAAATTTAAAAAAAAGATATACATTGCCTGTACCAGTTTTCTGTTTGGCCAAGTGTACAACAGTATCATTTTTGTATGTTGTTAAGTGCTCTTTGCCTTTTGTGTAACGTGATGTGTGTGGGGATTCCTGCAACAATCGCGTCGAATCTGAATCAGGAAACAGTCTGTCGTCACTAGGTCTGTTTCTGCAGAAATCACAAACCAGGCAGAGCGAATTTCATTGGTTGAAAACAGTCAGAAACAGTCTGAAAACTAGTTTCAATCAATGAAATTCACTCTGACTGGTTTGTGATTTCTGTAAAAACAGACCTATTATCGCTACCAGTGACGTCATATCAATGTTTTATTACTTTTGGAAATTTTGTGTTGTTTTTTAAAAACTTGAAGATTAGTTTTAAAAATATGATTTTTTTTCTTGTTAATTACAAGAATTACAATACATATTACAATAATTATTATTAGTTTGTAATAATAATTCTAAAATGAATTTGAAAAAAATTAATTCTAGGGAATTCTAGGGATATTTTTTTTCAAATCTAGGTATTTTCACATCCCATCAGTTGGCAACACTGATTGGCAACAAAGAGACAAACATTGTGGTTCATTGTACTCAGGTAACAAGATTTGACAATTTCACTGATGCAAAGAGGTTTTAGGTACTGATCTGTGAAATATCGAGTTTTAATACATTTAACAGATATCTTTGTTTTTGTCTATTTGTTAATAAAAAATAAGGATACAACATACAACAGCGCCTGACGTAAACTGAACGCTTCCTCGACGATGGAATACACCGTGCGTTCGTTATTTTGGTCTGAGTTCTCCGAGCTTGACTTTACCGTTCGTTTATTTAAAAAGTGTACTCGGTGCAGCCTCATTCGCGTTCGTTTATTAAAATTTCCGGTACTTCTATACGGCGTTCAACTGCTCCGTTCGCTCGCTGGTCACGTGATTACGGCTCCGCTCAGCTCGCTCTACACTTTGAGTAAAATATCGAACACAAGGACAATAGCCGGAGAGCCAGCGCTGAAAAAAAGCTCTGAATTTACTAAAGCCAGTTTTTGTTCAGTTGATTACAGTATTTACGTACATAAACATACCTTGGTCAGTCAAGCGAAACTTGGGACAAGGACCTAAGGTGTCTGGTTAAAGTTGTCGAGATAGCTAGGTAATGCAACGAATTTATTGAGGCTGAAAATCGCTATACATATTATATATAACACATAAATAACAGTGATGTTCGTCAGTCAGTTGAATAGTGGAACTGGGCCGGTCATTCAGCCCCATTGAGGTAGTTCAGCCCAAATTTATTTTTATGGTTATTTATGTATCAAGGGTACTAAATAGAGGATTATGCCCTGAGGTCGACAGTCTTACAGAGCCGAGGGCCTCTGGCCCGAGGGTTCGTAAGTCGCCCGAGGGTATATATCTATTAGTACCCGTGGTGCATACAAACTTTTATGTCATACCAGTTGGTTTTGAATAATAAATATATATTTTTGTAAATAAAGAATAAGTTAATCGAAAACTGTTTTTTGCGTCTTATTGCCGCGCGGGCCAGAATGTTTACTTTATGCCCGCGCGGGCCATAATGTGCACTTTATGCCCGCACGGGCATAAAGTAATGAATTATTTAGATGGTATCTAAGGTATAAAAACACAATAATGTACTGGTATGACATAAAAAAAATAATGGGTCTATTTTTTTTTTAGAGTGACAGCGTGACAGTGACAATTCAAAATTGTAGGTTGAAGTTTAAATTAATAGGTTGGTTCAGTAATATTAATATTTTTTGCAGATTTTTACATTTATTGGGGCTGACTGACCAGCACGGTCCCGCTATTCAACTGACTGACTAACACTACTGTTATTTATATGTTATATATAATATGTATAACGATTTTTAGCTTTAGTAAATTCGTTGTATTACCCAAGTTATCTCGACACCTTTAACAAGACACCCTGGGTCGTTGTCCCAAGTTCGCTTGACTGACCGCGGTATGTTTATGTACGTAAATACTGTAATCAACTGTCCAAAAACTAGCTTTAGTAAATTCAGAGAATTTTTTCGGCGCTGGCTCTTAGACTACAAGCTCAACAGATCGAATAGAAAAGAAACACAAAATCTTCCTCCACGCACATTTTTCAATTGAAAATTAAAGAGCCCTACATGTTTCGAAGCCGAAGCTATAGAGCTTCATCATCAGGGGCAAGTTTGCTAAATATTATAAGGTTTTTACATCATTTTAAAAAAAAAATTAATGAGTATCTACCATTTATCCCATTATTCAGAAAATATTGAAAACTGTAATTCATTGGTGAATTTCTTAGAGATGAAGAGATTAAGAAAATATGTCATGGTTCATGGGTTATTCTTTTCTCTATCGAGGGCCGAGACTGAACTCGATATTTGGATGTATTAATTCTATTTTTTGCAATAGGAGATCAGCAACACAAATAATCGTCAACATATCTATGTGATCTGTACCAGTGAATTATTTTCATGGATTAGTGCTGATGTGGTTATTTTCCAGATGCTCCATAAAAACATCGGCTAGGGAATGGCAACTACCCATAGTTAACCCATCTGGTTGTTGGTAATACTACTTATTGAAAGAAAAATAGTTTTCTGAAAGGCAAGGGCTGAGAAGTGACAGGATGTTGATTACTTTTTGATTATCTATGTATATTACTAGATCTGAGGAGGAGATGCCTCAATATGAAACTGAGCGTCGGTGGTGTTTGTAAGTTTGTACATCTAAAGATACTATTAGGTAGTTATTTGATAAATTGCTTTGTAGTTTACTAGTTAAATCTAGTCAGTTGCTCAGCCCAAACCTTGTTGTGAATGGAGTAAAATCCTTGATCAATTTAAGTATGAATGATGAGATGACAAAATAGAGGTTGAAGTGTTTGTGAAGCTTACCACAGGTCTCATTGGGATATCGACTTTGTGGATCTTTAGAAATCCATCCTAAAAGTTGGAACCATTGGATATCGGCAACAGTTTAGAAGCATAGTTGTCTTCAAAAGAATTTCTAAATTGTTTGATAATATTAGTTTTTCTAATGAAGCCATTGTGCGGATGCGTTGATAATTTTAGAAAATGATTAGAAAGTAAGAAACCACTTTGGAGACATATTGCAGTTTGTCAAGAATGACCAAACACTGAGACAGCAGCCCTTATCAGCTTTTGTTATAATTAAATTTTGTTGGTTGATTTCTTCTTTAAGTTTCTCGAGAAGGCTCAAGGAGAAAGTGGTGATGAAAAGTTGTATTTTTTATGTACCTATATTTTCCTTTGTGTTTTATAAAACATTGGATATGTCATTCCGTAATGCTTTCTTGATCTTGTAATCATTGGTAATAGGTTCCTCCTCGTTTTTATTCTCATCGGTGAGATGACTTCACCGATGAGTTAGCTATCTTTATTTAGTGAATGGAAAATGACAATGATGGTCATAGAATGATAGATCCATCGATAAAATTTGATGAGAATAAAAACGCAGGGTTCAATTATGACATATAATAATGCTACCGGATATTTGAGAATATCCATATCAGATAGGAGTAGGTAGGCAATGTTTTAAGCCTGAGAGTTGAGAAGATCCATCTTGTTATCCTCAAATAAGGTGTTTAAAAGGTTTAACTCTTCACATATTCATCAAACTTATCCAAAATCCGTTTGAAGCGAAACTAAATCTGAGAACAGGCGAACACATCAGAAACGACGAATTCAAAGAGCAACTCAACAGATTCCAAAAAGTTCCGTTCATCCATCACGTCGATTTCAAATTGGCCGAAAGTATCGCCATTTTGGGATACTTGTCCAGGGAATTTGGGCATTTGATCGACGATCATTGATATCCGGATAGGATAATAGCCATGCTTGAACTAAAGTGGATGAGTATTTAGAGTGATAGCTTTGTATTTTTGGCGCAAATGGAGAATAATTTTTACAATTTAACAATGATGGACTCAAAGTGAGCCTGATAAAAGGAAAGTTGCTGCCCGAGAAAGACGAATGGTGAGTGAATAATTATCTCGAAACTTTTGGAATAAAAATGGTTTTACATGGAGCCCTCAGCTCAAAGTGTCTACTTTAAAATAATATTTTAGTTTTTGGTTAATATTGGCCCTAAGGAGGTATATAACCTGGACAGATAGATATTGCTGGCTTTATTGTAGAAACTTATTGTTTTCTCTACCCTACCAAAAAGAAACAAATCGAGGAATAGAAGCAAAGGCAAAAGCAAAATTAAACTCATTTATTCAGAAACTAGTTCAACAAAACTTATTACATACATAGATAACAGAAAATTAAAGCTAAATTGAAATTATTATTCTTCATCAATAATAGTTACAGTGCATGAACTAGAGTTTTCTCTCTTGATTTTAATCTTACGAAGATACTTTGGTTGGGTATCTTTGCGCTTTGCATTGAAACTGGATTGTTTTTCAAACGGGCCTGGATCGTTTTCTTGTAGCTTTGGTTCAGTTAAAGCTTCCGTTTTCAATAGACCTGCTCCGAATAGATTCATCCATCTGCTACAATTATTTGCATTATCAGTAAGATTTTGCCTTAAAAGTGCCAATTCAGGTTTGAACCTCTTCACACTAGGTTGCACTATTCCAGTAACTACCCTCAAAGGAACACAAATTGGCTGTTTATTACTGTACAAAGAATAGTATATATCCACGAAATCGCCACGAAGTTGTGTATCATAACATGTCAGTGAAGTTATGTTGGTCCATATTCGTTCCACTAAGTCTGGAGTGTCTAAAATGGATCCGTGTGCTCTCTTAAAGGGCGTTTTTTTGATTAGTATTTGGGCCAGTTTGTGTCTAAGTTCTGGATCTGGGTCGTTTTCAAGAATATCCAAGACATAGCTTAGATCCTCAGATGTGCCATTTTCTTTAATAATTTCCATTAAACATTCTAGAGCAGCTAAACGTACATCGATAAAATGTCCATATTCGGCATGAAACTTGAATATTTCTGTATTTCTTGGCAAATGCCCAAAGCGTTGCAATTTTCTTATGACTTTCAAACACTCAACTGAAACAATGTATTTGTAACAAGGGATCTTTTTTTCCAAGTTTAATTTCGTTGTAACTATTTCCAGAATCGATTGTGTCCATAAAGCAAGATTCTCAGCAGCTATTGGACCATCACGAGCCACCACACAAGGAGTAATGGTTCTGCCCAAAGCTCGCAACAGAGCAGCTTTATAATAACAATCAGAAAACCTATTTTTAGTATTGTCATTGTATTTAAGCAAATTCAGCAAAAATTTCAAGACTTCTGGCGGGCACATAATCCCATGGACAGTTCTCAGACCGGCCATCGCCACCGGTAAGGTTTTTTGGATGAAATAATGTTGAAAATCTTCAAAGTTGTTTTCTTTTGTGATGTGTGGAGCAGCAAAAGAAGCAAAGTACTTTTTAAATATTGCTAACATTGCCGGAGGTCCTGCCCAATTGCCCACCATTGCGTTAGCAACTTTTGTGAGGCAATGCGCCGCTCTACATCTGACTTTATAATAACAAAGCTCGTCCTGAATTGTGTCGGTAAGTAGAAGTCTTGTGGCAGTAGATGGATAGTGTTCCAAAGCTGCCAATGCTTCAGTTTGAGCTACAACGTCACGCGAGTGTATTAGCTGAAATTGCCATTTATACTCGGTTTGTTCGATGACAACGGATCTTATTAAAGTCATTTCGGGATCCAATTGGACCCATAAAATCGGTGACTCGTCCATTATTGCGCTTAAATCGATATCGGCTTCTTCGCCAGTGCAAAGTGGTATTTTCTTTTTTTTATTTCGTCTATATTTTGAGTGACAAACAACATTGACTCTTGCAGCAAAGTTTTCAATTTGCAAGTAGTAATTGAAATAGCCATCGGATTCTTGCATAGAAAGCCTAAGAGGACCGATGTATGCCTTGATGCCAAGCTGAGAAGTGGAATCTTGCCTTATTTCCAGCTCGATAGATTTTTTTTTTCTATTAAATGCTGATTTGACATGAAATTTTACATGTCCTCCCGTGCGAACCCATAGATCAAGAAAATCCGTTATATCTTTATGCGTAAATGTTAATATGGACTTAGCAAATACATTTGTGCTTATTAGCATGTGTACCCACAATCCACATTCGATTGTGTTACTAGCCAAAAATAATTGTCGATTGAAAACTTTTAACAATGATTCAAGCCCGATTCTATGTTCTAGCATCCTCATTACTAGAAGGGCTTTCTTGTGTAGGGCATCGATATACGTTGGAGACATTGTTTGTGGACTTTTTGTGGAAAAATAAAAATTTTGTGCTGCTTCGAAAGCGATGTCACCTACAGGAGGTTCACTTGGATCCAAAACGATCCCCCCATATTCCTCTTCGTATTTGATCAATTCCTGCATCGTACAATGAATCATGTCCCGGTACTCATTATTACCGAAAGTTTTTTTGAAATACAACCCACACAAATATTGACTGATGCCCTTGTTTAGCCACATATCCGTCCAATTTTGTCTGGATATAAAACAACCAAAAAATTGTTCAGATATTGCCTGAGCCATAATTTTTCTTGTGATAGGAACTTGCTCGATGATAACGGCAAAATGTAATAAATTGATACTCAAAATACTCATTGTGGAATAAGCGTGATAATCTTCACAAGCTTCATCGACAAAAACTTGTTTATAACAACTAAACGGATATCTAGAAGATAAAGTATCTTCATAAAACTCAAAAGTCTCATACACATATCTTGTAGCAACTTTCAATAGAGGAAGTAAGCCAGGTAAGCAGAAATGGCTTACTTCGTGCATATGCGGGTCAACAAAAACCTCAAAAAATCCTACCGCTAAACCAATATTTGGTGCGCATGTGGGCACATTCAAAGAATAATAATAAGTTTTGCGTCTCATATCTGGACTGAATACTACCTCGATCAAGTCTCCATTTGAAACGGCTGTCATATCTTTGTCGACGGTGAATTCCAGTTTCCATGTGCACGGCTCGGCGAAGGTGTCCACACAAGGAAACCACAATCTCGAAGAATTCTGACGGCCCCAAGTGAACATGTGGGCGCTTTTTGTTGCGGGTGCGACAAAATGTAAACCTCCTCGAGGTTGTTGCAACGAAAACTCTATTTTGATTCTCAAAGGTGTGTTTTTGGCTACTAAATGTGTGGCCTCCAGCGGTATATTGATCATCAACTCTCCACAGCAATTGTCTGGATCGGATTTTAGCGAAGCCTTAAAATGGTAGTTGGAAAAAAACTCCAAACTTCTTGTTTCTGTCTCCAAGTGGGCATTCGAAAACGGATCAAAATGTTTGAATTGAGCCTCGTACTGATTGTTTAATAAAATTTTGCCTATTTGGCATTGTTTGGAGTTTAATTTAATCAAACGGATATTTTTTTTGATTGGTATGACTGTTAATTCGACAAAGCCAGTGATGCTTTTTTGTTCGAAATTGATTTCTGTTAAGCTAAGGGTTTCATGGACTACCTTGAAGGGTCTTATGGGTGCTGCTGCTTTCTGGGGCTCCATACCTTGATGATTTTCAGAGGATGATGTAGATTTAAACCTAAAATAAGTAAATTTTATTACGAAACTTTCATTTTGGCGGTTCTACGTGGCCTACCTTCTTTTGTTGTATGTATATCTCTCCAGAAATTATCAGTTCAGTCAGATGTAGTATTAGGGCCCTCTTGTAGTATTTATAGAATATTTTCTGAAATTAACTGATAATTGAATCCATCTTGAATGTTTTAATTGACAGTAATGACACTTATCAAATAAAAAACTGTCAGCTGTTAAAAATAATAGGGCGCTTCCACAACCAAGATTTTTTGCGTCATTCTAATTGAGCACTGCACTATTAAAATCCCTAATTGGCAATGCAAATGTTATATATTTCTTTGAACGCTTGACTAGGCATTTTTCGCGAAAGGTTGATTTGCCCCGTGCCCCGAACAGAATATCCTGGCCATTCCCGGTTCAATAATTTCACTCGGTGCGCATTTTCTTGACAGTTGACAAATATTCAATGCTTTAAACGTCTAACGTCAATAAAAAATTGGTGCACTAGTGCGCATTTGCGCATGAATAGCGTAGATGTTTTTATCCTGGTACGTCAGGAAGCTAGTTTCGGTTGAGCACTTTAGCGGGAAACCTGCTTGCTGTTCGATTAGGCAAGGGTTGATGATAGGAGTTAGGAATTTAGTTACTAGGGACATAAAGCTTCCGTATTTTTTGGTCGGTATCCGTATCGGTATCGTACTGCGCATGTGCAGAAGCGATACGGAGGCCGAGATACCGTACGTACAACGTAACGTTACGGCTCTCTCGCGGTATCCGTATCGGTAACGTATCTTGACATTCCTGACGCCTGTGACAAATTTTAAATAAATATAACCTCACTTTTTTTCCGGGTTGATTTAATTTGTTTAGTTTATACTTTCTTGAGTTTCTTTGCGTGTTTAGTGCTTCTCTATCGCAAAAAGAATAACAATTTTAAGGTTTGATATAAAAACGCCGGAGTTTTGACACAAAAATTTCTAGGTATTGAGATGCGTTTACGTTTACCGGAACAGGGTTCGCTTTAACAGCCTTTTCGCTTGTCAACGTATCTAGTTGCGTTACGGATACCGATACCGATACCGGCAAATTATTTCAAGTAGCTTTATGTCCCTACTAGACACTTTAAGCAAACTCTAAATTTTTTACGTATCCGTATCCGCATCCGTAAACGCATCGACTTACGTTGCAATCTAAAACTGCGTTTAAGCATGGCCATACTTTACGTAAATGATCGTATTCTTGGATTACAGTGACTCTATTACCACAGTGGCGACAATTGCTGTCTTATTAGGTGAACATCCATCATAAATCATGAAAAACAACGTATTTGATGAACTGAACAAAATCCCTGGTCATCAAATATGTCGATTTCAATTTTTTATGATAGATGTCCATTTAAATCCTATATATTATTATTTAAAAGCAACAAGAGGTTGGGAACAAGATGGCGGCGGGACCTCTATTGTCGCCACCGTATGTAAAGGTTTATTTAGCCACTGTATCTTGGATAAAACGTTTTCTAACCTGAAAAAGTGTTGTGATGATTTTGTAGGTTTTCTTTTTTGCTATAAGTACCTACTGTTTTTATGTTGTGCATCAGAGAGGGGATGCTATCCGGGCCAGGTCCACGAAAGATCCACAGCTCACACAGGTGCGGCCAATGACACATGCTTTGTCTGAGTTTACAGAATGAAATTATGCAACGAAAAGATTAGTTCCAGTAGAATGCGCTTAGACGACTGCGCATCCGATTTTATGGTAACGCATAGGATACCGCCATTTTTATCACTTTTTCATGCTGTTTCTGATTAGTAGATCTAGTGCAGTTTTTTTTATTTCTTTTTTTTTCCTTCTACAGGTTGATGAAAAAGGATGAAAATACACTCAGTCCGCATTAAATCTACCAATCGGAAACGCCATTAGTTTTTACGTTGAGAACTTCAATCTAACAGATTTTTCACAACATAACCTTACTTTTGGTCGGTTACAGATTGTTATTTTTGGCTATTTTTCCTGCTTTTTCTGAGATATTTTTATCAGAGCGGTGTTTTAAAAGATTTCTTTTTGTTATTTCTGCTTATTTTTGGAGTTATGAGTTGTTCATGACCTATTTTTCCAACACCTAATTTGACAAGTGATAAAAATGGCGGTCCTTCAAATTCGGCCAGTTGCGCAGGATGGAACCTTATTCTATTCTAACCAACAACTCTCCCATATCTCTGGTTAGTTCAGGTCCAGTTTTGGCGAATTTTACCGTCGTAGAACATATGTAAGAAGAGAGTCCATAAGTCTGTTGTCTAACATTGACAAAGTTCCAGAAATGTTTTAGATTCTTATCCCTAAGCAATGACACCTCTGAGGATATGACATAATTTGTAAAGCAATAGAAAAAGTCGAGTCTTACACTAGTTACACTGTGCCCAAAAGTGTGAAAATTCAACACAGCAGGGGAACCTGTCTGCTTCCAAGTTCTGTGAGCACTTTTCTTCTTAATTATTAGGTCCTTTAGTTCGTGGAAATTTATGGTTTGAGAGCTTCTTCTTTGATACACAACAATCGATAGCCGTATAGAGAACGTCATAAAGTCTGTTTTTTTTTTAAAGATAATTCCTCAAGTCAAAAATTTAGTAACTTTGTTGGCAACACAAGCTTTTTCTACATAAATTTTTTTAAAGCATTGACAGTTTTACATTAGGCAATTCAAACCACGTGACATTCAAGATGGCGTGGCAGCCACACATGGGCCAAAAAACTCAAAAAATATCTAGCTTCTGCCCGATTTCATAGTTTAGGTGCCTAATCAACAAATATCGTATTAAATAATCAAAATCAAAGTGGCTAACAAATATTGTCAAATGTGAGGTTAGGTTATGGATAGAGATCGGAATTTTAGTCAGGCAAAAAATTTCGGAAAAACGTGTAAATATTGTAAAAAGGGAGTGTTGGATGCTGTAATCTGTTGCCTGTGTGAGGCCTGCTATCACCCAAGTTGCTCAAGTAGGGTGAAGACCTAAAAAAAAGTAAGGTTAACCCACAAAAAGGAAGGAAAAACAGCGAAAAGGGAGAAAACTTGGTGAAAATGGATGAAAGAAAACTCAGGGAAATTATCAAGGAGTCCTTCCATCAATTCTTTAAACCTGTTCAAAAAACAATGGAGGAAAAAATGAGTGTTATTCAGGATTCCATACAGTTCATGTCCGATTCTTTTGAAGAGCAAAAACAAAAATTCGACAAGATTCTTGAGGAGACACTGACCCTTAAAAAAGAAAATGTGGAATTGAAGCAAAGATTGTCCTATTTGGAGGAGAGATTAGAAAGCATGGAAGTGGCTGAAAAATCAAGAAACCTCATTATTTCAGGTATACCAAAACAGCCTGAGCTAAGTACAAATATTATTGTTACCAAAGTATTTAAAGCAATGAAGCTGCTTTCAAACAATGAAGTTATCTCAGAAAGCTACAGGGTGAACAAGAACGAGGATGGCCCAATTTTGGTGAAGTTACTCGACACACAAACCAAAAAGGATATTATTAAGGCAATCAAACTAAGAAAAGGCCTAACTACAAGGGAGTGTGATTTGGCTGGGGAAGATCGTAGGCTGTATATCAATGAGGACTTACCTATTGGCAAGCGAGAACTCTTTAGAAAAACAAGGGAGGCAAAAAGGCAAAAAGGATACCGAGCTGCATTCTGTCTAAATGGCATTATATACCTGAAAAAGTCTGACCTCGACCAGCCTATAAAAATTAGAAGAGAGCAGGATCTCATCTAAAATAGATAAGTAAAGGTAATATATTAAATCAATATTAAACATTCGCAGAATTAAATAATATTTTGGATCACTTTAAGATCTCAAAAATATATACCTGTGAAGATTTATCACAAATAAGGTTTTTTGATAATGATGCCAGTGATATAAACTTAATACATGTAAATATTAGGAGCATTTACAAAAATTTTGATCAATTTCAAGTATTTTTGGAACCTATTGCTAAATCCTTTGATATTATAGTAATGTCAGAGTCTCATAATGTGTATTGCCTGAATAATTTCAACATACCCGGATACACAATATTTTTCAATGAAAGCACTTTAAACAGGTGTGATGGCTGTATTGTCTATGTCAAGCAGGAGTATTGTACTGATTGCCAAGTGATCTCACATAATAAACTAAAAATTATTAAAGCTACACTGAACAAAAACAGTAGAACTGTTAGCATTTTGGCTACATACAGATCCTTTGCTTTGCCAATAGGAGAATATCTAGAAAGTTTAGAAAGAATCCTCCAGACCTTGAACATGAATCAGAACAATGTGTGGGTCTTTGTTGGTGATATGAATATTGACTTGTTGGCGACTGATTCACAATTGACAAATAATTATCTGACTGTAATGCATGGAAATGGATTTGGAAGCACAGTGAATGAAATAACTAGGAAATCTGAGAAAGGGGGATCCTGTCTTGACCATTGTTTTGTGAAGTGTCAAGGTAATGTTTTTGAAAATATCAGTTCTGTTGTTTTAGAGAGTGATCTTTCAGATCATTACCCCATCTTGGTCAACATTCCACTGGGAAATCCAACTCAAAACTTTACTAATAAAAAAACATTTTGCAAAATTATAAATTATGAAAAACTTTCTGGGGAGATGAGGGCTGAGAATTGGGGTGATGTTCTGCAGGAAAATGACGTACTGCTGAGTACAAATGTGTTTATAAGTAAATTGAAAAATATGATTTCTGAATCCACTACTGTAAGGATTATATCTGGTAAATATAGAAGGTTAAAGCCATGGATCACTGGTGGCCTCTTGGTATCAATTAAAACCAGAGATCGCCTAAAAAAAGAATGTACTCGTAACCAAAACAATGAAATACTTATAAATAGGTACAAAAATTATAGAAAAACTTTAAGTAAGCTAATAAAAAGTGCCAAATATTTTTATTATAAAATGTTAACAAGAGGGTGTGCACATGATCAGAAAAAAATTTGGGAAGTTATTAAAGAGGCCACCAATGATCAGGATAATAAATCGGAAATTAATTGTATTACAAGTATATTAAATGTGGATCTAACAGGTAAGAAACAGATAGCAGATGAATTTAACACTTATTTCTGTAACATTGGAAAAAGGCTGGCAGAAAAGATAATACAGGGCAATCAGGTGGTAAATTGTGTGAAGGAGGGGAGTGTTCATTCATTTTTTTTGGGTCCTGTCTCAAATGAAGATGTGAAGGAAATGATATTGGGTTTGAAAAATGGAGTCAAGGGTGGGGAGGACGATATTTCTTCGAATCTAATAAAAAAATATAAAGATACACTGTGTAACCCTCTCAGGCATATAACTAATCTCATTTTCAGTACAGGTGTTTTTCCCGATATTCTTAAAACTACTGTAATTATTCCATTATATAAGCACGGGGATAAAAAATCACTATCGAATTACAGACCAATAGCATTGACTAGCAGCATTAGCAAGATTGTTGAAAAGTGTCTTAGGAAAAAACTATTGACATTTTTAGAGCAATACAATTTACTTCATAAAAACCAATTTGCCTTTGCAGAGAACCTAAGTACTGAAAATGCACTTGTGAGGGTTTCAGAGGGAATTTTGAAAAACTTAGATCAGGGTAATAAAGTAATAGCAATCTTCTTAGACCTAAAAAAGGCTTTTGACACTGTTTCACACCAAATTCTCCTAAATCGATTAGACACTATGGGAATTCGAGGTATTCCAAATGAGCTGATTAAATCCTACTTGAGTGGTAGAACACAAAGCACAAAGATTGGAGATCAGCAGAGTGATAAACTTCGAATGGAGTCTGGTGTGCCGCAGGGAACTGTTCTCTCACCTCTTCTTTTTAGTATTTATATAAATGGAATAATGGAATTATTTGGGGAGGATATTGTCTTTTGCTTTGCTGATGACACTGCTATTGTCCTAAATGGAGCTAGCTGGGAAATTGTAAAAAAAAGAGCAGAGTCAGCACTACAGAAAATAAAGGGATGGTTGGATGATAGTCTTCTATCATTAAACATAGAAAAAACTAAATTTATGACCCTCTCTCTTTCTACGCATACACTTCCTGATTTCCAACAACTTAAAATGCATGAAACGCAGTGCGTTTTTGAACTGCAATGCAGCTGTAACAAATTTATTGTTAGAACACCTTCATTATTATACTTAGGGGTGATTCTGGATGAAAATTTAAATTGGAAGGAACATGTACATTATGTGACCAAGAAAATAAGAAAGCTAATCTACAAATTTTATGAATTAAGGAACATCCTTGACTTTACAACACTTAAAATGATTTATTACTCTCTTGTTGAATCAATTTTGAATTACGGGATAGTGGTTTGGGGAAATGCTGGCGTTTCAATTCTATCAAAATTGCATGTTGCACAAAAATGGATTTTAAAAATTATTCTTTTTAAAGAGAGGAGGTATCCCACAAATTTGGTATTCAATGACAGCGGTGTTCTCAATCTTGAACAGCTATACATAAAATCAATAATTAGATTTATGCTGAAAAACAATTACTTTAGAGTAGATTTAGCACATGGAGTGAATACCAGAGGTGTGGGTCATGGAAATGTGGAATTGCAGAACCCTAAACATGCACGTTGTCAGAATCACATATATTGTGTAGGGCCTAAAATATTTAATGACCTACCAGGTAAATTTAAAACGCAAAACTACTCCACAGCCAAATCTGAAATTACTAAATGGATACTTGTAAATAACTATAAGATTAATTATTTGATCTAGACAGCCTTTTGGTTTAAACTTCGGTGCTATCGGTTGTGATTTTTCCTGTTTGTCTGTTTTTTTCCTTCTAGAACATACATACCTCATGCTGAACATAATCAGTGAACAAATTGCTCATTTTTGTTAATTTTTATTAGACCTAGACACATATTATTATATATATATATATATATATATATATATATATATATATATATATATATATATATATATATATATATATATATATATATATATATATATATAGGTAACTCATTTTGAAATGGGTAACCTACCTCAAATAGTATTAAACTTGCAATGAAATGGGTGCACACACAATATTATGAATATCATTGTGCACCGAATAGTCAGTAGGAATAAGTTGTTATTATTTATTGTGAATACATATATAATAGTATTATGTATATTTTTGTTATACTACTGATAAATAAATAAATAAATAAAAACTCTAAGCAAAATAATTTAAAATACACATAAAAACATATTCAAAACAAGCTTGCTTGGCCGCCACGCCATATTGAATTTTCCTTTTTGACAGATGGATTAAATTGCCTAATTGTATTGCCAACATAATGTCATTTTGACTTTTATCTTTAAAAAAAAAACAGATTTTAGAAGACTCTGTAAGTCATCCCAGCGACTCATGACAAGGTTATTGCTGAGGAGTGTGTAATCAGCAGACCCAAAATCATAATATGTAACAAAAATTATCACAAAACACAATGATAAATTAATAATACAACAAAAGGAAAGCGCACATCTGTAGTGACGTCACAAGGGTATCGGCGCTTGACAATAATTGCGCTTATAATCCTTGATGTGTGGCAATCAATAGCTGTTTTTCTTCGTCTCTAATATCATATTTAATAATATTTCAATAAATTTAATATATTTATGTACAACCCATACTGTAAGAGCTTTTTACGTATCTCATTTTAGCCCGTTTGAGTTACGTATAAGTTGTATTATCGTACTTAGTGATGTAATGAGCTCATTGCGTAACTCTTTTTTTTATAGAAAAACGGCACTTTTTAAAATTCATTTATTCGGAAAAATTATAAATATAATCTATTGTGAAAAATTAAAACCATTTCGAATACATAAAAAAATCTAGGTCGTACATAAAATGTTGTATATCACACGTACGGTAACGCTCGTTATACCACTCGCGTGATTACCAAGACTCGGTCTACGACCTCGTCTTGGCAATATTTCCCACACATTACTGTAATGAAGCTCATACCGTACTAGTAATAAAAATAACTATTACGTAATGACAGTTCACGGATATAATCAAAATCACAGCATACAAATGTAAAAATAACGAAAATAATCAGAAAACACAATAATAATAGTGTATAGTGTATAAGAAAAGGGAGACGCGCATCAGTAGCGACGTCACAAGGCTATTGGCGCTTGTCAATTGAGTATAGGCAATCCTCTTTGCGCTTATAATCCTTGGTTTGTGTCTTTGTGTCTATCAATAGCTGTCTTTCTCCGTCTCTTTACATCATATCTTTCTTCTCACCCGAGTAACGAAATTTGCCCGTGACGCGTTTTTCAAATCACTTTCCATTGTCTTTCAAATCACTTTCCATTGTCGTCCAAATATGAGACTGCCGCCTAAGAAGTTTCACTCCAACAAGTTAGCAACTTTTCTGTAAATCTAGAGATCTGCCAGTTGCAATCGCTATGAAATTCTATCTACATAAAGAAATTATTAACCACAAAATAATGAGGAAAAGTGTTCATCGTATACAAAAAAGTTATGTATTTTTCCTAAGAATCTTAATTCATACAGGTGAGCTTTATTATTTATTAAAAAAGTTTTAATCAAAAAAAAAAAAAACAAAGAAAAGCGGAAAGCACCAAATTAGGGATTCCAAACGACGCTACTTTGACAATCAGCCTGCATTTTGAAATGAGGATAAGCCATCCTACTACAGGATGGCTTATCCTCATAAGGCCTGTGTAGATCAAATCTCAAGCTCTCCACGCTAGCCAACACGTCAAAGAACCAGTGATGACGTAGCCGGGTGTCGTTTCTCGCCTTGACGTAGGGGGTTTGCAGCACAGGTTATGATTCCACGGTTTTTTGCTTTATGCATACTTGGTTTCAGTACACTGAAATTCTAAAACAACGTTTTTTTAGATCTCGATTGCATATTCCCCTTTGTCTATTATGTTAATCAAAATTAAATAATATTTTTCATCATTATTGGACATATATTCTAAACTACGACCGCTGGCGCAAATAACTGACGACGTAATTGATGACGTTGTCAATGGTGCTACACGATATGTCGATACGAAAATCCGTCACGATATATTTTTCAACATGGCGTTGCTGAATCATTAGGTTTGATCGGAATCAGTACTGAATTGAACTGCGTTTGCGCATTTGTTTATACAGGGTTGTCGTTAAGTATGGAAACAGTTCTATATTCCAGAATGCGCCTAAAAAAAAAATGTACAATATTTCCTACCTTGCAGTTTTTGGGAATGCCCGATTTAATAATGGTATTTGCAATGTTGCCAAACCAAACCTCTATTTGACTTGATTTTTGAAATATGGCAACACAGCTTTTTCGTTGAAATGTATGGAAGCGGTCTCTCATTTCAGAAAAGGCTTATTTAGAAAAATGTGACAATGCGTATGCAAGACTATAGGGGGGTTGGTACTGGGTTCAGCCACTTCGCAGGGACTTTCTTCTCGAAACTGTGAAGCAGCGTTCTCATGAGAACGACGGTTTTGTCTTCGTCGTCCGGATTTATATTTGCATAACACTGACAATCACATAGCAATCGTTCTCATGAGAACGCTGTTATCTTCAGTTTCGAGAATAAAATCCCTGCTGAGTGGCTGAGCCGCTAGCACCGCCTGAATGTATCCATTGTATGTACATTTTTAAAGCCTGTTCTGAAATGAGAGACCATTTCCAAAAATATCAACGAAAAAGCTGTGTTGCCATATTTCAAAAACCAATTCAAATAGAGTTTTGGCATTCAGGGGTTTCAGTAATTTTGAGACGCTGTACCTATTGATTATAATAAAAATGAAGAGGAACTTTCAGTTAAAGAGGGTGTTACCCCAAAATGAACAAGTGCAAAAAAAAATATAAGAATAAATATTAGAATCGCATCTTGCTACGATGAACCGTTTTCGAGTTAGGGCGGTTTGAAGTTACAAACGCCTAGGCTGTGACGTCACACCGGCTTCAAAGGCACAGTTTTAACACGTGTAAGAATTTCCCAAAACAAAAAGTCCACAATCTCACCTAGAGCGAATTGCAACCACCAACCACTCCAAAGTATAAAGCCAGGTTCACTGAGAACTGAACGAACAAAGGGCTGTCATTTCGGCGTTTAGCCGGTGTGACGTCACAAGTTTTCGCATAATTTATGTTCATAAGGAATTTCTTCGGATACTATTTTGAATATAGGACTGCGATTCTCACGAGAGATCTTAGACTTTTTTCTTGATTTAAGTAGCTTAAGTTGTTTCTTTTTGGGTCACACCAAAGTTAATAGATTGCCTGATAATAGGTAACTTGATGACGTATCTGGGGTGCCTTATGGAGATTTGCATTATGTTTAGGCACCCTAGATGGCGTCATAAAGTTATTAGGCTACCCACCTGTCACGAACAACCTTAAGTCAGGCATCCTTTAACCAAAACAGTTTCTGTTTTACAAATGATGACGTCACTGTGGTAAATCTCCAGAACCTGATGGCGATTTCGATTTGATTGCACTTTTTTAAAGTGAAACTTCTTAACGCGCGCTGGTAGTACCTACAATTTCAAGACAAGACGTGACATACCACGAGCTCGAGACACGAAAATCCCGCAGCCAGTTAGAGGTGTTTTATTTTCGTCTCTCAAGGCTTTGAAACGTTTTTCAAAACTGGTTTAAAACAGAAGTTATGACGTCATTGTGGACGTCATAACTTCTCGGTGCAGGAAAATGGTGGTAAAACGTGGATTGGATTGTATTTCGAAACGGCTTGAACATTAGATTTGAACCAATTTTGATATGACGTCACGGGTTCTTCAAACCTGTTTTGAACCAGAAACTTTCCAAAAAATCATATGTCAGCGAACAACAAAAAAGAGCAACATTCCCCCTTGTGGCATCCGTCTTTGGTAACTTCACTTTTTGGCAGATTTGGCAATTAGTGCGCATTCTAGTTTTTTGTTATAATTCATTGATCTACGATCTACACGAATAAATTATAGGCGAATTCGGTTAATCCTCCGCGAGCTAAAAGATGACATTGATGACCCAAGTTCACGTGATCTTCCATTTGAAGCTACATAACTGGTCACATGTGGTTCTCATTTTTTTGCTCGAAGATGATTAACCGAACTCTACCTATATAACTATAAAATAATGAGGAAACATACATAATAAAATCGGTTTTTTTGCCGAAATTAATATATTTTGCTATAAAATAGTGTTCATCGTATACAATAAAGTTGTGTATTTTTCTTAAGAATCTTAAAGCCTAGTACTCACGAAATTCGCATTTTTTTGACATTGCGTTGACAATTTGACGTTTTATGCGTGTATCAAACGTCAAATTGTCGAAGCAATGTCAAAAAAATGCAAATTTCGCAGTTATGAGTACTAGGTTTTAGTCATAAAGCTGACATTTATTCATTCCAAACGTTTTAATTAAAAAAATACAAAGAAAAGCGAAAAGCACCAAATTAGGAAATCCAAACGACACTACTTTACCAACCAGTCGGCATTTTGAAATTTTCATGAGGTTGGAATACGGCAAGGATAATACACACTGGTACTATGAATAGCTTATCCTCATAAGGCCTGTGTAGATCAAATCTCGAGGGAATAGTCACGCCTCTCCACATTCTTTATTTCGCAATGTTGTCGGATTTTTTCTATTTCAAAATACTACACAGGTACCCCATATTCAAAAAAAAAAAAAAAAATCTGAAAGCAACTTGTTTATTATTGTTTCCGTTAAGTTTGGCAAGGCAGTAAATTGCTTGGCACTTCGCCGTCTGGTTTGCCAGACTATAATAGTGTGTATTATCGTTGCTCAGAGTGAGCCTGATAAAAGGAAAGTTGCTGCCCGAGAAAGACGAATGGTGAGTAAATAATTTTCTTGAAACTTGGAAAAAATGGTTTTATATGGGAACTTCGGTCAAAGTGTCTACTTCAAAACAATATTTATATAAAAAGTATTTCTAGACAAATATTTATTGGTGGTTTTATGTTTTTTTTCTACCCTATCAAATCTGAAAAATAGAGGCAAAAGCAAAATTAAACTCATTTATTTTAAAGCTGGTACAACAAAACTTATTACATGGATAACAAAAAATTAAAGCTAAATTGAAATTATTCTTCATCAATAATAGTTACAGTGCACGAACTAGAGTTTTCTCTTTTGATTTTAATCTTACGAAGATACTTCGGTTGGGTATCTTTGCGCTTCGCATTGAAACTGGATTGTTTTTCAAACGGGCCTGGATCGTTTTCTTGTAGCTTTGGTTCAGTTTTCAATAGACCTGCTCCGAATAGATTCATCCATCTGCTACAATTATTTGCATTATCAGTAAGATCTTGCCTTAAAAGTGCCAATTCAGGTTTGAACCTCTTCACACTAGGTTGCACTATTTCAGTAACTACCCTCAAAGGAACACAAATTGGCTGTTTATTGCTGTACAAAGAATAGTAGATATCCACGAAATCGCCACGGAGTTGTGTATCATAACATGTCAGTGAAGTTATGTTGGTCCATATTCGTTCCACTAAGTCTGGAGTGTCTAACATGGATCCATGTGCTCTCTTAAAAGGCGGTTTTTTGATTAGTATTTGGGCCAGTTTGTGTCTAAGTCCTGGATCTGGGTCGTTTTCAAGAATATCCAAGACATAGCTTAGATCCTCAGATGTGCCATTCTCTTTAATAATTTCCATTAAGCATTCTAGAGCAGCCAAACGTACATCGATAAAATGGCCATATTCGGCAAGAAACTTGAATAATTCTGTATTTCTTGGCAAATGCCCAAAGCGTTGCAATTTTCTTATGACTTTCAAACACTCAACTGAAACGACGTATTTGTAACAAGGGATCTTTTTTTCCAAGTTTAATTTCGTTGTAACTATTTCTAGAATTGATTGTGTCCATAAAGCGAGATTCTCAGCAGCTATTGGACCATCACGAGCCACCACACAAGGAGTAATGGTTCTGCCCAAAGCTCGCACCAGAGCAGCTTTATAATAACAATCAGAAAACCTATTTTTAGTATTGTCATTGTATTTGAGCAAATTGAGCAAAAATTTCAAGACTTCTGGCGGGCACATAATCCCATGGACAGTTCTCAAACCGGCCATCGCCACCGGTAAGGTTTTTTGGATGAAATAATGTTGAAAATCTTCAAAGTTGTTCTCTTTTGTGATGTGTGGAGCCGCAAAAGAAGCAAAGTACTTTTTAAATATGGCTAACATTGGCGGAGGTCCTGCCCAATTACCCACCATAGCGTTAGCAACTTTTGTGAGGCAATGCGCCGCTCTACATCTGACTTTATAATAACAAAGCTCGTCCTGAATTGTGTCGGTAAGTAGAAGTCTTGTGGCAGTAGATGGATAGTGTTCCAAAGCTGCCAATGCTTCAGTTTGAGCTACAACGTCCCGCGAGTGTATGAACTGAAATTGCCATTTATACTCGGTTTGTTCGATGACAACGGATCTTATTAAAGTCATTTCGGGATCCAATTGGACCCATAAAATCGGTGACTCGTCCATTATTGCGCTTAAATCGATATCAGCTTCTTCGCCAGTGCAAAGTGGTATTTTCTTTTTTTTATTTCGTCTATATTTTGAGTGACAAACAACATTGACTCTTGCAGCAAAGTTTTCAATTTGCAAGTAGTAATTGAAATAGCCATCGGATTCTTGCATAGAAAGCCTAAGAGGACCGATGTATGCCTTGATGCCAAGCTGAGAAGTGGAATCTTGCCTTATTTCCAGCTCGATAGATTTTTTTTTTCTATTAAATGCTGATTTGACATGAAATTTTACATGTCCACCCGTGCGAACCCATAGATCAAGAAAATCCGTTATATCTTTATGCGTAAATGTTAATATGGACTTAGCAAATACATTTGTGCTTATTAGCATGTGTACCCACAATCCGCATTCGATTGTGTTACTAGCCAAAAATAATTGTCGATTGAAAACTTTTAACAATGATTCAAGCCCGATTCTATGTTCTAGCATCCTAATTACTAGAAGGGCTTTCTTGTGTAGGGCATCGATATACGTTGGAGACATTGTTTGTGGACTTTTTGTGGAAAAATAAAAATTTTGTGCTGCTTCGAAAGCGATGTCACCTACAGGAGGTTCACTTGGATCCAAAACGATCCCCCCATATTCCTCTTCGTATTTGATCAATTCCTGCATCGTACAATGAATCATGTCCCGGTACTCATTATTACCGAAAGTTTTTTTGAAATACAACCCACACAAATATTGACTGATGCCCTTGTTTAGCCACATATCCGTCCAATTTTGTCTGGATATAAAACAACCAAAAAATTGTTCAGATATTGCCTGAGCCATAATTTTTCTTGTGATAGGAACTTGCTCGATGATAACGGCAAAATGTAATAAATTGATACTCAAAATACTCATTGTGGAATAAGCGTGATAATCTTCACAAGCTTCATCGACAAAAACTTGTTTATAACAACTAAACGGATATCTAGAAGATAAAGTATCTTCATAAAACTCAAAAGTCTCATACACATATCTTGTAGCAACTTTCAATAGAGGAAGTAAGCCAGGTAAGCAGAAATGGCTTACTTCGTGCATATGCGGGTCAACAAAAACCTCAAAAAATCCTACCGCTAAACCAATATTTGGTGCGCATGTGGGCACATTCAAAGAATAATAATAAGTTTTGCGTCTCATATCTGGACTGAATACTACCTCGATCAAGTCTCCATTTGAAACGGCAGTCATGTCTTTGTCGACGGTGAATTCCAATTTCCATGTGCACGGTTCGGCGAAACTATCCACACAAGGAAACCACAATCTCGAAGAATTCTGACGGCCCCAAGTAAACATGTGGGCGCTTTTTGTTGCGGGTGCGACAAAATGTAAACCTCCTCGAGGTTGTTGCAACGAAAACTCTATTTTGATTCTCAAAGGTGTGTTTTTGGCTACTAAATGTGCGGCCTCCAGCGGTATATTGATCATCAACTCTCCACAGCAATTGTCTGGATCGGATTTTAGCGAAGCCTTAAAATGGTAGTTGGAAAAAAACTCCAAACTTCTTGTTTCTGTCTCCAAGTGGGCGTTCGAAAACGGATCAAAATGTTTGAATTGAGCCTCGTACTGATTGTTTAATAAAATTTTGCCTATTTCGCATTGTTTGGAGTTTAATTTAATCAAACGGATATTTTTTTGGATTGGTATGACTGTTAATTCGACAAAGCCAGTGATGCTTTTTTGTTCGAAATTGATTTCTGTTAAGCTAAGGGTTTCATGGACTACCTTGAAGGGTCTTTTGGGTGCTGCTGCTTTCTGGGGCTCCATGACTTGATGATTATGGGGGGATGATATAGATTTAAACCTAAAATAAGCACATTTAATTAAGAAACTTCCCTTTTGTCGATTCTATGTGACCTACTTACTTTTGTTGTATATCTCTTGAAAAATTCTCAGTTTAGATGTAGTATTTATAGAATATTTTACTATTTTCTGGAATTAACTAATAATTGAATCCATCTTGAATGGTTCAATTGACAGTAATGACACATATCAAATAAAAAACTGTCAGCTGTCGAAAATAATAGGGCGCTTTCAAGGGGCGCTTTGCTTTGTTCACAAATTCTGAAACAGATTTTTCGCATCCTATCCATATCAAACAAAAGCCCAAATTGGTAACGCAAATGTTATATCCTTTGAAGAGTTGATCTGCCCCATGCCCCGAACAGAATACCATGGCCATTTCATTCCCGGTTCAATTGCAATCGGTGCGCATTTTTTTGACAGTTGACATATATTCAATGCTTTAAACGTCTAATGTCGATAAAAAATTGGTGCACTAGTGCGCATAAATAGCGTAGATAAAATTTAAATGCGATCCTACATAGCTGTTTTCTCGCGGTGGAACTGGTTCGACCCGATTCAATTAGGTTCGAACCTGTACATTCTTGCGTTGAACCAGTGACGTCACCTTGAACCTGGTTCAAAAAAGTTCAAACCGGCTGATGGCTTGTTATTCGTTGACATAAGACTGTGGTTCAAACCTTTCATTTTCTCGCGGTCACAAGTGATGATGTCATCTACAAATTGGTTTAAACCGTAGTTCGAACCATTCGCCCCGCGAGAAAACGCCTTATATATGAGTAGCAAGCGATTGGCAATTAGACTCAGTACGGATTACGCAATGAAATATTGCTGACTGCACAATAGTCATTTGACACTCATTTAAAAATGTTGGTTCGAACTGCACTAGAGCTATGATTCAACTATTTTTCAACGAGAGGTATGCCATTTAGGCCAAATAAGGCCCATTGTGCACCTCCACAAGAGGAAAGGTCATCCTTAGCTCGTCATTCAGCCTAGCGATTCAACGTAGGCGATGTCGTCGTCGAGGGCGGTGCCTCTCAAGGATTGATACACACTACTCCTACAGAATGGTCTTTTCTCATAAGGGCCATAAGGCCTGTGTGTAACAAATCCTCCCTCAAAATTACCAGTTGTGACGTAGGCAGCATGTTATTTCTCGCCTTGATTGACGTAGGCTGTTTAAACAAAGGATGATACACAGTACTACTACAGGATGGCCTATCCTTATAAGGGCCGGTTTATCAATAGAGGGTTACCACATAAGTTAGGAATAACCCTGGGTCAAAATTGTGACAAGTGTTTATCTATCGAGGGTCAACTGCTAACTCGAAATTTATTCCAGGAAAAAGGTAACCCGCGCTCTCACGGCAAGTTAGCGTATTTGACCCTGGGTTAACCTCAACATTTTCTGTTATTTTTTGTCTGAATTTTTTTGAATGTTGTGGTTTTGGCTTAAATTTTGAAATTCTGAAGAAATGAAGGACCTAGATTGCAGTGATGATGATCGAGATGTTCTAGAATTTCTAGAACATGAGCGACGCCCCTACCATGTAAGGTTGAAGTCAAATTCCTAATCCCTTTGACGATTTTGATGACGTTTCGCTTATGAAAAGAAACAATTTTATTTGTCCTAGAACAAATCGAAAATCGAGCATAGACTGGAATTCCCAACAGACAGGTACCACCTATGCTTGTGGTTTTTTCTCTCAGACATTTTCTTCTCTTTAAAACAAAACAACATCTTTCCACACAGAATAGGTAAGTACACGATATCGAAATTTTCGTTACGGAGACAAAAAATACCATAAAAAAGTAAGGTTATGAGCAGAAAATGTCAAAAAATCGACAATAGTGAGTTGGCAACGTTGCATAAGTAATGCCAACCTTCAAAGAACCCAAGAATTTACCAGCCCTGGGTTGAAAAAGCTTGGATAAACACTTTTCGAATTGAGTGGTTAGTTAGCCCAGAGTTATAATTAACCCAGGGCCAGCAAACTCTGCGAGTTATCCATCCCTTGATTGATAAACCGGCCCTAAGGCCTCGTCTTCTTGATTACAAGGGGTGGGGGGGAAAGCTTTTCGGTGGCTTTTAATCCGAATAATTTATTTTTCTCCAAGTGTCAGAAAAACGTCACTTTGTTAACCCCTGTCAAGACGTCAGAAATTTGATTTCTATGCTGTTAAGCAAATCCAGCGGGTTAACACCTGTCGAGGTGGTAGAAATTTAATTTCTATGCTGCTTGGTAACCCCAGCGGCAGCAAAAGTACTTTTAGTGCCGCTCAACCATTCACCTGTCCCCGAGCTTACCCCAATCGTCCGGAGCACCCATAGGAAAAATTTCAAATGTATAATTTCCAAGCACCCATACTGAAAAATTTTGAATGTCTAATTTCTCTAGTTATCAGGTAATGAAAAAATCAACAACAACCAAAAACACATGTGCAGCGCCGTACACGTGGTAGAAGTGAAACTTCTTAAAAATTATCCCCCCTCAATACAACTTTTAGACGAAGGAAAACATCTGTAGTGACGTCACAAGAGTATCAGCGCTTGACAATGGTCGCGTTCACCAGTACTCAACATGTTGAGTGATTAGTAAACAGCTTTGTTCCAACAAGTGGAATACACAAGGTAGAACAGTTTTGATTAGTCTAGAGCTGATTTTCATCTGTTTTCAACAAAGCCGTTCACTAATCACTCAACATGTTGAGTGCTGGTGAACGTGACCATTAATAGTTTATAATCCTTGGTTTGTGTCAAGATTCGTCGGTTGTCATTGTCATTGCCTGTCTTTCTCCGTCCCTCTACGTTATATTTTTCTTCTCTCTCGTGTAACGAAATTTGCCAAAACGTAACGCGTCTTTTAAATCCCTTTCCATTCTCGTCTAAAGATCAGACCGTCGCTTGAGAAGTTTCACTCCAAAAAGCACAGGACCCAAATGTATAAATAACGAAAATAATCACAGGACACAATGATAATAGTATAACAAAAAGGAGACGCGCATCTGTAGTGACATCACAAGGGTATCAGCGCTTGTCAATAATAGGCAATCCTCTTTGCGCTTATAATCCTTTGTTTGTTTCAATCAGTTGTTGTCTTTCTCCATCTCTTTAAGTTGTATCTTATTTCTTCTCTCTCAGGTAACGAAATTTGCCCGTGACGCGTTTTTCAAATCACTCTCCATTCTCGTCCAAATATCCGACCGCCGCCTAAAAGTTTCACAGCTGTGGTTCTTCAAAAAACCGCTGACGCAATCAGCGCTACACAATAGGTCTTTTTGGAAACGCTATTCCGGTTACACCGTTTCCGAAAACGCCTATTATGACCTTGATCCGAAAAATATCGACAGATGAGCAATAACTTGTGTAGTGTATAATATCCTTCATAATATCACATAATATCCTTGGGTCTGATCCAAGATCCAAGAGATCCAATCAGCGAGTCGAGTGGCTTTTGCTTATGGCAATTTCCATTTATCAATCAGTGCGCACTGAGTTTATCCGCATCCTTTTCTAAAAGCATGTAACATGTAAGGCTAAGGATACATTTATTTGCGCTGGTTCGACAAATGGAAAACGCTATTAGACAGACTGTTGAATGGCGGCCATGGGTGCGCTGTTCTGTTTTAAGCCGGGCTCAAACGACTCGTGTACTTGGCGAATAATCGTTACTTGCGTATACTTGCCATGTCGTGTGAGGGGGTTACTTGTACAATTATTCGTCACTCGTTGGTTTTCCATTTCTTGTCGGTAAAAATGTCCCGAGTCAAAGTCAAAGGGATCACCATTATTCGTACACTTGCCAAGTTCATACTTGACTATACTTGTAAAGGCGCTCAAACGAAATGCACAAATAATTGGCTTTTACTGCGACTATTTCATTTAGTTTTCGACGAGCATCAAGGTTTAGCCAAATGTTCGCGCTGGCGTACTTGTGAATTGAACATGTCGTGTGAGCGCCCTGCTTGCCATCGCAATTCCCAAAGCTAGTATACTTGCCAAGTACGCGAATAATTGTGTATTCGCCAAGTACACGAGTCGTGTGAGCCCGGCTTTACACTTTACAATTCTGGGAATCCCAATCTCAGTCAAGTACAACATATTCTGTAGACATTTTTTTGAGGTTGATAGGTATTAATTGAATAAGTTGATAAAGGAAATTTTTCTGCAGATTTTTGAGTTTTTTTAAAAAGGATTCGAAAACTTTCTACGAGCGTGCGTGCATGAGACCCCACTTTTTCGTACTAGTACGGAAAAGTAGAATACCTACTATTGGTAGGTATACAGGTACCTAAAGGCTACAGGTATACTACAGACAGGTGCGGAAAATTTTAAAAATTGGTACAAATAATTGGTACAAATATTAACTTTTATCTCGTAGAAAAAAATTGTGTTCTTAATTCGTGCGAAAATTCTCTTTTTCTCACTTATTGCTTTCTGCAATCGCGAGCGGAAAAGTGACACTTTCCGCACTAGTTAGGAAATATATACCTACTATTTAGGAGTGGAGTGGCACCAAAAATAAACCTTTACCTATTTAATGCCGCCTTTGGCTAAGCACCCATACAGATTTCGGAAAGCCGGCGCCTATGTCTCAGAGAGTAGAGCTCCCCGATAGAACGAATGTTTTGTCCTTGTCACCATATTCGAGAAGTAAACGAGAATGATAAAAACGAAAAATTTGTTCTCTCGAGGAGCTCTAGCTCCATTCCCTGAGGCGAGAATCGGGCCCTAGTTATTGTGGCGTGGCCATCTATTATTGACCTATTAAACTGCAATACAGTGACGTTGGAATTTGACATCATTCAGCAATGGGTTTGTTCGGACTTAGTTCAGAATCAGTTCTGAATTGAACTGCGCTTGCGCATTTGTTCATATCGAACATTAAAAAAATACGCAAGCGCAGTTCAATTTAAAACTGATTCTGAACTAAGTCCGAACAAACCCAGAGCTGTTTTCTCGCGTTAACTTTTTTGAAACTGGTTCAAAACAGTCATATCCATAGCTCGTCTGTGACGTCATGAGTTTGAACGCTGACTGGAAGCTGCGTCAATGATTCCGTCGAACCACGTTCAATATGACGTCATGAGTTTCTCGCGAAAGCATTTCTGTTCATGAAATCATGGAAGTAGTTAATCGCGAAAATTCGGTTCAGGTTTGAAGAACCCATAACGTCACATCAAAATTGGTTCATCTAAGGTTCAAACCGTTTCGAAATACAATCCAATCCACGTTTCAAAACCATTATCTGGCGCCGAGAAGTTATGACGTCATTGTGAAACTGTTTTAAACCAGTTTTGAAAAATGTTCCAAAACTTTGAGACGCGAGAATAAAACACCTCCAACCAGTGTTGCCAGGCGTACCATAATTATGTATTTGTACCATAATTTTGCAGAAAAATACATAGTAAAATCGCGAATGCAATAATACATAATTTACCATAATTTTTCTTAACTTTATAATACTCCTTCTTTTATTTTCTCATGCTTTTGCTGTTTAGAGGTTTGAGACTTATGTGTGACGTCATAAATCCGGTTGCGTGGACGGTTGATCGGTTGCCGAGCCGCAGTTCTTTTCTATTTCACTCTCACTCACGTCAGCCGACACCTGTTTATTTTCACCAAGAATTTAATATTTATTTTTGTTGGTTGCATTTTTAGTTTGTGCTATTTATTCACGTCACGGCCTTGAAATTGTAGGTACTCCCAGCGCGCGTTAAGAAGTTTCACTTCAAAAAAGTGCAATCAAATCGAAATCGCCATCAGTTCTAAGGAGTGTTTTCGCAACTAGGTATTTAGCACAGTTACGTCATCATTTGTAAAACAGAAACTGTTTTGGTTAAAGGATGTGTGACTCACTCAAGGTTGTTTGTGAGAGGTGGGTTGCCTAATAACTTTATGACGTCATCTGGGGTGCCTAAACATAATTCAAATCTCCATAAGGCACCCCAGATACGTCATCAAGTTACCTATTATCAGGCAATCTATTAACTTTGATGTGACACAAAAAAACAACTTAAACTACTCAAATAAAAAAAATAATCTAAGATCTCTCGTGAGAATCGCAGTCCTATATTCAAAATAGTATCCGAAGAAATTCCTTATGAAGAGAAATTATGCGAAAACTTGTGACGTCACACCGGCTAAACACCGAAATGACAGCCCTTTGTTCGTTCAGTTCTCAGTGAACCTGGCCCTATACTTTGGAGTGGTTGGTGGTTGCAATTCGCTTTAAGTGAGATTGTGGACTTTTTGTTTTAGAAAATTCTCACACGTGTTAAAACTGTGCCTTCGAAGCCGGTGTGACGTCACAGCCTAGGCGTTTGTAACTTTAAAACGCTCTAACTCGAAAACGGTTCATCGTAGTAAGATGCGGTTCAAATATTTTTAGATTTTATTGCACTAAAACTTTCATTTTTGGGTCACACCCCCTTTAACTGAAACTTCCTCTTCATTTTTATTGTAATCAATAGGTACAGCGTCTTAAAATTACTGAAACCCCTGAATGCCAAAATTTTATTTGACTTGGTTTTTGAAATATGGCAACACAGCACAGCTGTTTCGTTGATATTTTCGGAAACGATCTCTCATTTCAGAACAGGTTTTAAAAATGTACAATGGGTACATTCAGGCGGTGCTAGCGGCTAAGCTCGAAGCTCAACCACTCAGCAGGGATTTTATTCTCGAAACCGAGGAACAGCGTTCTCATGAGAACGATTGCTCTGTCATTGTCAGTGTTATGAAAATATAAATACGCACGACGAAGACAAAACCTTGGTTCTCATGAAAACGCTGCTCCACTGTTTCGAGAAGAAAGTCCCTGCTAAGTGGCTGAACCCAGTACCAACCCCCCTAGTCTTGCATACGCATTGGCACATTTTTCTAAATAAGCCTTTTCTGAAATGAGAGACCGTTTCCAAACATTTCAACGAAAAAGCTGTGTTGCCATATTTCAAAAATCAAGTCAAATTGAGGTTTGGTTTGGCAACATTGCAAATGCCATTATTAAATCGGGCATTCCCAAAAACCCCAAGGTAGGAAATATTGTAAATTTTTTTAGGCGCATTCTGGAATATAGAACTGTTTCCATACCTAACTACATCCCTGTATAAACAAATGCTCAATCGCATTTCAATTCAGCACTGATTCCGAACAAACCTAATGATTCAGCAACGCCATGTTGAAAAATATATTCGTGACGGATTTTCGTATCGACACATCCTCGCTTTTGGAAATCGCAGCCGTATTGTGTAGCACCATTGACAACGTCATCAATTACGTCGCCAGTTATTTGCGCCAGCGATCGTAGTTTAAAATATATGTACATTAATGATGAAAAAAAAATATTTTATTTTGAATAACATAATAGGCAAAGGGGAAGATGCAAACGAGATCTAAAAAGGCGTTTTCCGATCCGACTCCGATCATACAATCAATGTCCTTATTCTTGGAACAGGGGAGCAGCGGAACACTCGTTCTCCTGGGGAACGCTGCTCTTTGTTCCAAGAATAAGGACCCTGATTGTATGATCGGAGTCGGATCGGAAGAATGCATGAAGCCCGGGACACATCTATCATGCATTCTTCCGATTCGACTCCGATCATACAATCAAGGTCCTTATTCTTGGAACAGGGAACAGCGTTCCCAAAGAGAACGAGTGTTCCGCTGCTACCCTGTTCCAAGAATAATGACCTTGATTGTATGATCGGAGTCGGATCGGAAGAATGCATGATAGATGTGTCCCGGGCTTAAAAAGTTCAAAATGCAGGCTGGTTGGCAAAGTAGCGTCGTTTGGAATCCCTAATTTGGTGCTTTTCGCTTTTCTTTGTATTTTTTTAAATAAAACGTTTGGAATGAATAAAGCTCAGCTGTATGACTTAAGATTCTTAAAAAAAATACACAACTTTATTGTATACGATGAACACTTTTCCTCATTATTTTGTGGTTAATAATGGGCCACTTTCACGTGCCGGAAATATGGGAAATTATGATATTTTATTTTCTACTTAATTATTATAGATCCTTAATACCTAGGAAACGAAATACGTTAACTTTAAGTTAAGTGTTTTTTCAAAGTGATTTTGTGTGTTTCACGAAGACCTTCAAACTTTATGGATTGGAAGATCTATTTTTATCTTTGTTGATTAGATTAATGACAGGTTCAATTAAACAGAACAACAGAACTTTGAATAAATATGTTAAGGATATCCTTAACCATCGATAAAGGAACTGTCTTTTGATCTAATTAACAAAACATTAATTAATTTAAGCAAACATTAGAGTCTAGAATAAACAAATTTGATCAGACCGACTGTAATGCGAACAGGGCGCCATCTATCATAAAAATGCTTTGAAGCCCTATGTAAAGTAGGTGTCTGTAGCGTCGATGCAAAACCAGTAAATAGTGAGTTTCCAATATGGTAGATGGCGCTGGCTTGGCTCAATTTTGTTGACAACAAAATTTACGCTGAGATTCCATTCTCGACAGTTTATATAGTATTTATCTCTGATTTGCACATAAAGGGGCTACACGTGATTTTAATTTTTTGAATTCCACGACCCTAGGTTATCTTATGTTCAAATAACTTATTTATTTGTAACAAGCTTCAGAGTGGGGGCTGGTTGATTTTTCTCTATCTTGTTCAAAGATTGTCGAGATTGGCAAATGACGCTTCCTATTGGCCCAATCTGTACATGTCCACTGAAGACATTTTCAATTCACTAAACATTGATCAGTGTTTCTATTGGATCAGAAGCCGAAAAAAAGGGGTATTAATAAAAAAGTAAAATCATCTTTTTTAATACAATATAATCTGAAGTTATAAATATATAAAAAAATAACGCTATACACTATACACTATATGAAATATGCATATTTTACAGTTTTTTTGATGGTGGACAATGGATAACACTTAACGCATAACATAAAATATTATATACTGGGTATCCAAATACAAGATTTAACTATTGCTTTCTAGAATGTTCTTTGAAACCTTTTTTTTAATCTCCTTTAAGGTTGAACAACCTTACACAAAATAAGATAAAAAGTTAACTACAAGAAATAAAGCATAAAAAATAAGAAAATCAGGCAACTTTCAACTTTAATTATGAAGGTGATCTTAGGTTGCGAGAGTCGGTCAGCTCTTTCAACCTGAATGAGCTAAAATATATTTTTTTTTTCCTATTCAACCAATCTCAGATATCTTATCATTTCTGAAATAGAAATAATAAAACATAATATCCCAGACACTCTGTATAACTATCTAAATGACACAATTGTGTAACATAATATGTAGGTAATATAATAAAAAAAAAAACATAAATACCTTTCTAAGTACAATTGGCAACAGTCCAACAAAAGATTTTTTTAAATATGTATACATAGGGTGTCTAAAATACCATAGACCACTATTGGTATGCATATCAGAAGCGGTAAGAGATACGAAGGCAATTAAATTAGAAAAAAGTTACCATTTTCTTTATTAAGATTATTGAAAATATTTTTTTGCTGTTACCAAATTTCTATTAGACAAAAACCTACAACTGTTTTTTTAACAAATTACCCTGTATCTCCGGAAACTAATAGAAATTTGGCAACAACGAAAATATATTTTTAATAACGTTCGAAAATGGAATTTTTTTTCTAATTTAACAGCCGCATTCGTATCTCTTACCAATGAAGGCCCATGGTATTTTTGACACCCTGTATATCAAATAATATTATTTCAAAGATTTTTTCATCTTTGTTGTTTTTCACCTTTTTAACTCCCGACACATTTTTTCTACATCTAAATTTTTCTCCAAATTTACCATTAAATCGGATCTTCCTCTTCCTTTTTTTCCTAAATCGACCCTATCTTTTGTTTTTGAAGGCTCATTTTTTCGTCTTTTTACCGGTCGTTCAATATTTGACAGTTCATTCCTATTTTTCGCAGGTTGTATTTCAGTTAACTTGGCATTATTGATTTTTGACATTTCTGAATATCCAGATTCATTCATGATGGAATAATCATTTTTAAGTTTTGTACGAGGCCTTTTTGGTTGTCGTAGAGTCGATTTTGTTTGTGATCTGTCAGTAGCGGAATCTACATTTTGTAGTCTAGTTGAATTCGATTTTCTTAACAAAGTTTCGATTTCAAAATCATTACTATCAGAGTCTGAAATTTCATTTGGTGATCTTATAGGCGATCTACGACTTTTCTTTGGTTGTTTTATTGTGAGTTTTATTGAAATCTCTAAATCTTCATTTTGAGAGGTGTTAGTCGGTCTTCCTCTTTTCTTTGGTAGTTTCACGGTTGAATTTATTTCAAAATTGTTACTATGAAAATCTAAAATTTCTGTTTCATTTGCGCTATAGTGCGGTCTTTTAGGGGATTGTTTCCATTTCTTCAGTTTTCTAACTGGGGTTCTTATGTCCGAATCATCACTATTTTCATTTTGTAAACTTTCAGGTGGTCTCTTTGAGTGTTGTCTTGTCGAATTGCTACTATCAACATGTGAATAATTGAAATGTATTGGTGTTTTAGTCGGTCTTCTACTTTTCTCATCAGAATCTGATTCTTCCATGTATTTTTTAGGCAATCTACGTATTCTACTTGGTAGTTTTCTTGTTGGTTTTTGTAATGAATTGTCACTATTATTCTGTGCTGTTTTACTCACTTCTCCACTTCTCTTTGGTTGTTCTTCAGTTGAATGTTGTTCCAAATTGTTAATATCAAAGTCCAAATTTCCTGGTTCATGAACCTCGTTTGTGCTGAAATTTTGATTTTTCAGTCTTTTAGGTGGTCTTCCCCGTTTCTTTGGCGATTTTATTCGTGAATCAACACTGTCAGAATTTTTATCTCCCAAATATACATGTTGTGGTCTTTCGGGCAGTCTATCACTACTCTTTGATTTTCTCAGTGAATCGTCACTATCTAAATGTTCATTTTGTGGTCTTTCCTGTTTCTCTTCTATTTGTTTCATTTGAGAACTTGAATCCCTAGCAATCTTCTTCCCAATAATAGACCTATTTTTATCTTCTCCGATCATCCACTGAAGAAGATCCTCGTCTTCACTATCAGTAGAGAAATTGGAATCGGTGCACAAATCATTTTCATTTGGAGAAGAAATATAAACGGCTTTTGATTTCGAACTGTGATCGATGCAAATGTGGGGGTAATGTGGAAATCCTTTAAAATTATCACTGGAGGAAAAACTTTCATCAGAATCTGACAGGTCAACTAATTCCTTTAATTTTGAAATTTTCTCACGCAATTGTTGGTCAGATTTTGGTCCATCTTTTCCAGTTGCTGGTGAGAATATTTCAGACAAGTTTATTTTATCTTTAGGATTTTCTACTATTGATTTTGCAACACTTTTCACAGGTTTTATGTGTTTTTTTTCAGATGAATTAGAATCTGGATTTTGTGTGGGTGATTCCTCCTCATCCGAAATCAAATTGATGACGTCAATCGATTCTACGATTTCAACCGATTCTACGATTTCGGCTGGACTGTCAACTAATTTTGTTTTGCCTAATGCTTGGTTTTTGTCGGCAATTATTACCCCTGAACTTGCTGAAATTTCACCTGAAGTTTGAATGGCTTTTTTATTTCTAAGTTTTTTAACTTTCTCAGAATTTGGACTCTCTTCAGACAAAAGACTCTTTTTCTTGATAATTTTTTTTACATTCTTCAAAGTGGCAGATATTACCTGATTTATATCTAAAATTGGCGCAATTTTGTTTTGGTAGTTTTTGGTAGGTTTATTGTAGATTTGAACATGGTTTTCTGCATGATTACTTTCAATTTGTGATGAAGCAATTTCGTCATCAATAATGTATACCTGATCATGGTCTTCTGGAGGAGTTCCAGATTTCAAATTTTCAAATTGTTTAGAATTTGTAACGTTTACACTTTCAACTACTTGTGGAATAATTGTTACATAATTTGAACTCTCAGGAGTTTCAAAATTTGATGAATTGTCGCAAGCAATTTCGGAGTTTCTAATAAGATTGGTATGTTCATTTTCTTCTACAAGTGACATAGGAAATGTAAGACTTGAATTTTGGAGTTGAGCAGAATTTGTTTTGAAATTTGAAATTTCAACTTCTTTTGGAGGAATTTGAGAATTCAAATAACTTTCGGCTTCTATCGGAAAAATTCCATTATCTCTAACACTATCTGTATTTTCAACTTCAGTTAGATTTTCAGAGATTGGAATATTTGAAATTTCCCCTTCTTTTGCATTGACTTCGAAATTTACAATTTTATTTGGAATTTCAGGGAGAATTTCTTGATCTGTAAGACTTTTTGAATTTTCAACTTCAATTAAAGCATATTCAAAGTTAATGTTATTTGAATTTGCAACTTCTCTTGTATTAATTTCAGAATGAGTAAAGTTTTTTGAGGGTTCAGCCTCTTCTGAAAAAATTTCATAATCAAAATTTTGAACTTCAGAATAATTGATATTGAAATTTCCAAATTCTTCATAAAAATTTTCAGAATGTGTACAATTTGAATAGCTGGTTACTTCTAGTAAATCTTCATAATCTAGAATAATTGAATCAGAATCGGAATTATTTTCATTCTCAATATTTTCCAGAGGGTTGTCAGTAATTTCAACATCTTCATGAACTCTTGAAGCCCTAATTTCGCTTGGCAGAAGAAAATTTGAAAAAATATTACCAGTTTCAGTTTCTACTGGAGAATTTTGTGGATTTATAATATTTGAATCTTCATTTTTTCTAGAGGAAAATTTTGAATCTGTTACATCCATTTCTTTTGGAATTCCAAAATCTGATGTATGCCGCTTCATATTTTCGTCTTTTTTTGAAGAATTATTAGAATTTGAATATGAATTTCGATTTTTTTCTAAAGAATTTCTAAAACCTGCAATATCCTTCCTTAGATGAGCTTTAGTCAAATTTTCAAGTTCTTCGGAAACAACCTCCTTTGAAGAATTATCAAAATGTACATTCAAATTTCCAACTTCTGTTTTAGAATTTGCAACATTTGAAACACCAACTTTACTTGTATTGATTTCGGAATTTGTAATTTCACGATCTCCGAGACATTTGGAATTCACAACCTCGGCTTTTGAAATATCAACTTGATGTGGAAGATTTACAGAATTTGTCAAAGTTTCAATTTCTTCTGTATTAATTTCACAATCTGTAACACTGCTAATTTCATTTGGAAGATTTTGAGAATTTATAATTTCTGTAAGATTTTCAGAATTTGCAATTTCTGGTTCTGTATGTGGAAAATTATCAGAATTTGTAAGAATGTCAGCACATCCTGGAAGAATTTTATAATTTCTAAGACTATTTGAGCTCTCAGCTTCAGTTACAGCATATTCACAGTTGGTATTATTTGAGTTTGCAACTTGTTTTTCATTGATTCCTGAAAGTGTAATGTTATTTGAAATATCAGCCGAAAGAATTTCATTATTTGCAAGCCTTTTTGAAATTCCAACTTCATTTAGAAGATTTTCAGAATTTGAAATACCAACTCCATTCGCATTGATTTCGTAATTGGTAATTTCAGCTTCTCTTGAAAGAATGTCATGATTTCCTAGACTTTCCGAATTTTCAACCTCTGCATTTGAAATTTCTTCTCCTGTATATAAAAGATTTTCAGGATTTGTAATATTTGGAATCTCATCTTCTTCCGTTTTAATTTCAGCACTTGTAAGAATGATTAAATTTTCATCCTCATTGGGGCAATCTTCGAAATTTGAAATTACAACCTCTGCATTTGACATTGTATCTTCATTGAGGAACATTTCAATATCTGCATAATTTGCAATGTTTGCAATTTCGTTTTCACTGATTTCGAAATTTGTCATATCAAGTGATATATCACTTACCACTGATATATCAGTACCTTCTGAAAGAATTTCATGATCTCCAAGACAGTTAGAATTCTGAACGTCAGTTGGAATATTTTCAGAGTCGATAATATTTGAAGTCGCCACTTCTGCATTAATTTCAGAAGACGTAATGTTATATGAAAGTTCCGCTTCTCCTGGAAGAATTTCATTACCTGAAACATTCTTTGAAATTCCAACTTCAGTTGGAAGATTTTCAGAGTTTGAAATATTTGAAATACCCACTTCATTTTCATCGATTCTGTCATTTGTAATTTCAGCTTCTCCTGAAAGAATATCATGATCTCCTAGATTGTCTGAATTTTCAATCTCTGCATTTGAAATTTCTACTGGACGTGGGATATTTTCAGAATTTGCAATTTCTTCTTCTGTATCTGTATGTGAAATATTTTCAGGATTTGTAATATTTGGAATTTCATCTTCTTCTGTTTTAATCTCCGCACTTGTAAGAATAATTAAATTTTCATCCTCATTTGGGTAATTTTCAGAATTTGTAATTACAACCTCTGCATTTGAAATTGTATCTTCATTGGGGAACATTTCAAAATCTCTAAAATTTTCAATAACTTCAGTTAGAACATTTTCAGAGTTGGTAATATTTGACACGTCTGCATTAATTTCAGAGTGTATAATGTTATTTGAAAGTACAGCTTCTTCCGGAAGAATTTTATTGTCTGAAAGACTCTTAGAAATCCCAACTTCAGCTAGAAGATTTTCAGAATTTGAAATACCAACTTCTTTTGCAATGATTTCAGAATGTGTAATGTTATTTGACATATCAGCTTTTCCCGCAAAAAATTCATTATCTTTAAGACTCTTTGAAATGCCAACTTCAGTCAGAAGATTTTCAGAGTTTAAAATATTTGGAATACCAACTTCATTTGTATCGATTTCATTATTTGTAATCTCAACTTCTCTTGAAAGAATTTCATGATCTCCGAAACTTGCTGAATTTTCAACCTCTGCAATTGAAATTTCATCTTGATGTGGGAGATTTTCAGAATTTGTAATTTCTTCTACTGTACATGAAAAATTTTCAGGATTGGTAATATTTGGAATCTCATCTTCTTCGGTTTTAATTTCAGCACTTGTAAGAATGATCAAACTTTCATCCTCATTGGGACAATTTTTAGAATTTGAAATTACAACCTCTGTATCAACTTCATTGAAGAACATTTCAAGATTTGAAGAAATTCCAAGGTTTGAAATTTCAATTTCTTTTGCACTAATTTCGGAATCTGTAACATCAATATCAGCACCTTCTGGGAGAATTTCATAATGTCCAAGACGATTTGAATTCTCAACTTCGGTTAGAACATTTTCAGAGTTGGTAATATTTGATGTTGCCACTTCTGCGTTAATTTCAGAAGGTATAATGTTATATGAAAGTTCAGCTTCTTTCGGAAGAATTTCATTATCTGGAAGACTCTTTGAAATTCTAAATTCAGTTGGAAGATTATCAGAATTTGAAATATTTGAATTTTTAACTTCAGATAGAAGATTTTCAGCGTTTGAATCATTTGAAATACCCACTTCATTTGCATTGATTTCATCATTTGTAATTTCAGCTTCTTTTGAAAGAATGTCATAATCTCCTAGACTTTCCGAATTTTCAACCTCTATATTTGAAATTTCAACTTGATGTGGAAGATTTTCAGTATTTGCAATTTCTTCTTCTGCATGTGAAAAATGTTCAGGATCTTCTTCTGTTTTAATTTCAGCACTTGTAAGAATTATTAAAGCTTCATCGTCAGCTGGACAATTTTCAGAATTTGAAATTACAACCTCTGCATCAACTTCATTGAAGAACATTTCAAAATCTGTAGAAATTCCAATTTGTTTTGCACTGATTTTGGAATCTGTAATATCAGCACATTCTGAAAAAAATTCTTGATCTTCAAGACTATTTGAATTCTCAGCTTCAGTTAAAACATTTTCAGAGCTGGTATTATTTGATGTTACCACCTCTTCTGCATTTATTTCAGAATGTGTAATGTTATCTGAAACTTCAGCTTCCAAAAGAATTTCATCACTTAAAATTCCAACTTCAGTTAGAAGATTTTCAGAGTTTGAAATATTTGAAATGCCTACTTCATTTGCATCATTTGTAATATCAGCTTCTTTTGAAAGAATTTCATCATCTCCAAGACTATTAGAGTTTTCAACCATTGCATTTGAAATTTCAGCTTGATGTGGAGGATTTTCAAAATTTAATGAAGTATCAAGTTCTTCTAGATTAGTGCCAACTTCATTTGAAAGACCAGAATTTGTAATTTCAAATTCTGTGTGTAAAAGATTATCAGAATCTGTATTATCTTCAAATTCTTCTGTTTCAACTTCAGGACTTGTAAGAATGAGTAGATTTTTAGCCTCATCCGGGCTGTTTTTAGAATTTGAAATTGCAACTTTATTGAGGAATAATTCAAAATCAGTAAGATAATCAGAATTTTTGTTTGAAATTACAATTTCTTCTGCAATAATTTCACAATTTGAAATATTAATTGAAGTTTCACCTCCTTCTGGAAGAATTTCATGATCTCTAAGAGTATTTGAATTTTCAACTTCAGTTAGAGCATATTCAGAGTTGGTATTATTCGAAACTGCATTAATTTCAGAATGTGTAATGTTTTTTGCCTCTTCTGGAAGAATTTCATAATCTGTAAGACTTTTTGAATTCCCAACTTCACTTACACGTTCATAATCTGTAAGACTTTTTAAATTTTCATTCTCTGCACTCGTATTGATGAGGAATGCTTCAAAATCTGAAAGACTATAAGAATTTCTAATGTTGGAAATTTCAACTTCTGCACTAATTTCGGGAATATCCTCTCTTAGAGAAGTTTCAATACTGTGTAGATTTGCACCTTCAAAATCTATATTTGAGTTTTCAATTAAAAAATTAAAATCGCTAAAAAAATCCCGCTCATTTAACTCAGACAAAGATTCTAATGATACAGCCAAATTGATATCATCAAAAACATCTGTAGAATCGTCATTATTCAACCACAACAAATCATTACTCTCTTCTACAGCCTCTATCACTACACGATTATCATTATTTGTTTTTTCTATTGAACTAAAAATGGATTCGAATATTTCAAATATATCAGCGTTTAAGGAAGTGTGACATTCTGGCACTAATCCATTATGATTATCAACAATATATTGATGTACACAAGATCCAGCTTCCACAGTTAGTTGACAGGTACAAGACTTTAACTCTGAATTGACAAAAAAACTTCTGCCATTTTCAAAATTCACTGAATACTCCGTAGGGCTAATTTCCTGACAACTTAAATCAATTATCCTATTTGAAGGAACATAAAAGTTTGTTTTAAAAAACCCCCTTAACTCACCATTGACAATTTTCTCTAATTTCCTTTCGTAATGTTGCACGTAATTTTTTGTTAAAAAATCAAACAATTGTACTGAGTTAAAATATTGGGCATATTTTGTGACAATGTCTTGTAAAATAATCGTGCCAGAGTCGCTGTAACTTAAAGCTGAGCTACTTAATTCACCTTTTGGACGAGCATATAGCAAATAAGAATCAGCACTTAAATTGAAATTTTTGATAAAACTAGATAACTCTGGATATATGTCAACATAAACAAGAAATTCCTTAAAATTTTGATCAAAATCCTCTTTTGTTGGACTATTCAATGCCACTTTAAATAAATTATATAACATTTGAAACTCTTCATTATCATCTGTGCATATGTTTCTTAAAAATCTCCAAGCCCTTTGTAATAAGCGATATTGATTGAAAATAATTTGAGATTTTGGGAAACATTTTTTCAAACAATTACTTATTAAAGGACTATCATCGGAAATTACAGTACCAGGATTATAATCTACCCCTAATAAATCCAAGAGTGCTTTAATACCATCGCAAATATTGTCTGTATTGTTATTGCGAGCTATTATAACTCCTATAGGCAAAGTCCCAATAGGGGTGTAACATAAAAATAAAATAGTTTTTTGACGATCAGCCATTGAAAAAATCCTGACCCACATTACATTCTTACCAAAGCCCGCATAAAATATACTTTTCATTAACGGGGCACTTAATGCCATTATTTCATTTTCGTGTAATAAAATTGCACACTTGTCCCGGTGTTTATTGTTGTAACACAAAACAGCCTCACTGATTGTCATTTGATCTTTAACAGGATTGCTACTGATAAATTTGTTGTACTCACGGCAACACCAACTATAAGATGGACAATTTATTGGGTCAGAAATAATATTATAAAAGTCAGAGCCATATAGGCTGTGCAAATCGCATCTGTGTAGTATGTGCGCCGACATCGATGAGTGGCCGTTGGCAAAATTTGTATAGTACGATGATTTGAGTTGTCTCAAGTGATGTCTCCAGTAGGTTTCCGCATCGATTTTGTGATTGTGGCGAAAGTCAATGGTCACTTGCGTAGGAAAGTTTCTTTGGTCTTGGTTACTGAAAAAGAAACAAAAATATCAGTTTATTTCTGAATCATTGAGTATTTGTGTTAACATAAATAATTGAAACTTTTACATTGAATAAAAAATGTACTTTCTTGTCAAGAAATAAATCCTATAACAAAGCACACTGAATTGAAATTCACAAGCTAAGAGGACAATGTATAAATAACACTCAAAATTCAATTCTAATATTACATAATGGTGTTTTTTTTTGCTATTTATTAATGACCCTCAAATTTGAAGGTCAACATGGGGATATCGGTAACCATTAGAGATACAAGGGTGGGTAAATTAGACAAAAGTGGCGCATTTATGTGCCCAATAAACTTCGATTGCGTCTCACATGAAATTCTTGTGGCCAAATTGAAGCATTATGGTATCTCACAGATAGGCGAAAAATACCAAATGTCAATGGAGAGAATTAGGAGAGTAGGATGATAAGAAATGGGGTCCCTCACGGCTTTATACTCGGACCTCTGCTTTACATAATATACAGGGTTAGAGAAAAGTATTGCAACGGTTAATTATCTTCAAAACCACTTAGTAAGCCGCGTTCACACAATAGATTATCTAAGTCTGACGTCACAAAGGGGAGAAGCTAATTATATTATAAAACCCTATGTTATTATTATACAAATAATTCCCCTTTTCAATGTTAAGCATAGGCTTACGCCACTGTAAAAGCCCACATATTATAAAGCTGCCGAGTAAGGGATAATCAGCTTGGAAAAGTACCGTCATATCAAGGTTTCGCCTAGTCAGTTGCACCGTCAGCAGTATTTCAATATAAATACGGCGTGCAGAGTCGTCTCTCCTCATTTTCTTGTTTTGTAGCTTAGACTATACCAATTAGAATCAAAGACTCTTTTGTTCTCGGCTTTTTGCTGCAGCAATTTAGAATCTAGTATTTTTTGTTGTAACTTCTTAGTTTTTAATGAAATAAATAGTTTCTAAAAACAAGATTTACTGAACGAAAAATATAATTAGCTTATCGAACTTTTCCTTTCCAAACAATTCGATTTTCAATGTAGGTATTCTGTTTATAGGAGACTTTTATTTTCATTACATCATTTATTTCAAATTCTGGCATCGCTTAGTATTGCACGGTGGATATTTTGATAAACTGGGTATATATTTGTTAGATAGATAAATAGATAATTTATTGGTGTCAATATCGTAAAATACAACTTACACAAGTCATTAAATAAAGTAGGTATATACATAAACTATAGCCAAGAACGTGACTGTTTACATACACATTATTCTTATATATATTAAAATATTAAAATTACAATTGGGTATATAACATATTAAAATCACAATTACATAACATATTAAAAATCACAAACATATTGAAATCAGAACAAATCTAGAGACGCTAACATGCAGAATTTTAGCAGGTTTAAAAGTTTATCACATTGTTTAACATTTCATCACAGGAATAAAATGCCTGAGATATTAGATATTGCTTTATTTCGACTTTGAATCTTTCTATTGGCAAGCCTTGCACTCGTTCAGGTAGTCTATTGAAGTACTTAATTGCCCAATAGTTTGGGCCATTTTGACACTTTTTCAGTCTGTAGAAAAGGACTAACAGACCATCCCTGTTTCGAATCTCATACTGGTTGTTTGGACATTCAAATCTATTTGAACATTCAAATCAAATTTCTTATATCAGACTGTTATATTGAACAAAAGTGTAGCAACATTCTTAAACATGGCAACGCCGTAATAAACCTAGCAACTCAAAAGGATCTGGCAACGCGCAAGAACAGCTGCAGGAAGAACGGCAAGCGACCAATAGGATGGCTCAGCGCGACCAATAGGATCGCTCGGCGCGACCAATAAGGAGAGACGGATTCGAGAGCATGTCACGACATCACGTTGTTATTGTTTGACTAATAATCAATTAAAAATTCGTTTTGTACCGCAATAAATGGTTAATCAATTAAAGTATTAATTCTCGTTAATGTGTTTGGGTTCCCTTTGACCTATAATAAAGGGTGGTCCTTCGAAAGTCCTCAACAGAGGATCATTTTGGTCACTTCGGTCGGATGTGAATTTATTGATTGTTGCAACCTGTGGAATACTGAAGAAGCCGTCAATGGTGAGCTCGTTCCTTTATATTTTCGTATTTTATCCATGATTCCAATCATAATTGAAAGTTTGTATAGTCTCGGTGTGATTAATAATAATTTATTTGTTGATTTAATCCATTTTTTTGCGGTAAATCTCGCATTGCACGTAAATAAATCTCGTTTTGCACGTAAATAAAGCTCGTATTGCACGTAAATCTTGTATTGCACGTAATAATTAAGCACGTAATCTCGTTATCATTCTCATCAGGTCTCGTTCACGTATATAAATTCTCGTTTTCTCGTCTCGAAACATTGAACTTTTAAGTTGATTTTATCGAAAGTTATAAAAAAAAAAAATAAATAATAATAAATAAAAATGCCTCGTAATAAGAAAAATAACTCGAAAAATAATAATGATGATGTTATGCCAATTGAAACTCAAGAATTTTTACACGCAAGATCAGTAATTTGTGATAGGCTTCAACGCTTCGAAGACTATTTAACCAATGACGAACCCATTGATATTTTTCAACTCGAAATCAGGCTTAAAAGCGTTGAGGACGATTTTTCGGAGTTTGACCAGGTACAGACGCGCTTAGAATTTTTAGACAATGATGAAAAGGATTTTAGATTGGATACTGAATCATTATTTTACTCGTTAATATCGCAGGCTAAACGATTAATTGCAAATGAACGTAATGAACAAAAAGTAAATATCGCGAATAATACAATACAAAACGCACACGGGAATGTAGTTGGTAATACAGGTGCTGGTGTCGCCAGGCTTCCTGATTTAGGTTTACCCAGTTTTCACGGCAAATATGAAACTTGGTACAGCTTTCGCGACATTTTTAATTCGGTCATACATAATCGAACTGATTTGAGTGATATTGATAAATTTTTGTACTTGAAAATTTGCTGTAAGGATGAGGCGCTTAAATTGATTGAAGCTCTGGACGTAACGGCTAATAATTATACTATCGCATTGAATCTCTTGGAAAAATGTTTTGACAATAAAATGGCTATTATAAATTACCACGTCAATAACATTTTGTTTAATCTACCCAACGTTATAAAAGAATCGGCCACACATATCAGGAAACTTTTAGATGCTGTTCATCAGCATATAGCTGCGCTCGAGAAATTAAATTTGCCAGTTGCTCATTGGGACACCTTGTTGATTCCATTGATTTTGCAAAAGTTAGATGAAAGGACTCGTAGGGAATGGGAAAATAAGCAAAATGGCAATAATTTACCCACTCTTACAGATTTAACAGACTATTTAACAAAGAAATGCTTTGCGCTTGAAGCAGTAAATCAAGATTTTGTAAAACAAGGTTCAAATAAAAACACGCATTTTGAAAAGAACTCTGATAGAGGTTATCACTCAAAAAACGCGAATAGAGAAATGTCAAATCCTCGTAGACTTTCGTTTCCAGTAATGGAAAACCGCGGAAGAGAAGCCAGTAATAATTGTCACGTGTGCAATCAGAATCATTTTATCTATCATTGCCCGAAATTCAATAGTTTGTCTATTGCTGAAAAATATAATGAAATTCGAAATCATAAACTTTGCGGAAATTGTCTTAGGTCAGGCCACATTAAATCAGAATGCATGTCAAGTGGGTGCAAAAAATGCAACCTCAAGCATAATACTTGCCTACACGTAGATCGATCTCCTAACTCGTATTCTAACCAAAATAATGCTTTAAATTCCAGCAATTATTCTAGAAACAACTATTCTCAAAATAATGATAATCCAAAAAATAATAATTATTCTAATCAGTCACAAACGTACAACAATGCTGCACGACAATTCCAGCGTTCGCCTTCAGCTGTAAATTTTACATCATTGGGGGAAGATAGGGCTCGCGCGGGGCCTTCTTCGGCGTCGTTTTCAGGAGCGCTAGTGCCGACGGCAAATGCAGGTAGCGGAGAAAGGCAGCAGATAGGTAATGTTACCACCAGGCCTACGGCTACGATGTGTGTAACTAGCACAGAAATGAATAATGAGCAATTATTGGAAATAGGTGGCGGGAGCGAAAAATGTCAATTAATTGAAAGTAATTCAAGCACGTATAGTATTTTCTCAGAAAGTCAGGTATTATTGTCTACCGCAACTATTTTAATAAAAGATTCTTATGGAAATTGGACTAAATGTCATGCTTTACTCGACTCAGGAAGCCAATCTAATCTGATTAGCCAGTCTTTGATAAATAAATTAAAATTGAAATGCGAAGATTTCAATGTTCCCCTTTCAGGCATCAATCAGATTCAAACAAAAATCAACAGTAAGACTTTTGCATGTATAAAATCGCGATTTGGAAATTTCACAAGAAATTTAACGTTTTTAGTATTGCCAATAATAACAGAACAACTCCCTATCGTAGAATTCAAAAAATCATTGATTAACGTTCCCAAAGACATTTGTCTCGCAGATGAAAAGTTTAACGTTCCCAAACAAATAGACTTATTACTCGGATCAGAAGTTTTTTATGACTTGTTGCAATCAGGCAAAATAAAGTTAGGTACTAATCTTCTAATTCTACAAGAAACATCTTTAGGATGGGTATTAGTCGGTCCTTTAAACATTCACGAACGATATCGAAAAACCGTATGCAACACTTCAAAAATTTCAAACAAAGCTTTGCACGATTCATTACAAAAATTCTGGCTACTTGAAGAGTTCGAACCTAATAATTTTTTATCCAATGATCAAAAATATTGCGAACAGTATTTTAAAGAAACCACGACGCGCAGTAATGATAATAGGTTTGTAGTCAAATACCCATTTAAACAGGACACAGATTTGAAGTTAGGAGACTCAAAATGTAGTGCTGTTAAAAGACTAAAAAATTTAGAAACACGGTTGAACAGAGATAGCAATTTAAAAACGCACTATTTACAATTTATGCGGGAATACGAATCCTTAGGACACATGACCTTTAGTGGATTTTTTGATTCGGACGTTTCTTTGGAAACAAATTCATATTTTATGCCTCACAGTGCCGTGCTGAGAGATAGTGCTGTAACTACAAAATGTCGAGTAGTTTTCGATGCTAGCTCGAAGAGCAGCAACGGAATTTCATTTAATGATTTAATCTTAGTAGGACCAACAATTCAAGCGGATCTTTTTTCTATATTGTTAAGATTAAGATTACGGAAGTATGTTATTAATGCTGACGTAAAAATGATGTATAGGTGCATTTGGATAGATCCAAGCGAACGTAGCTACCAGAAAATATTGTGGCGTGAAAGTACCGACGAAAAAATAAAAATTTACGATTTAAATACTGTCACATACGGCACTTCGAGTGCACCATGGCAGGCCACGCGTTGCTTACACGAACTAGCGGATTTATTTGAAAATAAGTATCCTAGAACTTCAAAAGTTATTAAAACTTGTTTTTACATGGATGATCTCCTCACCAGTGTTGATTCGGAATCGGAAGCTTTAGATATTTATCACGAAGTATCAGAAATTTTAAACGATGCAAAGTTGGAATTAAGAAAATGGTCGTCAAACAGTAAACATATTTTAAATTATATCGAAAAACAAAACGTAACGGACGATGAAAACTATGTTCTGTTTCATGATAAAAAAGAATTGAAAACTTTAGGGATTATATGGGACGCGAATTCTGATCTTTTAAAGTTTAACGTTAATGTCACGATAAATAAAAATAAAATTACAAAACGTACAATTTTGTCAACAATCGCGCAGATTTTTGATCCGTTGGGGCTGATTGGGCCCACTGTAATAAAAGCGAAACTAATAATACAGGAACTGTGGCACAGGAAATTAGAATGGGATCAAGAAGTACCAAAGGATTTACAGGATCATTGGTTAGAATTTATCTCGGAAATTCATCTCTTAAATGACATTTGTATTGAAAGACACGTTTTAGCTGAAAACTGTAAGCATGTAGAGATTTATGGATTCAGTGACAGCTCTGAAAAGGCTTATGGGTGTGTAGTGTATTTAGCTTCATACAACGATGACGGTAGCAAGATTGTTCAGTTATTAACTGCAAAATCCAAAGTTGCGCCACTCAAAAAAGAAACATTACCCAGACTTGAGCTTTCAGCAGCTCATCTTCTCGCAAAGTTAGTCTCAAAAATTAAAAACACATTAAATATTGACATTTATAGAACACTTTATTTCACTGATTCAACGATCGTTCTTTCGTGGCTAAAAATTGAACCCTCAAAACTAAAAACTTTCGTTGCCAATCGAGTTTCAAAAATTTTGGAAATCTCAAATTTTAATGAATGGAGACACGTACGATCTAAAGAAAACTCTGCAGATATTATAAGTCGAGGGGTAAATCCAACTGAATTGTTAAACAATAGTATGTGGTTTAACGGGCCACAATTTCTAAAAGACGACACCTACCTAAGCTCGAAAATCACGGACTATTCTTATAAACTTGATTTAGAGAAACTTCCGGAAATGAAAAATGTTAGTCTCGTTGTAAATACTGTAGAAAAACCGACACTCGAAATTGAAAATGAAAATTTTGATTTATTTGACAAATATTCAAAACTCGATAAACTCAAAAGAATTATAGGGTACATTGTAAGATTCAAAAATAGAACATTAAATAAGATAATAAAATCTGGAGAAAGTTTAAGTGTTTCAGAGTTAAATGAGGCTAATTTGATTTTAATTAGAGTCGCTCAAAATGCGGCATTTAAACAAGAAATATCAGATCTTAATAAAGGTAAACAAATAAGTAGTAGTAGTCCTATTTTAAGTCTTCATCCTTTTCTCGATCAAAGCAAAGTTTTAAGAGTTGGTGGCAGACTGACTCACGCAGTACATTTAAATTATGACCAGCAACACCCTGTAATTTTGCCATATAAAAGTCGTATCACGGAACTGATAGTTTTAGATGAGCATTTGTACAATATTCACGCGGGATGTCAAACATTACTCTCCATCATAAGACTAAAATATTGGCCTATCAAGGGTAAGAATATAGTTAAGAAAGTAATTAAATCATGCGTCAGATGTACTAGAGCCAACCCTAAACCCGGTAATTTTTTAATGGGAGATCTACCTCTTAATCGTGTCACGCCTAACCGACCTTTCAGTAGCGTAGGTGTAGATTATGCCGGACCTATTTATGTTAAAGAAAACACGTCTCGTCGTAGTAGGCTCGTAAAAACATATGTGTGCGTATTTGTATGTTTTGCAACTCGAGCTATTCATATCGAGTTGGCTTGCGATTTATCGACAGATAGCTTTCTTCATTGTTTAAAACGATTCTGTGCTCGTCGAGGAAAACCTATCAATATTTACTCAGATAACGGGTTAAATTTCGTTGGCAGCAACAATTATTTTCTTGAGCTTCAAGAATTAATAAATAGTCCATCACACGAAAAAAGCGTTAAAAATTTCTTAGCACCCGATAAAATTAACTGGAGCTTCATTCCCGCTCGTTCAGCTAATATGGGCGGCCTGTGGGAAGCAGCAGTAAAGTCCCTGAAGTTTCACTTGAAGCGAGGCTTGGGAAACGCAAATTTAACCTATGAAGAAACGTATACATTGTTAGTACAGATCGAGGCTGTACTAAACTCTCGTCCTCTCACCCCATTGTCCAATGACTTAAACGATTTTCAACCCCTTTGTCCTTCTCACTTCCTCATCGGGAGCTCTCTCTTACTACCACCTGATGAAGACGTCAGAGACATAAAAATGAACCGTTTGACCCGATACCAACGATTAAAGCAAATATTCCAGCATTTCTGGGACCGATGGTCTTCGGAATATCTGTCCACTCTACAAAATCGATCCAAATGGAAAAAAGAGACAGTCGATGAAATAAAAATCGGATCGATGGTTGTCCTAGTAGAGGACAACTTGCCTCCCCTCAAGTGGTCAATGGCACGTGTGGTGCAGCTTCACCCTGGTTCCGATCACATTACTAGGGTAGTGTCAGTTCGCCTACCAAGCGGAGCAGTTACAAAAAGATCGTTGAAGAAGATATGCTTTTTACCAACAGAATAAAGACTTATAACTATATAAACTATTTAACTGTCAGCAGTGTTGCAAACAATTCAAGTGTGTCAAGTGTTAAACTTTCATTTCGAAAACTTAAAACTTTTCAACGGGGGCGATATGTTTGGACATTCAAATCTATTTGAACATTCAAATCAAATTTCTTATATCAGACTGTTATATTGAACAAAAGTGTAGCAACATTCTTAAACATGGCAACGCCGTAATAAACCTAGCAACTCAAAAGGATCTGACAACGCGCAAGAACAGCTGCAGGAAGAACGGCAAGCGACCAATAGGATGGCTCAGCGCGACCAATAGGATCGCTCGGCGCGACCAATAAGGAGAGACGGATTCGAGAGCATGTCACGACATCACGTTGTTATTGTTTGACTAATAATCAATTAAAAATTCGTTTTGTACCGCAATAAATGGTTAATCAATTAAAGTATTAATTCTCGTTAATGTGTTTGGGTTCCCTTTGACCTATAATAAAGGGTGGTCCTTCGAAAGTCCTCAACAGAGGATCACTGGTGGTAGGTACTATTCGTCATCGGATTCTGTAGGTTCTTTTTGGCATGCATAAGGCATTCCAGAATATAGATATCAGGAAACGTGAGAATTCCCAGACTAGAAAAAGCTCCCCTGCATTCATCTCTATATCCCAACCCTGCTATCACCCTAACTGCCTTGCGTTGCAACGCAAAAATTCTGTCTGCTTGCGCAGCTCGCCCCCACACTATTAATGTCTGCCCAGCGACTCTGTGTCTACGGGGCAACGGTAAGGGGAATGCAGTTGTAAAAAAAAATGGCTGATTTCATTCATAAAATACCCAGCTGCGTGCGGAACTTTTTGGAAATGTTATCGTATTGCAACTCGTACACGAAAATCAACAATGACCAAACCGCTGCCACTGGATATTTCAATATAAATCGATATTCCAAGATGGAAGGATAAAATGACAAGAGCCCTGGCCAATAGCGAGACGTAAGGTGACGTTAGCCCACTGACAATTGCATGGTTGCCCGTGGCAATGGCAATCCTGCCAAAAACTCCACCAATCAGGTTCATCCAGGCCGAATCCTTGCCAAATTGTCAAAAGCTGATGGATTCTTTAGGAAATGTTTATTTTTTCCAATAGACAAAATTGAAGAAATCAGTTATTAAAATAAGCATAGATCTAACAACCACGTTGAAATATTTAGCGTTTTATTGTTATCTACATTTTGTTATTGAAAAATGGATTTTCAAATGAACTATTATACTTCATGCCTAGTATTCTCGCTTTTTTTATAATTAAACGTGGCAACATCGTACATTTACGTCCGAATTCCTTTCGTAGACTCAGATCCGCTGGGCAAACAATACTGCATATGACATGCACGAGCGACACAGTGCGAAGTAGGCCATTTTCAGTATTTGTCCCTGGACACTTCCCGATAGGTTTCTCAGAAGGTAAACACTTCTAGCATGTCTAGCTGACAGTTCGTTAATATGAGGCTCCCAAGTCAATTTTGAATCCAAGGTTACCCCTAAAAACCTCACCGAGTCTTTAGTTATGGAATCATCAATCTCTCTCAAAGCAAAAATTTTATTGTTCGTTTTTGATTCGTTCAATACCAGACCATTACCATTAAACCATTGTTTTACATCCGACTGCACCCCACACGCCACTTCTCTTACTTCATTCAAATTTTTATCAGTAGTCATAAAAGTGGTGTCATCAGCAAAGAGATTGAAGCTAACTGAAGGTATGTTCTCTGGCAAATTGTTTAATGTTTATATAAATAAGGAAAAGAAGCGGTCCGAGCACTGAACCCTGGGGCACCCCAGAGGTCAGCTCCAAACCCTCCGATTTTGTGTTTGCAACCCTGACAGTCTGATATCTATCACTGAGGTAGGATTTTATCAAGGCAATGCTTTTTCCATTAAGATTGTAAGTTGATAGTTTTCCTAGCAAAAGCTCGTGCGAGACACAGTCAAATGCTTTACTCAGGTCACAGAAGGTGGTACTGGTATATTCAAGGCTTTCAAAGGCTTCCAGAATTGATAATGTAAAGTTTATGATAGCAGAAGTTGTGCTTTTTTCTTTCCTAAATCGATGTTGAGCCTCATTAAAAAGGTTATTTGTTTCAAAATGTTGCGTCAACTGTATTGCTATGCATTTCTCATCAAAAACTTTAGAAAACACTGGGAGGAGGGATATGGGTCTATAGTTTCCTTTTTCGTCTAGGTTGCCCTTATTCTTGTATATTGGAATAACAAGAACTTGTTTCAGAACCCTCGGAAAGAACCCACTCTTAAGAGACATATTTATAAGCTTTGTCAAGGGATACAATATTAATTGCTTTATTGACTTTAAAAGAGGAACATTAAGCTGGTAAATGTCTCGACTAGGTCTATTCTTCAGGCTCTGTATGATTTCCCTAACCTCCACAAACGTCACCTCTCTAAACTCAAACCCAGGACCACGCGCAGACCCTCTAGTAGTCTCTGTGCAACATTTACAAAATACGTATTAAAGTCTTGTGGAGAAATGATATTGCCCTGATGTACTCTCTCTGTTGTTCCCCGACTCTGATTAATGATGGACCACGCGGTCTTGGAGGGATTACTCGATGTGCCTATTAATCTGTCATTATACAATACTTTGGCTTTCTTTATTTCTTTTCTATATTCACGTCTTAACTTATTTCGTTCTTGTTGCATGCCTGGACTGGGCGTTATTTCATACAAGTCATTACTGAGCTTAACTTGTTCTCTAAGGCTTCTCAGATTATAGCCCAGGATTTTTAGGTGAAAATTAGCCGGAAAAACAAAATGCTTTATAACCAGCTGAAATTTGGTACACTTATTCTAGGTGTAATATTTAGTCGACATTTAAAACTCCCCAACCCTCCCCCGCTTGCATCATGAGATATTGAATTATACAGGGTGTTTATTTTGAAACTTACTGCTATTCAACGTTGTCCGCGTAAATAGGTAGATTTATGAAATTCTTCGAAGCATGACACCTAATTTGTTGAGTGTGAATGTTTTTTCACGAAAAAATATTTATCCCTGAAGCCCCCTAACCTTAAAACCGCCACACCAATTCTTTTAAACGAGGTGTGACCCTAAAAAACGACTTAAGCTACTTAAATCAAGAAAGAAAAATCTACGATCTCTCGTGAAAACCGCACTCCTATATTCAAAATAGTCTCCGAGAAAGTTCCTTGTAAAGATAATTTATGCAGGAAATTGTGACGTCACAACCGCCGAAATCGTAGTCTTCTGTTCGTTCAGTCGTCAGTGAACCGTACCCTATACTTTGAGTAGTTGCAATTAATTGTCTTTTGTTTTGGAAAATTCCTACACGCGTTAATACTGTGCCTAATAATCCAGTGTGCCGTCACAAACACCTAGTTGTAACTTTAAACCGCCCTAACTCGAAAACGGACCATCGTAGCAAGATGCGGTTTAAATAATTATTCCAAGAAAAACAGCGACAGAGACGAGACCGAAAAGAGATACCGTGGCAAGGAGCGACAGAATAGAGGCTGCTGGGTGTGCCATGGCTATGGAAGAGTGTCCGGCTACAGAATTGGCTTATATCTCCAACAGAAAACGCACAATCGACAACAATAAAAATAGAATAGAAGATATAAGTACTCGTTATCGAGTGATCGCCTATGATGATGATGAAATTGTATGTTTTCGTGTATTCGGTCAATCTCTTCTCTTATCTCTTCTTTGTATGCTGATACCAACTTTGTCTCTGACAAGAAAAAAGGATTCTGGCCTTCAGGAAATAGTGATCACCACCTCTGGATAGTGGTCCACATTGGGTGAATTTTTGTATTTTCAATATCGCTTCTGACATCATGAAAATATTCTTGGGATTTCACTTTTATGAAACACTCTCATTTACCATTTAATCAACACATAGATTATATCTCAAGTTCAGGAAACACTTCTTTGCAATCAATAAAATGGAAACTATACCTTGGAAAAATTCTTACGTTTATTCATCAATTTATATAAATAGTACGGTAGACGACTGCTGTTGGTTAGGAATAATATACTTACTCTATTTTGATAGAGGAGCAGATGTTATTCGAGAGATAGGCTGCCGAACGAGGAGATTGGGAAAAAAAAACACAAATGCTGTTGAAAGAATATCTTATCATGTGGCTCGAATGAATAATGAAAGGTACACAAGATTGGTCCCAAACTCAAGACCATGACAGGAATCACAAAAAGCAACATGGCCAGAGGCTCTGAGAAGAAAGGACTAGACGCATGAGGCGTGAAATAGGAAAAACTACTATATGACCAGCCGTGGAAAACTGTAGCTGATACTAAACAATCATCAGTCTGGGATCACTCAATTCAGCTCTATATCTACTGAATTTGTTCCGACTTCTTTATCAAAAACTTACTTGTTTGTGAAATGTATCTAAAATCATTTCTGTGATTCTCTGATAGAGCTTTATGAAACATGGGAGAATAATTATTAGTTCAAGAATTGCCTACAATCTTTATGAACTTGAACTATGAACCTTGCAAATTAAAAGTAATATCTATTTCTTTGAAAATAATTTGCCTTTTGAAATACCTACTTCTCTGCTGTTAAACAATGAAAGTTTCTTGGGGTATCGGTCGTTGTGAAGGGCTAGGAAAGAAAACTATCTTTTTCCACTTTCTGCTGTTATGTATGTTATTGTGTATTATAGTTTTTATAATACTTGTAAATAAGTAAATAGTGTATGCGCACGAACAAGAGAAAAAGGGAGTCAGTACTAATTCGGCCGGGCTACGAAAACGACAGTTCGTACGGTGATTTTCGCGTGTACCGGTTCCGTTCTTCGGTTGTGCCATACTTCGGCCTTTGGGCAAATACGTAATCGTATCAGTGCGGCTATAGACTATACTGTGACTAATTTAGTGTATTGGACAATGAACATTCAAGCATTAGATAATAATTCCTAGTACGTAAGTCGATATATAAAAGTGGCGACGAGGATATTCAAACCTATGTGCGTTAGAGTGAGAAAACTATACTTCGTTCTTCGTAAAATACTGCTCCTTCTACTCCATTCTCTCACCTCCAGTTCAAATTTCGTTAGACTTGACATTAAATTTATTCAAAAATTTATTTGCTTTAAAAATATTCATACAAAAAAAAGGGAAAAAATAAAAATTCCGACATTCCAAAACTTGTTTCTGCGATTATTTACGTTAGTGGTAATACAGACTCCAATAAAATAAATTTATATTTCTTTATTTATTTCAACATAAAGAAAAAAAGACAATGCCGAAAGAGTCCGCCGAAGCTTCTGTTTCTACAGTTAATTCGCATATTTTTCAAGTCAGACCTCCAGAATTTGATCCAGAAGTATTTGAATTTTCTACATGGTTCATTAAATTTGAAAATTTTTTGGTTTTGAGCTCAATTACTAATGAAGATTTGAGACGTGCTTTATTGATTGATTCATTGGGAACAAGACCATTTCATACTTTAGTATTATTATGTTTGCCAAAATCCCCAAAAGAGTATACATTTCAGCAACTTATTGATAAATTAGATGCAAACTATGGTCGGGTGACTTTTATTTCTACAGAAAGATTTAAATTCTTTTCAAACAGACAAGCAAAGGGACAGTCATTAAACGATTTTGCAAATAGTTTGAAGGATCTTACAAAAAAATGTGATTTCCCTAGTAATTTCTATGAAGATGCTTTGATAACAGTATTTTTGACGGGTATTCACAGCGATTCAATTAGAAAGCAACTCCTTCAAAAAGATTTAAAACGGTTTTCAGAAGCGCTGGAGGCAGCTCGTACAATTGAAGGATTATTATGCAATAATGACAATAATAATCACCTAACATTGGAAACAAATAAAATAAATCGCATGCCGTTCCCTCCAAGGAATAAAAATCCAAATAATACCAATTCTTCTTGCCATTCTTGTGGAGGGATGCATTTACGTTCCAATTGCCGTTTCAAGGATGCCATTTGTAATAAATGTTCTACCAAAGGACATATTGCTAAGGTCTGTCGAAAGTCAACGTATCCATCCCGCTCTTACGAACAAAATAACAGAGTTAAGCCTCAAGCTCAAGGCTTCCGGCCAAGGAAAACACATAACGTTTTTGAGTCTACTGGGAAGCCCGAAGAGAATTTAGTAGATGATTTTGATATTTTGGAGATTAATAAAATACATGCATTAAATAAAATTCATGCTCCAGCGATAAAAATGCCAGTTTACATAAATAATAAACTCATAGAATTCGAGTTTGATACAGGGAGTTGTGCAACCATTGCCAATGAAGAAGTCTGGGAATTGGTAGGAAAACCTGATTTAGTGCCTCCTTCTGCTATCTTATCTAGTTTTGCCGGGCATGCCATTGATCTTATGGGTGAGGGTGAGACCTTTGTAAATGTAAAGATTCAAAATCAAGAAATTATATTTTTGTCATGGAACTGGGAGCAATCTCTTGGGACGAGATTGGATTTCGGAATTGAATCTCACTTCTTATTCCATTGATGATTTAGAAAATTCACAAATTTTTTCAGTCACTACTTCTTCAGTAAAAGATAGTACTACTTCCACTACTACAAAAATTGATAAAATCTTATCTGGTTATCCTGAGGTTTTTGATGGTAAACTAGGACATTGTACTAAATTCAAGGCACATTTGGAGCTTAGAGAGGGTGCTAAGCCTGTGTTTTGCAGGGCACGACCACTACCTTTTTCTATTAAGGATAAAATAGAAGAAGAAATTAATTCTTTGATTCAAAAACAAGTTTTAAAACCCGTTTGCTATTCAGAATGGGCTGCTCCCATAGTTCCAGTAAAAAAAAAGGAAGGGGCTATTCGCCTTTGTGCTGATTTTAAAACTGGACTCAATAGTGCTTAAGAATTCACCAATACCCTTTGCCACGTTCTGAAGAAATTTTTGCTACATTAAATGGAGGAAAAACTTTCACTGTTATAGACTTTTCCGAAGCCTATCTTCAAATTGAACTGGATTCTTCTAGTAAGGAGTTGTGCATAATTAATACCCATAAAGGACTTTTCAGTTTCCAAAGATTGCCATTTGGAATTTCGTCGGCTCCAAGTATTTACCAAAATTTGATGAATCAGATGTTGGCGGGACTTTCAGGAGTTTCATCTTACTTAGATGACATAATAATTACAGGGGAAGATGAAAAATCACACTTGGACAATCTGGAAAAAGTATTTCAAAGAATAAAAGATTTTGGACTACGTCTTAGAAAAGAGAAATGCAAATTCATGCAGTCAAGTGTGGAATATCTGGGATTCATTATTTCTTCAAAGGGGTTACACAAGTCTCCAAAGAAAATAGAAGCCATTTTAAACATGCCGCGACCTTCGGATTTGGATAAATTGCAATCCTATTTGGGCATGATTAATTATTACTCCAAATTCATACCTAAGTTAGCTGATTTATGCTACCCTCTAAATAAACTTCGCAGGAAAAATGCTACTTGGAATTGGTCCGAAGAATGCGATCAAGCATTTTTAAAAATTAGGGGGGAACTTTCTTCTCCAAAATTTTTGGCCCACTATGACCCAAATTTGCCGCTTATTTTAGCAGCTGATGCTTCTTCAGTAGGGGTTGGTGCAGTGATTTATCACCGATATCCTGATGGATCTGAAAAGCCAATTGCTCATGCTTCAAAAACGTTAAAGCCAGAAGAGCAACGTTATTCACAAATAGAGCGTGAAGGTTTAGCTATTGTGTTTGGAATAAAAAAAATTCACCAATATGTATGGGGTAGAAATTTCAAACTTTTAACTGATCATAGACCGTTAGTTACAATTTTTGGCTCAAAAAAAGGAATACCTACTCCCACTGCTAATAGACTTCAGCGTTGGGCTATCCTCCTAATGGGGTATTCATTTGATATGGATTATATTCCTACTTCAAAGTTCGGACAAGCAGATGGTCTCTCCAGACTTCCTGCAGGATCTGACAACGATTTTGATAGTATTGGATACAATTTCGAGTATGTAATATCTAATATTATAGAAAATGCACAAAAAAATATTCTAGTTAAAGGTGAAGAAATAATTCGAGAAACGGTCATGGATTCTACTTTAAACAAAGTTAAAGAATATATATTACAGGGCTGGCCAAAAATATGTCCAAATAATGATATTAAACCGTACTTCGTAAGACGACATGAATTGTCCGTGGAGAACGACTGTGTTTTGTGGGGAATTAGGACGATTGTTCCAAGAAGTCTTCAATCAAGGGTTTTACAGGATCTTCATTCAACCCATGCAGGGATCGTACGAATGAAGGCTGAGGCTCGACGATATTTGTGGTGGCCTTATTTGGATTCTGATATTGAAAGATTATCCTATAATTGTATAGCTTGTACGTCTATAAACCGGGATCCTCCTAGGGTACCTATACAGAGTTGGCCTAAGGTTCCACAGCCATGGTATAGAATACACATAGATTATGCTGGACCTTTCAAAAATTCAATGTTTTTAATTGTCGTGGATACATTTTCAAAATGGTTAGAAATTATACCAACGAAGTCTACAAACTCTGAGACTACAATTAGAGTATTTAAAGACCTTTTTGTAAACTATGGGTTAGTTCAAGAGATTGTTTCTGACAACGCTACTGCCTTTACGTCAAGTATTTTCCAAGAATTCTGCAAAAATTATGGTATTAATCACATAACTACTCCAATTTATCACCCGTCATCAAATGGACAAGCTGAACGTTACGTTCAATCTTTTAAGTCTGCAGTCAAGAAAATTTGCTTAACCGCATCTGGAGATAAAGTTGTGGATCATGTCAAGAACTATTTGTTCAAATACAGAAGTACCACTCACGCAGCAACCAAAGCTTCACCCAGTGAATTGTTTCTTGGAAGGCAAATACGAACTACGTTGGATCCGGTTAAACCAACCATTAATAAAAAAACGGAATTTCCCGCTAGTAGATTTAAAATTGGAGAAACGGTTTGGGTGAAAATGTTCAAAAACGTAAACACATATTCTTGGGAAAAGGGAGCTATTTTAGAACAAATAGCAACCAACGTATGGAAAATTGAAGTTAATGACAAAGAAGTCAAAAGACATTCAAATCAGATAAAATACTACAAGGGATCGAATAATGGTAGTGAGGAGGAAATAGAATTGGAAGTGCCAGTGAGAGGTTCCAAAACGGGTTCTCCTGTAAGAAATAACAGACGGTCCTTGCCAATTGCTCTTCGTAAACCTAAAAGGAATTGTGGACCTCCTCAAAGGCTAGGTTATCAGCCAGAGGAAGAGGAGGAAGAAGAAGAAGAGTAAAAAAAAAAATAATAATAATTTACTCATCATGTACATAGTAGCGTAGTTTAGTTCATATGGAATATTCTTAATTCTTTCTAACTGGGGTGAAGGAGTATTGTGTATTATAGTTTTTATAATACTTGTAAATAAGTAAATAGTGTATGCGCACGAACAAGAGAAAAAGGGAGTCAGTACTAATTCGGCCGGGCTACGAAAACGACAGTTCGCACGGTGATTTTCGCGTGTACCGGTTCCGTTCTTCGGTTGTGCCATACTTCGGCCTTTGGGCAAATACGTAATCGTAACAGTGCGGCTATAGACTATACTGTGACTAGTGTATTGGACAATGAACATTCAAGCATTGGATAATAATTCCTAGTACGTAAGTCGATATATAAAATATGTGCACGTGCACACATTTTGGTTCGCTTTCATGACGTTTGCTTTACTTAACAAGGCCAACGGTGCCCAACAGGAGATTGTTAGTAACTTAGTAGTCAGTACTGTCACTGTAGGCTGGCTGAGACGCTTACCCAGAAAGCAGCGCGTGCCCTTGAATGGGCTAGGGAGTAGGGAGCCAATATCTCTTGAAGCAAGCGGGGGAAGCGCGGGGAGTTTAAGCATGTTATTTCAGACAATAAATCGAACTCGTATACCAATTTTTAGCTGGTTATGAAAAATTTTGTGTTTAACTCCTAATAATCCTAGGCTATTAGGGCTGAACCAATTCAATTACAATGATTGTGTTTAATCTAATTTATGTAAGTTTTTTCAGGGAAGGCGTCATTGAAGCATTTACTATTTTATTCTGAAATAATGATGTTTTCGTTTCCACGCCGAGTGATCCATCAATAACAAAGTCCCATGAAATCTCAGAAACCAGACCAAAAAAATTAATTATTCCGCTCTGAGTGATGGACCTGCAGGTCTTCCTGATCTCAGGCCCACCCGCAAGTGGTCCGAAACCCCTCAAACAAACCGTCTGGGCCAAATGATCTGACAGAAGATAGTCTGTGCTGGTAGCCACACTGTCGTTCGCTACAAAATTAATAAAAACATTATCAAGACAATTTCGACCTCTCGTTTCAAAGCATGTCATTGCTTGAAGCCAAAAGAAGTCAAAAAGTCTGCAAATCTAATATCCTCAGAGCTACCTGAACCAAAACGAATGTTAAAATCACCTGCCAAAATGACCTGCTTACAAACATTAATCAACAATAATGCACTCTTTAGCAAATTCAAAAATTTCAGAAAATTGCTTGTGGGTGATCTATAAACCGAACCTACACGGGGTGATAATTGTTTGGACAACATTTTTATTAATTTCTCGGAGACTGAGTTCATTGCGAGTGTTGTTAGACCTAGCAAGTCAGATCATGATGCGCAATTACTTGCAGTCAAATGTCCACAACAGAAAATGAATTGCGTTTTTACTGAAAGATTATGTCAGCCTATAACACAAGCAGGGAGAAACATATTTTATGAAAAAATATCTAAAATAGACTTCAATTTCATTAATAATGACTCTCAAGCTGGGGAAAAGTTTGAAACCCTCATGCATCTCGTTGAATTGGCTTTCAATGAATCGTTTCCTAAAAAAAAATATAAAAAAAGGGAAAACCACACAAATGAAATAAACTGGTTCAACAACGACCTAAAAAACATGCGAGAGCATCTTCAATATCTAAATGATTTATATAGACCTCATCCAACTCACCAATTAAAAGACTATATTAAAAAATTTCGCAATGACTATAAAAAAGCAATAAAACAAGCAAAAATAAATTGCAATGAAACAAAAATTAAAAATGCTGCAAATCCAACGAGATGCATGTGGGAGATCGTGAACGATTACCGGAAAACACAAAAAGTAATAATAAAACACAATTATCTACAATATCAGTCCAAACATTTAATAACTTTTTTGTTAACGTCGCGGTTGACATACAGGCACAAATCCAGAATACGGACATAATTCCAATTGCAAACATGAATAATATTGCTCAAGGTGGTCAATCTTTCTCCTTTACGGAGTTGTCCTTCAATGAAGTACGGGATATAATTGACCAACTGAAAAACAAGGTGAGCAAAGACTACTATAATTTAAATATTACTATAATAAAAGGGGTCAAGAATTTATTGTTGATACCACTAACTAAATTGATAAATATCTGTATCAGAGAAGGGGTTTTTCCGGACTGTCTGAAAATTGCCAAGGTAACCCCAATATATAAAAAAGGGGATCTTAATGACCCAGGAAATTATAGGCCAATATCAATACTGCCTGTCCTGTCAAAAATCTTTGAAAGATGCCTAGCAAATCAAATTACAAATTATTTAGAAAAAAATGACATACTTAGTTCTGGACAGTATGGTTTTAGGAGAGGGAAAAACACCACCTTGGCAATTTTGAGGGTTGTTGAGAGGATCATGGAGGGGTTTGAAAAGTCAGAGCATACTGTCACTACGTTCTGTGACCTGAGCAAGGCTTTTGACTGTGTTTCGCACGAGATATTGCTAGACAAACGACCCTTTTACAATTTCACGTTAGACAGCATCCACCTTATCAAATCTTACCTTCTTGTTAAGCGACAGCAAATTGTTAATTATAATAATGTATGCTCCAATAAACAAGAGCTCAGTATAGGCGTCCCGCAAGGGTCCATCTTAGGTCCAATTTTATTTTTAATATATATAAATGATCTTCCAAATATTGCCGAAAATGAAAAAGTAAAAGTATTAGGTAATCCTGAAACATCGAGTGGTATTCAAAAGGTTATACAACGAACTAAACTTCAATACTTTATTAATTTTTATTATAATTGATAGCAAATAAACAATATTGCCACCAAGCGCGATAATCCCAAAAGGCTTATCACTTGTTAAGCCTCTCGTGTCATATGGGAATAATGTACAGTGAGTTGTATATTCACTAAAAAAAATCGAACCTGCGAATGAAAGTCCTAAATTTTTGGGGGTAGTTTTAGACCAGAAACTGCTGTGGGATGCGCACACCGAAATGATCTCAAACAAGATGAGTAAAAACGTTTTTTTTACTGCGAAACTTATCTATGTGTTTCTCCTCAAGTGTTGAGGCGGACATGCATGATTTTGACTCTGCCTAGCGAGTTTATCTTGCAGAATTTGCTTTACGTGAAGGACAACTTTTTTCTCCAATTCAATTGTAACAGTGATATCCACAGTCATAACACTAGAACTAGGAATAACTTAAGACCAAATTTCTGTAGACTTCACAGGTGCCAGAATGGACGTGGATACCATGCCGCAAAATTGTTTAACAGGCTTCCAGAACAGACCATTAACCTCAATAGATCTCTTTTCAAAAAAAAGGTAAAAGAATATCTGATAAGAAAGGCTTTTTATTCACTCGAAGAATTCTACAACTCCACACTCATTTGGTCAAATAATAAGATTGAATAGTGCTGTTAAAAAAAAAAAACAACCCAAGTTTATTTGTATGTTCTACATTGTGTATTTTTTGAATTTTGTATTTTATATTTTGTGTCTCTATGTCACTTTTTTAAAAAAGGAAAATTATGTATGTCTTTTATAAAATGTTTTTTAGTAATTTACATTGTAATTTTAAGTAATGTTGTAACAAAATTAATATGACCTGTGTAAACACTATGTGTATCTAACACCAATAAACGATTATGATTATGATTATGATTATGATAAATAGACAATACATATACTTTAAAATGTTCAAGATACATACAACACATTTCCAAATCTTTTTCAGCCGACAACCTTCTTACATTCTGTATTTCTTTGGTTTCCATCACAGAGTTGGTGAAAATTGCTGTTCCTCCTCGTGTAAAATGTTTTCTACTGAATTGAGTTGAGAGTTTATAGTTTGGCATGTAAACTGTTTTTATTTCTTCCTCAGTCATACTGTCTTCACTGAGACATACAATATCTATGTTGTTTTGATTTAGAATAATTTCAAGTTCATTCGTTTTGCCCAGGGATGTGCCGTAGACTATGAAGCCTACTTTACGCCAGTGGCGGCTCGTCGTATAAAGCAACTGAGGCCGGGCCTCACATGTAAAAATTACAATAATGATGTAAAAAAAAGAAAAAGAATCAAAACATCGAATTTTCATTAAAATATAATACTATTTCTTGAATTTAGAGCGCGCTTCTACCTATTTATCCTTATAGGCGCTCAAATCGTTACCGGACAGCATTAAAATAAAATAGTAATCCCACAAATTTTGGCCTCATGTGCGTCACAGAACGCCGAAGCGATGCCACGGCACTCCCCACCACAACCCTTTAACTGTAGGTGAGACGATAGCGAATTTTTATAGGCATTGAGGCGCACAATTTTGGGCTTGTTAATAAGAAATCTTGCATCTCTTGCTGCTGCGACAAGTATTTAATTGGTTAATTGGCTCATACTTTTTATTTTGGTCTGTTGCGGGTTAAAAAACTGTTTTTTGGAATTTATTTTGTTAATTTGAAACTCAATATTTGTATTAAAATAAGAATTATGTACCTACTGCTGTTGTTTTGCAACTGTAGGAAATGAAAATTTTCATTAGAAATATACAAAAAAAAATATCCCAGATGTTCTTTTAATGAAATTTTGGGTCAAAATTTGGGCGTAACACTTGAAAATTTTGTTTGGGTTAACTTGATGGGCCATGGGCCTCACCAGTTTGGATTGTCACGAGCCGCCACTACTTTACGCGGTTTGTCTACTCGTTGTCTACGTACTGTTTGCATCCACTTTTTTCCATGTAGACTATGTAAACTATGTAGACAATGTAGACAACAGAAAATTTGAAATTTGAGTAATTACGTGCGTTTTTATTCTCATCGAGTTTTCCTGATGAATTCCATCACCGATGAGCGCCGATGAGCACTACGTCATCAAAATTCATCGCAATTTTCTTGATGAAATGAATAAACTAAAAAACACTTCGATGGATTTTGACACTTGAATTGATACTTTTTGTTATATTTGGAAGTACTTTAGTGTGAATACTATTTATTAAATGTAACTATAATGACAAAATATATTGACAATGCTTTTTAACTGGTAATCTAACAATGTGAGCACCAACTTGTATATCGGTCCATATACACAACAGTCCTCCCAACTATATTTAAAACTATAAATCGATTCGTTTAACTGGTTTCCGGATTCGATTTGATCTTCGGTATATTTTAGTGGTATGTTGTTCACTTTGGCCTTCTTCTCTTTCTTTATTCATTCTTGAATTTTCCATGTTAGTAATGTCTTGCGTTTCGGTTTCTGGATGACCATTTCTGTTGCTAGTGGAACTCGGAATTTGGTTTTCAATATCATTGGTATTTGTAGTATTTGGGATCTCAGAGTTATCATAATTGTGTGTGGTAGTAGTTGACATAGTTTTATTGTGGTTGATTGTATGAGGTATGTTTCCCTCGGGAAATTTAGGTGGCATCCTTTGTAAATCGACTTCTGTAGCATCCATTTGGTCAATATGTCTTCTCCAGATTCTACCATCATAAAGTTCAACTAAATAATGTAGCAATCCTTGTTTTTCAGTTACTTTGCCAAATTCCCATTTTTTGAATTATTAATATAGTTACGTACCCGCACTTTATCGCCTACCTGAAATTCTCGTGAAGGATAAAAAAAATTCGTGTTATCTTGAATATCGGTTATCTCAGTTGGTCGAATTAAATCAATTTTGGTACGAATGTCCAAGTTCATTAACATCATACAAGGTTGATCACCTGTACTACTATGTGATGTTTTTCTGTAATGAAGTAAAAAATTTGCTAGCTTGCAATTTATATCTCCAGCATCTTGTGACATTTTCCTTAATGCATTTTTAACTGTCTGGACATATCTTTCCGCCTGTCCATTGGTTGCTGGGTGATATGGTGCGGAGAACCGATGCTTAATGCCATTTGATTTTAGAAACATCTTAAATTCATTCGAAGTAAAAGTTGGTCCATTATCGCTTACCATTACAATAGGCAAACCAAATCTAGCAAAAATATCTCTCAAAACACGTATTGTCTTTGTAGCAGTAATTTGATTCATTAGTATTACTTCCAACCATTTTGAATATGCATCCACTAGGACCAAAAAAAAAATTTCCGTAAAAAGGACCTGCAAAATCTATGTGTAATCTATGCCAAGGACTTTTGCTGTTCTCCCAACAATGTATTGTCTTTTTAGGTTGATTTTGTGATAATTGACAGGTGATACAAGATTTAGCAATATTCTCTATATCTTTATCAATATCAACCCACCAAACGTATGATCTTGCCAGATTCTTCATTCGGAATATTCCTAAATGGCCTTCATGTAATTCTTCTAAAATTCTGTTCTGTAAACTTTTTGGTATCACTATTCTATTATTTTTCATTATAACTCCATCAGCTAAAGAAAATTCAACATCTCTTCCTATAAAACCTTCTTTTTCGATGATTTTTCCCTGTGATAAGCAATTATAAATGTCTTGTAGGTTTTCTTCTTTCCGTGTTTCTTTGGCAATTTCTGTGTGTGTGACAGGTAATTTTATAATTTGCTGTAACTGGTAAGCATTCACATCGTCACAATTATAGTTATTTCCATTTTCGTCATATTCTTGCGGTAATCTTGACAAAGCGTCAGCATTGGCATGGTTTGAAGTTGAACGATAAATAATTTCGAAATCAAAACCTTGTAAAAATTGAGCGTAGTGTAACATTCTTGTAGCAACCATTGAAGGTAAATGTTTTTCTGGACTAAATATTGAAACTAAAGGTTTGTGATCCGTAATAAGTATAAATTTCCTCCCGTAAAGGTACTGAAAAAATTTTGTGACACCCCAGTAAATAGCAGTCGCTTCTTTATCAATCTGACTGTAATTTTTTTCAGATTTATTAAGTCTCCTTGAAGCGAATGCAATGGGTTTTTCAGATCCATCTGGAAAATTATGGGACAGCACTGCTCCTAGAGTATATGGACTAGCATCTGTAGCTAACGAAAGTGGAAGATCTGGATTGTAAATGCATAAGACTTGAGGAGAAACGATTTCTAATTTTATCCAGTTATAAACTTCTTCACATTCTTCTGTCCATTGGTATGGTACGTCTTTCTGTAATAAATTATAGAGTGGATGTAATTTTCTAGCAATGTCTTTTAGAAACTTCCCATAATAATTTACCATCCCTAACCAACTTCTAAGTTCAGTTAAATTGGTAGGTCTTCTAGCATTCTTGACAGCTTCTATTTTCTCATCGGATTTTTCCAAACCATTTTCGGATACAATATGCCCTAGATATTTAACTGATTTTTCAAAAAATCTACATTTTTCCATCTTAACTCTCAAACCTGCTTCCTGTAATCGTCTTAAAACCATTTCAACTCTATTGATATTTTCTGTTAAATTTGATCCTTGAATTTTGATATCGTCCAAAAATACACATACTCCTGGAATATCTTCCAACGTTCGGGAAATGTACCGTTGCCATATAGCTGGGGCAACTTTGGTACCAAACATTAACCTATTTACTTTGTAGTCTCCTCTCGGTGTTGTAATAGCTTGAATCTCTGCACTTTTCGTATTCATTGACATATGTAAGTAAGCTTCTCGAATATCTAATGTTGTGAATACTTTACCACCCAACATCGTCTTTGCAAAAATATCTTCTACGTTAGGCATTGGGTATTTGTCATCTTTAAGTACTTTATTAATGGTTATTTTGTAATCCGCACACAATCTTATTGATCCATCTTTTTTTATTATTGGAACAATTGGAGTTCCCCATTCGCTATATTCTAGCTTACTAATTATTCCAGCGGCTTCCAGTCTCCTAATTTCTTCGATGACCTTTTCTTCTATGGCATAGGGTATTTTTCTTGCAGGTACGTAAATTGGCATTGCATTATCTTTGAGGTATAAATTTGCTTCATTTTTTTTAATGTTTCCTATTTCAGGTTTAAATACTTCTTCAAATTTAAGCTTCAAATTATCAATTATCTCGTTCTTTTGACTTCCATATATTTTATTTTGATTTATTTGTAAAACACCGTCGTCGCTGGATCTCATCCACTCTCTCCCGAAAATTGAATCCACCTTGTTAGGGATAATGTAAAGGTTACCAACAAAGGAATAATTATCCATTTCTACTTTCATAGTTGCAAATCCAATAGGTTTTATAATTTCGCCAGTGTAAGTTTTTAATGGCAAATTAGTTTGAAAAATTCTTATAAATGGAAACAGTTTTTTGAAATTTTCATGTGACATTGATGAAATGCAGCCCCAGTATCATATTCCATATTAACTGGTATTGAATTTAAATAAACATTTATTAAATATTTTTTTGGTTTTCTTGTATTTTCAGGTAAAAATAACTCTTTAATTGTATTTATGAAATACATGTCTGTTCCATCTGTTCCTGAGTTATATTCATGTATTTTCGTATCGAGTCCTTCTGTGAAATTAATCTGGTTTTGTTCTGTATGCAATCTAGTGATATTAGATGAGGAACTTTTCATGCAGACTCTTGCCAGGTGTCCAAATCTATGACATTCTGTACATTTTAAATTTTTATGTGGACAAGTATTAGCTAAATGTGCGAAATCTCCACATTTGAAACACTTTTTTTTATTATTTTTGAAATTAATTCTGTTTGTTTGATAATTCGAATTCTTTCGTATATCTTTTTGTGCTTTAATTTGATTTTGATCCGAAGAACAAGAAAGAGAGTCTTTAAATGTACTGGAACTTTGAATTTCTTTGGTTTCTTTGTAAGCAGACTCCATCGCTAATGTTACTTTAACACATTCGGCAAAAGTATTGTCAGGAGCCTTTAACTGTATAAGTTTTTCAATGTAGTTTGGATTTTTGAGTCCACTAATGAATTGTTGTCTCAGGTGAACATCCACGGTTGACGTGTTACAACTATGACATTTGAAATCGCAATTTTTGCTTAGTGTTTTAAGATCTGTAATATATTCTGTGATACTTTCTTCATCTCTTTGAAAACGTTTAGAGAAACGATTTTGTTCAGCAATGACGCTTGACATTGGTTGTAAATGGTCAGATAATAATTTAACTAGATCAGTATAGGGCTTTGTTTTCGGATCATCTGGGCTGCAAAGATCGTACATTAATTGAAGTGTTTTTGTGCCCATAGTATGAATAAGCCATTCTGTTTTTTTATTATTTATTTCATTAGGCGTACCTGCAAACTTCTTCATACCAAAAAAATTTTCCAATCGTTTGATAAAGATTTCCCAAGTTTCGTTTTCCTCATTGAAAGATTCCAATGATATGTTTTCTCCTCGTATAGAATTATCATTTTTTTGGGGTTGTAATAATTTCGCAAGGGTTTCCATCAAAGTATCAAATTGTGTATTATCCATCTGCCCTGTGGTTCGGTCGATTACCTCGTCGCCAAATGTTATATTTGGAAGTACTTTAGTGTGAATACTATTTATTAAATGTAACTATAATGACAAAATATATTGACAATGCTTTTTAACTGGTAATCTAACAATGTGAGCACCAACTTGTATATCGGTCCATATGGTCCATATACACAACACTTTTGGCATTGATTAGTGTTGTTGGTTTGATGTGGCAAACTTATTATTTTTTTATTTGTTTAAAAAACCGTAGCCATACAATGATTGGAAGTCTAGTGTTAGTTGAGAATAATTGTGAGCTCTTCATCATCATCAAGTGATGAGTCTAGAAGTTCTTCAGATGAAATAGTTTTACTTGAATTGTAGAAAACATAAAAAAATACAAAATTATATTTCTTCTGTAGTTCTTTGCATAGTGATTTAGATGTTAAGTCTCATTTTAGACTTACTAGGACTGTAGTGGAGGTGAGATATTAGAAATAAAATTATCTCTGAGACAGTTAGCTGAGCTTTAAGACCTCACAAATTAAGTTTGATTTGATATTTCAGATATATTTCTCACTTGTCACAAAGTTAGGTAATTTGGCGCTCTTATGCTCAGAACTCTTAGGTTTGGTATCGTCTCGGTTTTCACACCCTTCAGATCACTTGAACATGCCCTTTTTCCTTTTTTTTTTTTGTTATTAAGGTCTTCGCAAATCTTCACATAAATATAAATGCAAAACAAAACGATGCCAGTCGGCCATCAACAACCGTCAACATAATTTTGAGGTTACATTTTACGCACTGAAAAAAAGGATTCCTCAATTCAAAGTAATACGCACTTCATTCAATGAAATTGCGACTTTGGATATGGCCAAGTGAATATTCTCTTCAAAAAAGTTAAATGTTTTCTTGTCATAGGATTGTTCGAATACTTTACTGGAAAGAAATAAGTTCTTGTCTCAAGAACACTATCCCAATGTATTGAACACAATTTCCTTGTCCCAAGGTACTTAATTTTCCATTGAAGATCAAAGTACTTGGCTGAAGATCTCAATTTTTTCACTAGAGGTCATCAGCGCTTGGGTGAAGATGAGAATTTTTTGCCTAAAATCCATAGGTATTTGATGATAGGATTATTAGTCATAAAGAAACATCAGATTTTGTTTATTTTTGATAATATTTATTAGCCCAAAAATTCAAACAATTTTTACAAAATATTGGCCCACTGACTAAAAAAATCATTCTATTATTACAATTTAAATGAATAAAACTGATGCTAAATTGGAAACATAATTATTAGGTACTACTTGTAAAATTTACATTATATTATATACCTTCAAACTTTTCCAACAAGTGGGAGGAGTGGGACAACTTGTTCGCCTCCAAAAATTCTTGTATTGGGGCCATCACAAGTATTTTCCAAACAGGATTGCAAGATAATTTTAGTCCCCTGACGTTGACGCAGTGATATCCTGGGCAGCACCCATAGGAAACGGGATATAACTGTTCAAATTGAAAAGTAGTCACACGTCCGAGTAGGCCGTAGGCAGCACGTTACACTATACTGCTAGGCACTACACAACTGGGTTGGAGGGCATCGGCAGAAACTTGAATTTGGAATAAGATTTTGGAATATTCTATCAAAAAACAAGATTCTTGGCCCAAATGACAAGGAGCTTAACAATTATGCAATAAAAGATTATTCTTGGTATAAGAGAATATAATTTCGCCTGAAAGAAATGTCATTCAAGAGCAATTTTAAAAAATATCAAGAACCACGAAATTCTCAACACAAGGTAATTTTTCTTCATGCAAGAGATTAACTCTTCATATAAGATAATCTATTTCAAGATCACTGAATACCTTGAGGTAAGGGGAGCTGTTTTTTCAGTGCGTTATAATTCATCAGTTCATCCTAAATGAACCTCGATGAATTCGATGGCTAATCGTACTTTCACCGATAAGTGTAGGATGAGAATAAAAACAGACCGATGAAATCGATCGATGTTTTACTGATGAGAATAAAAACAGCCAATTGACATTTTCGCTTAATCGATGAGCACATCGGTGAGAATAAAAACGCACGTATTTTTTTGAAAGTTTGCATTGCATTAAATTTATTTATATTGTATCAAATTAGACATTATCTGCAGTTTAATTAACATTAGAAAGCAAAAAACAAAACAAAGCAAAAACAGAAACATAACCTCGAAGGCCTGCCAACTGTCAAAAATTCTATACTTTACGCGTTGTCTACATATTTTACACGTTGTCTACATAGATTACATAGTTTACGTTGTCTACGCGTTGTTTAAACCTCTTTGTTTACGCGTAGATGCCCATCTCTGGTTTTGCCCCTCAGTGATCCTCTGGAATCTTGTTCCGGGGCTTCATGTTTGGAAGGTTTTGAAGGTTCATAAAATGGTTTATATAGGTTCCTTCAGGCCAGAAAGCACCCATTGCAATATGTTCCGCTGTTGGCTCTGGTATACCCAACTTAGGCTATTTTTTTTTTTAACTGGCAGTACTGAATTTCCACTGTGCGGTTTTTATTATATTTGTCGTTTCTTTTTCAACCAGTCGCTGTATTAGGCAATCTACTGACCTGTCAAAAACGAAATTCAATATGGAAGTTCGGGTCAAGCATTGGGTCAAGCCAATGACTTCTGTCACATTCTGGACAAACGTCAAGATTTGAATTAATCGGATTTTGTGTTTTTTTGTGTGTTTAGGTATTGTGTTAAATAAAATGCCAGCGATTTGTGCCAGGGCTAATGTGAAATTTTATTCAGTTCCTGCTATTTTAAATCATCGGCTTTTGATCTACAAAAGTGAATTATCAAAACAACGCAGGGCTTTATGGATTGCTGCAATTAAAAGAAAGGATTTAACAGAGGCTCGATTTTCCCTTAATAATAATACCTTAATATATTCACTCTCCATCTCAGAATTTATTATTAAATTGAAAAATACGTAAAAACATTATAAACACTATAAAATTCACTTTGTAAACAAGGGCCAGAACACTAAAAAATACGTAGACATACTAAAAACTATAAAATTCACTATGAAAACAACAATATGACCAAAACCAATGGAAAATACGTAGAAACACATAAAATTCACTTCGAAAGCAACAAGGGTCAGAACACAAATGCTCTCCTTGTGAACGTCACCGGCTTCTCACCGCAATATTTGACCCGAACGGCCATTATAAAATCACGATAATTTTTTTCGAAGTCGAAATTTTCCGAAAAAAAAAATTCAGAGTAAATGCCTTGTTTTTTTTTTTAAATTTTCAAAACGTCCTAACTCGAAAACGAAAGGCTCGGGAGAAATACCTTAGATGGAAAACTTGTAGATCTCGTTGAGTACTACAAAAAAACCTATTAGGGTTATCGTTCCACGGGACACCGTTTCCGAGAAAATCGACCTCAAAGATTTGAGATTGCCTATGACATAACCTAACAACATGATTATTTTATGTCTTTCGTTTCTCTTTTTCAAGCTTTCTCCATAAATAATTTAATAGTTGGTTATTATTACTGTAAATTATTATAGTAATACAATGCTTTTATTAACGTAGTTGCCCTGACCTCTGAAGGTCCCTGGAATAATTACTAACTACAAAAAATCTAATTTAGTCCAAAGATACCTTTTGTTTTGTTTTTATAAACAAACCTTCCAAGTTTAAAGAAAATCTGGAAAGGGATTTTTGAGCTAATAAACCTCAGTGAAAAACTTTTTTTTTCAAACTTCAACAGCCTTTATCTCAAAAACTAAGCATATGTGTACCCATAGCCGCTTTCGGGTGCAGGGGTGCTTTATTTGAAAGGTGCAACTTTTTCAATCACAACTGACGTCATTCGTGTACGCAAAGTTGCCGACTTTTGACAATTTTTTTTTTTATGAAAAATGTCGGAAAACAAGAAGAAACGGAGAGCAAATGCATCATTGCATCAGATAGGCACAACAAATTGCTCGTGGAGTATGTGAAGAAGAAGCCGCAACTAATTAGCGATAAACAAACTTAGAGCCGGGGTTTCAATAACAAGTCACCCCCAAGTTAAGCATAACTCCAGAGTAAGGCTAAGCTCATAGTGGAGAGGTGAGCATAGCAGCAGGCAGCGCGGAGAGCAGAGCATCAATTGAGCAGAAAGTGGATGAAAGAATTGTATGCACATAGTGGCGAGTTAATACTCGAGTGAAAAAGATAAAAATTAATAATTTGGTTTTAAACGAAACGTCGTCTTTAAAAATTTTGGTATTTAATGAGAAGACAGAAAGAAAAAAAGAAGGTGTAGTGCACACCATATAAACAGAAGCAAACTTCGATTAGGCGAATATCACCATTTATATGAGGAATTACGGCAACAACCAAAAAAATTTCACTCTTATCTTTTATAATTATTATTAAAACTTTTGATTACATTTTGGAGAAAATAGAACAAAGATTGATGAAAAAATGGACTAACTTTACCATAATCCCCAGTTGGTCCAGCAGCAATCAATTAATAAAATAATTATCATTTTTCACTTGATTGTTGACTTCATTTTTCTTGCTACATCATCCCACAACTTATACAATATATATCGGTTATGATGTTGGGGTATCTCATCTTTGGTTCCACAATGGATTTTTAACAAAAATACTACTTATTAATTATTCAACGTCTATTTTAACAACACAGAGACAAACGAGCAAAGAAGAAACTTGCTTGAACGCGTCGCTTTGCTCGATATCAACAGCGCTGCTAAATCTCCGCACTGCTCTTCACTATGTGTCAAACAATTTAATCTCGTGTGTTAGTTTTCGCTGCTTTGCTCTCCTCACTGCTCACTACTTTGCTCGTCGCTCCACTATGTGCTTACCCTAGGGTCGATTTCTCAATAGCGAGTCACCTCCGGAATGGTTTTAACTCCAGGGTCAACGTGTCCAGTTGCAATGTTTACAATGTTTACCCTGGAGTTATGCTTAACCCGGGGGTGACTTGCTATTGAGAAACCGGCCCTCAACTCAACATTGCAACTGGACATGTTTGAAGTTCCTTCAAACTGATATATTGCTATATATTACCTTTAAACTGATATATTGCTAAAATTATGCCTTCTAAGTGCAGTGTCTCCCTTCGGTTTCAAGTCCAATTATTTTTCAGGCAAACAAAAAGTAGTTATTTGTTTTACACTAGGACAGTGGCTGCGAAATATTCCTACCGGACTAGGTTCATTGAAAAATTCAAGAATTTGCATAAAGCATTTTGAAGAAAAGTGCATCATAGGGGTGGACAAAGTTCAAGTAAAAAATGAAATAAAAGAATCCAAATCCATAAACAAAAATTTCAAAGAAACTGTGGGTGGTGAGTAACGTTTGTATTTTAGAAAGAACTTTTAAAGTTTTTAGAAGACAAAATAAAAACTTCATTTTTCTAAATGTGACCTGTAAATTTATATCCAAGTTAATCCTGTACTCCTCCTCTCCTCTTAGCAACCCAATTGATGAAAAAGATGAATGTTTTTTCAATTAAAGTAACAAATTATATAGCCAAAATGCGTAAAAAAAAAAGACAAAAATTATATCTATTCTTCTATTCACATATTTCAAAACTACATATTATTGCGGCCTTCTATGGTCACGTGACTTTTAAAACTGCTTGGTGCGGGTGCGCCATGGCCATTTGTTTAGTAGTGGGCAGTGTAACAGCCGATATAACCAAAAATGTAGGTACGTCAGCGCATACGCAACACATCGGCAAGTCTCTCGCCGCTCGCAGTGAAACTTATGAAAATGTGTGCATACGTAGAAATGCGAATACTCAGAAATGGGATTTCGTAGTCTTCGCACATTTACGTAGATTTCCTATAGTTACGAATGGTCAAAAATTGGCCCCCACAGAGTGTTTAAATAACAGAGTGCGAAGCGAAGCTCTGAACACTCCACACCCGTTACTCCATGTGTTTTGCGAACGCGTCAAACTGTAGTCGGAGTAGGTACTTTGGAGTAACACGGGAGAGCTCAAAGGGTGGCATCCGAAAGCAGCTGATGTTTCTAATTATTAATTAATTTTCATTTTTTTTTAATGAGTACTTTTTCTCCTAGAAGTTTGATCCCGCATTATCCAGAAATATCCAGTATAGCTCAATCAATTTAAATTAAGTTACCTACTGAATGTAAAGGGGGCCCGTTTAAGAGGGGCCTATACCTTATCTCGAAATCTACAAGGGCTTTTAAAAAAAATTAAATACAAAAGTTGTTTCTGATAAAATTATCTACAATTTTTTTGCATTGTTTTTGTTGTCACTCTACTATATACAGGGTGGACAAATAAAATTTCATTTTTTTTTAAAATGGACCACCATATATTTTAATACATTTTCCCATAGCCCTTTAAAAGACAAATCCAACGATATGCTGGACATGTCTCAGTGATACACCGTTTCGAACTTATTAACGATTATCTTCAGAATTTGTGGTAATTTTCAACAGTCATTGTAACGTTACTCATAAACTTTTGAAACTTTTTTTTGCATATTTTCTATGAAATTATGCTCTTCTTTAGACTATATTCAAATTTGAAATATTTGTTTAAAAAACGCGATGTTGCCACGTTACGCAAAATGTTACGCTGTTCAATTTTTTTAAATGGGACCTCCTGTAAATTTTCGAGTTTTTGATAGCCCTTTAAAAGACAAATTCGACGATATACTGGAAATGGGCCTGTGATGCACCGTTTCGGCCTAATTGGCATTTATCTTCAGTTCTTTTGTTGTTTGTTTTTGTTTTTGCCACACTGATCTAACTTTTATGATCTCGGTTTCAGTTTCCGTAGTTTCTACGTTACCTTCCTTTTTTTCGTCGAACGGATGAGCTGTGTTGTCGCTCCGCTTTGGCACACCAGAGTACCTTGCGTGGGCGTTTTTGGTGATGGTGCCGCCACCAGCTTGATCCTGAACGGTTCCGGTGTCAGATTCAGAAAGCGCTATGCTGGTTGTCGCTGCTACGTTCTAGGGAATTTTCATATTTCTCAAATTATTTTTTTCTAGATACTTCTAGTGATCAGTTATTACATAGTTTTCTTTTTTTCCATTTTAATTTATACGTTGTACGAAATTTTTTTTATTGAAATTCAAATCAAATACTTTGGCGCGAAAACACGAAATCTCAATTTGACAGCGCTTGTGACGTTGAGATTTTGTAAACATCAAATACGCAGCAAACGAACTCCTGCTGACGCAGTGCTATTTTTGTGTTATTCAAGTGTGTTAAAGGTTGCTTTTTATGAAAATTGTCGCAATGGATGAAGATTATTGTGAAGGACTACTTTTGTATTTTTTTTACGTGCAAGTTCCCTATCGCAGATTTCCCTATTGACGGGTTTGTTTACAGAATCGTGACGTCAAAACAGGTATTCATCATAGGAGCATTTTTTGGCGGGAAAATTTTTATTCCAAATTTAATATTATTTTTTGTGTAACAAGGGCGGTATCAGTTAAATAAAAATTGGTCATATGAATATTGTGCAGTATAAACTATCGATTTAAAGCAAATTTGGAAAATTTCAGTTCACTTGCAAGTTCCCTAGTCATGGTACGCGAACTTGTATTGAACGATCCTGGCCGCTTTTAATGTGCCCCAAGCTGCTCAGGGGGCGCGCATGTTCATCGCTGGTTACAGTGGCTAAATAAACCTTTACATACAGTGGCGACAATAGAGGTCCCACCGCCATCTTGTTCCCAACCTCTTGTTACTTTTAAATATTAATATATAGGATTTAAATGGACATCTATCATAAAAAATTGATATCGACGTATTTGATGACCATTATTAGGTCCATCAAATACGTTGTTTTCCATGATTTATGATGGATGTTCACCTAAATCCCATATATTCCTATTCGAAAGTAACAAGAGGTTGGGAACAAGATGGCGGTGTTTTCAATATAAATATATGGGATTTTAGAACCAATCAAAAATAAGACAGCAATTGTCGCCACTGTGGTAATAGAGTCACTGTATCGCTGGTAATCAATTTTAGTGAACGCCTTTGGATGTTGACGCTATCAGCTGTCATAAGACGGTTGGTTGTCAAACAATTTTTAGTTTGTCAAACTTTTTATGAATCATTTTCATTAGTTGTAGTGTTTTTACTTCTACCCAGTTTTAGTTCAGGTAAGTTTTATGTTCATCATAGCGTCAATCCCATTGGTGATGAAATTAATGTGAAGACAAACAAAAAAGTTCAATTATTATTGAAATATGTATGTACATACATTGCAGCAAGTTGATTCTTATACATTGGAGCAATATTACGAATAAGAATAGTTAGTTTTGTCTCCTCAGAAACCGGACATTCCAACCTCTGGAAGTATTTGGACGTCACCGCCATATAAGTCCCCCTTGTCTCATCGGCTCTCTGAGAGTGCCTCTTTATTTCCTCCAATAACTTCTCGCAATAGAAAGCTGGCTGGTACTCCTCCTTGAACCTCTGAACCAATTCATCCCACGAATTCACCTGCGAACGACAGTTCTGGTAAAACTCGTAAGCTCTGCCTTCAAATAAGTCAATTCCTAAATTTAGCAGAATGTGCTTCGTAACACCTCTTGCAGCCCTGAGCTCTTCTACCCTTTCGAAGAAAGCAGTGACTGAAGTACCTCGTTTATCGCCAGAAAACTATGTTCCATTTGTGTAGAAGTATAGGGGCAAAACCAGAATAGGGTACTTGCATGCAAAATTAAATTGATTATTGTTTATTGCAAACTGTAGGAAATCGAAAAAAAATCGTTACTTTTTTTTCATTTCGCCCAAATATGATTATTTCGGAAGTTATACAAATATTAAGTTTTGTATATATAGATATACTGAGCATGTGCGACGTCATAAAGTATTATACCTGATGACGTCATAGGCATATTTCATAGCGTTGTATCTCCGTCAATTTTTGACTAAGAAGAAAAAGAAAAAACACGTGTTGACTTATTTTTAATGGACTATCGAAATCAGAAATAAAAAAATTTGATGCAAGGGACCTATTGTGAGCTACCTGAGCTGATTTTGTGAATGAAGGCTGAGGTGCCTGGGCAACTGAAATATTGGCCCCTTGTGCAACTGCAGAGGGAGAATGTACAAAAGATGAACTTGACAAGGGTGCCGCCATAGCCGAGCCTGAAATAGTGTTTTGGAGCAAACACAAACTTAAAGGGGTTGGTCTATGTACCGGTAGTAGAGGACATCTGACTTTAGAATTTAACCTAACAATAAGTGATAAACTTTCAGCCAACAAAACTGAACGCATCGTTCTCTCCTCGATAGTAATAGGAATTATATTATCTATCCTAGCTAAGCAATGATTAAGTTTGGATATTAGCTTCAAAAACTGAGTATGCTCATCAGACCCCGAAAAATCATCAACCAGCAAGGCTATATTATCTAAACTTTTGGTGACGCCCTGCGCGTCCTCTGCAAACGAGAACGGATAAGGGGGATAATGCAAACTTTCATTCGACCTCTCTATCTGTCTAGGTACCGCGAGACGACCTCTCATTTCCTCAACTGTACCAGATGCAATACCTCTTCAGGTGAGCTCATAAAGTAGATCCTTGGAAAGCCGATTAATCCCTATTTTACGTGATATATTTACTTAAACTGTACCCGAAATCGAACCCTTAAAATTCAAATATATCAATACCGACCAATGTGGTCTCTCGTTACTGATTGCGGAATGCACTAACCCACTTACAGCAAAAACAACAAACAACAAAAAAAAATTATACACAAATGACAGCAAAGCCAACTACTAAATAACGTTGAATGGCAATTCATACAAAAAAAAATCTATATAAGGTACCTGACCCAAAATAGGGCCATGTACCTAATAAGGCCAGTGCCTTTTATTGCTTAATATTGAATCCCATTTTCAGAAATTAGAATATTATTAAAAAAGAAATCTATAATGCAAATCAAAAATTATTGCGAGGGTTCCTAGCAGCTCGTCAGATATCGAAAAATGACCAACCACATACCACAGTAAGTACAGAATAATATCTTTGCTGGATTTCTATTGACAGACTTTTTTTCATCAATTTAACATGTTCCTAACAAGGCCATCATACGAAAAATGTTCAATTGGCCTCACATCACAGTGTTTTTTCAAAAGAATGTGTCATATTATTACCTCAGTGATGTTTTTTGAAATGCCCGGAGCCTAACCAAGGAAGAGATACTGCGGTTCATTTGTTCTAGTTGTATGTAGACCTATTTGGATCACCATCCCAGGACTTGAAATTATTCTTTTTTTAAGAATGCAGCAAATGCATAAGTTCTATTTTGTGTACTATTTCTCAAATAATAATATTTTTATAAATAATTGTACTTATTTTAAACATTTTTTTAATAGTGGCCTTATTAGGATCATAGTTATCCAAACAAGGCCAATGGTAAGCGTCTTTGTTTTACGCAAAAAACATCACTCATTTAAAAAAAAAAAAAAAATTGTTGAGTTAATATTCAAGTAATAGAAGCGAAACACTTCACATATCGTCGCTGTCAGTACGAAGGGGCCTATCTCAATATTTGGCGAAAATGAGTTATTCCCATAAAAATACTCAAAAGAACCATATCTATGTTGTGACGAACTGGCATATCTCCATAATACACCGTGTGGTCATTATTCAATTTTAGCGGCACATCTGTCAACCAGCCAAATATTTGTTTTTGTTATTACGAACGGGCCTATGTTCTTAATAATTTATTTACAGAAAAAGTCCAATCTTTTCTTTCAGAAAAGATATGTCTCAATGTTCTAAGTATACTTTTGTGTTATATATGAAAAAACAAGTTCTGATGTTAGACAAAATGAACAGTAAAGTTTTCTTCAAAACGCTCTCCTGAAAAGTTATTAAATCAGAGATTGGCCACTTCGTAATGACAGCGACGATATAAAAAACAAAACTTCTTAATGTGGCCTTATTTGGGACAGGTACCTTATATTATGTTCAAATAAAGAAAATAATAAGTATTACATTATATTTTGGGTATATTTTTCTGGCCCACCTCATAATATGACCAATAACCCATGTCAAATTTCGAAAACCTGGCGTGAGAGATTATTTTCTAAATTTTCCTAACGATTTTGGTTTAGTATTTAACCCATTTTTAATTTGAGAAAAAACAGTATAATTTTGATATAGGCAATTCTGGGCATTAATAGGTTTAAGTTTATCATAAAAGTTTCCAATGGATGGAAGTTGGTTTTCATGAAATCCACCCATGGTATCTACATAGGAATATGGATATACTCCTTTCTTCATGATTTTATTAAACAGGTTTGGATCTCGGAAATATCTTTTGATTTCTACACACTGATTAGGATCCAAACTTTCACTAAGACTATCCAATAAAGCGGAAACAAAACGAAAAGATAAGCCTAATAAAAATATGTTTACTTTTTTTATCAGTTTGTTTAATTTTATCAACCAATATCGACTTTGAAAAATGAAATATATTTTTCTTTACTTTGTGAAAGAATATCATTTTCATAACAAAACTTTTTAATAAATAAAATACTATCATAGCCTATTAAGCTGTGGAAAAGCAATGGAATGTGAGGCAGACGTCGAAAATTCAAGTTACAGATGCTGTGCGCTCCACCCCTAAATCTACCAGTTAAATGATCATGATCTCTTACTTTTTCATCTCCGGGATTAAATTTGTTGCTGAAATATTGAAAATATTAAATACATTTTTTAAATGCAGACTTCTATTTATTTGTTAGAGGGAACATATGGGAATTACATGTTTTAATCATTATAAATTCAATACAAATCCATAGTTTTTCTGTGAAAAAAATATAGAAAATCAAAATAACTCTCTTCGCGCCAAAACATAATTATAAATCAAGACGATATCCGTTGAGTCTCTGTACTCCCTCTCTCTCTTAGCCATTGTCAATTGTGTTTTATGTCATTGGTTTATGCGACTATGTCGATCATTGTCATTTTCCATCTACTAGACAAAGATAACTAACTCATCGGTGAAGTCGCCGATTAGAATGAAAACGAGGGATATCTTTGTTTAGTAGTGAATGAAAAATGACAATGACCGACATAGAATGGTGGATCCATCGGTAGAATTTGATGTAAACACAAGCGTCTGGCGGCTCACGTCTTCTGTCTACATAACCACACTTTTGTTTGTTGATCGTTCCATGACGACATTTTACCAATTTGAAAGCGTTTTCGCGCCTTTTATTATAGTCGGAGAGCCAGCGCCAAAAAAGTGCAAGATTTTCATGAAAGCTGAAAATGTAATATAAACTTGTATTTGTGATGTATATAACTATACTCGAGTCAGCAAGTGAGGTAGCGGGACAAGCTACGCCCGAGCACCTTTGAACGTGTAAAAAAAATAATGGCGATGAAAGAGTTTCATGAGAGCTGAAAATTTCTCAATCCATTGTTTATTTGATAAAAAACATGACGCACGTGGTCAGAGAGCATTATGTTAGGACAACTAGAGTCAGCATGCCTATACAGGGTGATCCATTTAACTTGAGACAGTCTAATATCTCGAAAACGGTGCGTTTTTGAAAAAAAAAGTTCAAATAAAAGTTACATGGTATCATGTGCGAAACAAAATGGCGGTACTAATTTTTGACTTTGACAACGTTTTCAAGGTCAACTCTTTTTTTTCAATGAAAATATATTTTTTTATTACAGAATCTTATTCTACAGGAAAAAAACCAGTAACTTTTACTTGAAGCATTTTTCGATCCGCTTTCAATTTAAGCTGATGAAAAAGAACAAATAATTTTTTTTCTCCTCACAAAATCGAACACTAGAGAAAGGTTACCAAAAATACCTCAAAAACTATAACAATTGATCAAAATGACGATCGCCAACTTCAACACACTTGTCAATTCACTTTAAAAATCAAACACACAGTTTATCAAGAGGTTCCCACAACACCGGATAATATAATGGAACACATAAGAAATGCTTAGAGCTGTCAGTAAAGAAACTGTAATTTGGTGCCATGAAAGCTTTTTACAGCGAATTAACAAGTGTGTTGAAGTTGGCGGTCGTCAATTTGATCAATGGGGTAGTATACTATGTATAAAAATCAGTAAAAAATCTGCTCGACCTTATTTTATAGGCTAAATGGTGATGGTATAGTGGGATACTAAATTATTTTCCAGCATAGTGTCTATAGAATTAGTAAGAGAAAAACAAACTGTAATTTGAATTTAGCGCCACAGCGGCGACCAATAGTATTCAAGCCGCTGACCATCTGGCAACGCTGCTCAAAATGACAGCTAAATTCAACAGTTCAACGACGTGTGCTGTCGTGTGAATCGTGTGACATGTGACATTGTCACAGACTTGTTTACGTTGTCTGATGTAGTAAATTTGATGTTTCATTCTTGACGATCAATGTCATTGCAAATTGTGTGTTCTCAAAACCGTGTTGTGTTGCCAGATTGGAAAAACTAACTACGTCACGAACTTTTATTTTCACGTAGGGGCGGGGCTAAGAGGAAATTTAAAAAATAAAATTCCAGGCTACTGCGGTTTTTACAAAGCAACTGATTACACTCAATAGTACGATACGTCGCGTATATCACTACGTAGTAGTTAAATATCACTTGTATACTACCCCATTGTTATATTTTTTGAGGTTTTTTTGGTAACCTTTTTCTACTTTTCGATTTTGTGACGAGGAAAAAAAAATTATTCGTTCTTTTTTATCAGCTTAAATTGAAACCGGATCGAAAAATGCTTCAAGTAAAAGTTACTGGTTTTTTTCTGTAGAATAAGATTCTGTAATAAAAAAATATATTTCCATTGAAAAAAAAAAGAGTTGACCTTGAAATAACCTTGAAAACGTTGACAGTCAAAAATCAGTACCGCCATTTTGTTTCCCACATGATACCATGTAACTTTTATTTGAACTTTTTTTTTCAAAAACGCACCGTTTTCGAGATATTAGACTGTCTCAAGTTAAATGGACCACCTTGTATAGGCATGCTGACTTTAGTTGTCCTAACATAATGCTATCTGACCATGTCCGTCATGTTTTTTATCAAATAAACAATGGATTGAGAAATTTTCAGCTGTCATGAAACTCTTTCATCGCGATTATTTTTTTACACATTCAAAGGTGCGTGGGCGTAGCTTGTCCCGCTACCTCACTTGCTGACTCGAGTATAGTTATATACATCACAAATACAAGCTTATATTACATTTTCAGCTTTCATGAAACTCTTGCACTTTTTTGGCGCTGGCTCTCGGACTATTATATTCAATAATTAATTAATTAAATATTTATTAGTGGTTCAGTATAAAGAAGATTTGAATATAGAAATATACTTCTAGAGTATTTTACTTCACTGTAAATACATTTTGCATCAAAATAAAATTTTATGCAACTTCCTCATTATTATTATATAGATTGTAAAATGAAGTTGAAATAAATTCTAATTAAAACTTACCGGCCATCCCTTGTATCCCTAACACTCAGCATAAGACAAGCTTTGCAACACAATCCTTGCCTACTAGGATAATCACATCGAAATTGTTTCTAGAAAGAAATATAATATCAATAAATAACTAATGAGAATTTCTGTTACAAAATAATTCACTTATACTATACTATTCGTCATTTCTAATCTGAGTTTCTAATCAAAAGATCACTGCGGTTTTCTGAGTAAAAGTGATTTGGATTTCACATCAACAAGTAGATTCGGTCCAATTAAGTATCTTAGGGCTATAAATTTTTTAAGAAAATTACTCTGTTCTATTTCAGATGGTTCTAGAATTTATTGTAATTGAAACTCAACAAAGCTAAAACGTTGTTTCACAGTAACTTCTGTTTTTCAGAAAACAATGTTTAATGCTTCTTTGGATAAAAGTCTTTGTGTTATTGTATTGTTAGCTATTGCCATCATGCTAAAAAGCAAAAGCTCAAATCTCAAAGTAATTGAAACTAAATCAATTAATATAAAAAATAGTACATACCAATAAAAGTCCATCTATGGCATTTTTCCTCCAATATGAAGGAGATTGATATGAAGTAAGCGTCTTTCTCTGAAATCTGTTTATCCAAACTAATGCATCTGCTTTGGTTTTGATTGACAATTTAACACATCCATATAAGGCCTCATTGCCTTCAGTATTTGGATCAGGCTTTGCACTAGCCGTTAGAATTTCGTATTGGTAATCTTCAGGCAGAAGACTGCTGATCTGATGACAACAATAATACATAAATGACCTTAAACGTGAATCAAGGAACTTTAGTAATCAGCAAATCTTAATACATTTTGTTGTTATGTCTGTTCAATTAACTATTGTCATGAAATAGGTACACAATTAAGGGCAAATTTACCTTTTTACGCGCCGCACAGATGAGTTCAAGACTATCTGGATCATGAATATACGTGTCAGTCCTTGATTCCTGAAAAAAAAATAGAAAGTAAAAATTTTTTCAGCAATTTTTTTTTATTATTATCATATAAATTTTTGTCTCTCCCAGGCTATTATTATTTTAATTGGGTAACGGCCTAATTAAGGACCGATTGAGAAGTGTTTTCTCTCTGCCGGACCATCCGTGTAGCGTTTCGCTGTATCACAGCTCATCAGCACGGTTAGGTACCGCAGACAAAAAACACAAGCCATTTTTGGTTCCATCCCGGAACTAGGTTTGAGATCTTTCTATCTCATTACCATTTTGACTGTACAGTGTGGTAATTTTTGCTTGATAACATTTTAAACTGTTATAATTTCTTTATTTTTGAAGTTATTTAAATAAATAAAAAAACATACTGGAGGGTTTCTTTCCAAGTTTTAGATAGGATGGACAAAAAACAAAAGACTAATATATTTTGACAGTTATGCGCACAAATGGCATTTTTTTAAATGGAACACCCAGTACATTTTTAATTTGTTTGATAATATGTTTCATTCTGATTGCAATATATACAATACAATACAATTGAATACAATTAACTTTTTATTTACGTGCAGTAATGTTTTATTTATTCTAACTGAAAATATTGATTACCTACATAGATTACCTGCAAAGGTAGGTAGGTAGACAGAATTTCCCATTGGAATAAATAAAACATTTCTGCATGTAAATATGAAGTAAATTGTATTCAGTTGTCTTGTATTGTATATATTGCAATCAGAATGAAACATATTATCAAACAAACTGATAATTTACCGGGTATTCCATTCAAAAATACTATTTGTGTGCATAATTGTCAAAATATATTAGTCTTTTGTTTTTTGTCCACCCTATCTAAAACTTGGAAAACAACCCTACAGTATGTTTTTCTATTATTTTTAATAACTTCAAAAATAAAGAAATCATGACCACCCTGTACATATTTTTTTTATAATATTGACCTCTTTCCGATTTGAAACTTTTCGGCCAAAACTCGAACCCCTTATCACCCTTCGAATACCCTTATTCTTTCCAAAGTACTTTACGACTGATAGTTTTTCTTCCAGACTCAAAAAAAAAAAAACGGTAAATATGCAGTATAGCCCGGTCACCTAAAATGATATTTGGAAATACTGTTTATTTGTAACCGACCTATACTGCACTTTATCCCGTAAATCAATATGTAGTATAGCCCGGTCACCTAAAATAGTATTTTTTTGGATAAGAATCGTTTGTTAAACGTTCAAATAGTGCATTTTGAAGAAAATTTTCCAGCGGAAATCTTCAGTTGAAAAGTTACAAATGGAAATTGTACTGAAAATACTGTTTATTTGCAACCGAGCTATAATGCACCTTTTCCCCTAAATAAATATGCAGTATAGCCCGGTTACCTAAAGAGTTTTTTATTTAATTAAGAAAAATGCAGATTAACCCAAACTAAACCTTACTAACCCGTCCGTATAGTAGTAGTAACCAAATTATACATAAACTTTACCCTCTAAATAAATATGCAGTAGGTATAGCCGGGTCACCGAAAATATTTTTTTTAAATTCAAAATCGTTTGTTTAACATCCAAAAAGTGAATTTTAAATAAATTTTTTTAGAGGAAATTTTTTATTGAAAAATTACACTGACAATACCCTATTATTTGTAACTGAGCTATACTGCACTTTTTCCCCTAAGTACTTCATTATGCAGTTTAGCCCGGTCAATCAAAATCAAAAAAAATTTGTAAACTTTGCTTTAACGTTTAACTAAGACATCATGATAAAACATACTCGGCGGATAACTCATTAACTTCGACATTGATTCACTATTTGGTCGTTACACAAACGATTTTCATTGAAAAAAAAATGTATAGGTGCGACCGAGCTATACTGCATATTTATTTAGGGGTGCAAGTGCAGTATAGGTCGGTTACAAATAAACAGTATTTTACTTATGCGGACTAGCTAGCACTTTACGGACGGGTTAGTGAGAGTTAGTTTGACTTAATCTGCATTTTCTTAATTAAATAAAAAAAATTATAAATCGTGTCGTGACGCGACCTTGAAAAATCACTCTCATAGAAGTATTCACTTCAAAAACTCTTTAGGTGTCCGGGTTATTACTGCATATTTATTTAGGGAAAAAAGTGCATTATAGCTCGGTTACAAATAAATAGTATTTTCGGGGATAATACCACGAGAACTTCAAAATTACCGATAATTTTTCACGATTGCGTGTTTTCTATAATTTCACGAGTCCGCAGGACGAGTGGAATTTGCAGAGAAAACATGCATGGATGGGCACTTTATCTGGTGTTACTTAGCCTCGTTATTAAGCCTATTTACTATTACCATCTTGTAAATAATTATTTTAGGGCATTGAAATATTAAAACATGAGTATATAAGTGCAAAATATAATTTATATTGTTATATTAAGATAAATTATACTGTACGTTCGTAATTTAGCAGATAAAAACAATTAAAGAGTGAATATTTCTCGAAAAACCTCAGACACTAATTTTAATCTTGTTTACTATTTATATAGTCGTAAAACATCGAAAAATCCATAAAAAAGGCTACGTTTCACATTTTTAAATAACACACTGTATATTACCTATTTTTATTTCTTTTTTTTTGCAAAATAACAAGGAATTTGATAATATACAGTGTCATTACTTAAAGTCAGTTGCATGGTTCTTGAGCTACGACTACTGAATAGACAGAAAGGACAATGGGATATTGCTGCGTTGTCATATCAATAATAATATTTGTTATTACATGAAAATGAAGGAAATTTTATTGCAATTTTCATGTATTAATAAATATTATCGATATGACAACTAACAACGCAGCAATAGCCCATTGTCCCCTCTGTCTATTCAGTAGCCGTAGGTCAACGGACTATAAGTGTGCAACATATGGGATTTTTTTTTAGTAATAGCACAATCAAAATACAAACAAGGCCGAAAGTTGGTGCATGTCTGATAATCATATTAGGTGCACTTAGAATGGTTGCAAGTCAAACAGCATACAGGGTCGCTCAAAAAATATCAAAATTCTACTAATATTTACTTGAATGAAATAAAACTTTTGCACTTTAAGGAGAGTTTTTTTTTAAAATGGCTATTATCATTAGTAATGTTTTAACTTGCTGAAAAAAAAAATTGCGACGTTTTAAAGTTGTGTTGAACATCATTGCAACAAACATGAATTTTGTGATTCCATACAAAATTAAAAATCTAAGTTAATTTTACGAATATGCTTGAATTTGAACAAAGTTATGTAAAATTAATTTGATTTTAATTAATTTTTAAAAGTAGTAAGGGCGGAAATAAAAAATAAAAAAAATATAGAAATTATAGATTTTTTTCGAAATAAAATAAAAAAAATCTTAGGAGGCTATGTTTTGGTATTTAGGCATAACTTTTAATTCCAAATAACTTTTCTCTATATAACATTTTGCTGAATTTTCTAAAATAAGGGTACTTTACAGTACAGCTTTGATATTGTTTGAGCTACCCTGTATGCTGTTTCACTTGCAACCATTCTAAGTGCACCTAATATGATTATCAGACATGCACCAACTTTTGGCTTTGTTTGTATTTGGGTAGTGCTATTACTTAAAAAAATCCCCATATGTTGCACACTTAAAAAATCACACTGTATAGGGTGGGCTCAAAAAAACCGGAACTGTGTTTTTGAACTGTAATTTTTTTTATTGTTGACCAATTTCCTATTGTTTCGGCCAGTTTGGGAAAGAATTGAACAGGCTAACGTATCAAAGTGAAACTTTCAAAATTTGAGAAAAAAGCAAAATGGCGGACTTCTTCAAAAGTTACCTAGTTTTCGATATGAAAAGGTGATATACGATATTGCATGTCTGATAATCATATTAGGTGCACTTAGAATGGTTGCAAGTCAAACAGCATACAGGGTCGCTCAAAAAATATCAAAATTCTACTAATATTTACTTGAATGAAATAAAACTTTTGCACTTTAAGGAGAGTTTTTTTTTAAAATGGCTATTATCATTAGTAATGTTTTAACTTGCTGAAAAAAAAAATTGCGACGTTTTAAAGTTGTGTTGAACATCATTGCAACAAACATGAATTTTGTGATTCCATACAAAATTAAAAATCTAAGTTAATTTTACGAATATGCTTGAATTTGAACAAAGTTATGTAAAATTAATTTGATTTTAATTAATTTTTAAAAGTAGTAAGGGCGGAAATAAAAAATAAAAAAAATATAGAAATTATAGATTTTTTTCGAAATAAAATAAAAAAAATCTTAGGAGGCTATGTTTTGGTATTTAGGCATAACTTTTAATTCCAAATAACTTTTCTCTATATAACATTTTGCTGAATTTTCTAAAATAAGGGTACTTTACAGTACAGCTTTGATATTGTTTGAGCTACCCTGTATGCTGTTTCACTTGCAACCATTCTAAGTGCACCTAATATGATTATCAGACATGCACCAACTTTTGGCTTTGTTTGTATTTGGGTAGTGCTATTACTTAAAAAAATCCCCATATGTTGCACACTTAAAAAATCACACTGTATAGGGTGGGCTCAAAAAAACCGGAACTGTGTTTTTGAACTGTAATTTTTTTTATTGTTGACCAATTTCCTATTGTTTCGGCCAGTTTGGGAAAGAATTGAACAGGCTAACGTATCAAAGTGAAACTTTCAAAATTTGAGAAAAAAGCAAAATGGCGGACTTCTTCAAAAGTTACCTAGTTTTCGATATGAAAAGGTGATATACGATATTGCATGTCTGATAATCATATTAGGTGCACTTAGAATGGTTGCATGTCAAACAGCATACAGGGTCGCTCAAAAAATATCAAAATTCTACTAATATTTACTTGAATGAAAGAAAACTTTTGCACTTTAAGGAGAGTTTTTTTAAAATGGCTATTATCATTAGTAATGTTTTAACTTGCTGAAAAAAAAAATTGCGACGTTTTAAAGTTGTGTTGAATATCATTGCAACAAACATGAATTTTGTGATTCCATACAAAATTAAAAATCTAAGTTAATTTTACGAATATGCTTGAATTTGAACAAAGTTATGTAAAATTGATTTGATTTTAATTAATTTTTGAAAGTATTAAGAGCGGAAATAAAAAATAAAAAAAATATAGAAATTATAGATTTTTTTCGAAATAAAATAAAAAAAATCTTAGGAGGCTATGTTTTGGTATTTAGGCATAACTTTTAATTCCAAATAACTTCTCTCTATATAACATTTTGCTGAATTTTCTAAAATAAGGGTACTTTACAGTACAGCTTTGATATTGTTTGAGCTACCCTGTATGCTGTTTCACTTGCAACCATTCTAAGTGCACCTAATATGATTATCAGACATGCACCAACTTTTGGCTTTGTTTGTATTTGGGTAGTGCTATTACTTAAAAAAATCCCCATATGTTGCACACTTAAAAAATCACACTGTATAGGGTGGGCTCAAAAAAACCGGAACTGTGTTTTTGAACTGTAATTTTTTTTATTGTTGACCAATTTCCTATTGTTTCGGCCAGTTTGGGAAAGAATTGAACAGGCTAACGTATCAAAGTGAAACTTTCAAAATTTGAGAAAAAAGCAAAATGGCGGACTTCTTCAAAAGTTACCTAGTTTTCGATATGAAAAGGTGATATACGATATTGCATGTCTGATAATCATATTAGGTGCACTTAGAATGGTTGCAAGTCAAACAGCATACAGGGTCGCTCAAAAAATATCAAAATTCTACTAATATTTACTTGAATGAAATAAAACTTTTGCACTTTAAGGAGAGTTTTTTTTTAAAATGGCTATTATCATTAGTAATGTTTTAACTTGCTGAAAAAAAAAATTGCGACGTTTTAAAGTTGTGTTGAACATCATTGCAACAAACATGAATTTTGTGATTCCATACAAAATTAAAAATCTAAGTTAATTTTACGAATATGCTTGAATTTGAACAAAGTTATGTAAAATTAATTTGATTTTAATTAATTTTTAAAAGTAGTAAGGGCGGAAATAAAAAATAAAAAAAAATATAGAAATTATAGATTTTTTTCGAAATAAAATAAAAAAAATCTTAGGAGGCTATGTTTTGGTATTTAGGCATAACTTTTAATTCCAAATAACTTTTCTCTATATAACATTTTGCTGAATTTTCTAAAATAAGGGTACTTTACAGTACAGCTTTGATATTGTTTGAGCTACCCTGTATGCTGTTTCACTTGCAACCATTCTAAGTGCACCTAATATGATTATCAGACATGCACCAACTTTTGGCTTTGTTTGTATTTGGGTAGTGCTATTACTTAAAAAAATCCCCATATGTTGCACACTTAAAAAATCACACTGTATAGGGTGGGCTCAAAAAAACCGGAACTGTGTTTTTGAACTGTAATTTTTTTTATTGTTGACCAATTTCCTATTGTTTCGGCCAGTTTGGGAAAGAATTGAACAGGCTAACGTATCAAAGTGAAACTTTCAAAATTTGAGAAAAAAGCAAAATGGCGGACTTCTTCAAAAGTTACCTAGTTTTCGATATGAAAAGGTGATATACGATATTGCATGTCTGATAATCATATTAGGTGCACTTAGAATGGTTGCATGTCAAACAGCATACAGGGTCGCTCAAAAAATATCAAAATTCTACTAATATTTACTTGAATGAAAGAAAACTTTTGCACTTTAAGGAGAGTTTTTTTAAAATGGCTATTATCATTAGTAATGTTTTAACTTGCTGAAAAAAAAAATTGCGACGTTTTAAAGTTGTGTTGAATATCATTGCAACAAACATGAATTTTGTGATTCCATACAAAATTAAAAATCTAAGTTAATTTTACGAATATGCTTGAATTTGAACAAAGTTATGTAAAATTGATTTGATTTTAATTAATTTTTGAAAGTATTAAGAGCGGAAATAAAAAATAAAAAAAATATAGAAATTATAGATTTTTTTCGAAATAAAATAAAAAAAATCTTAGGAGGCTATGTTTTGGTATTTAGGCATAACTTTTAATTCCAAATAACTTCTCTCTATATAACATTTTGCTGAATTTTCTAAAATAAGGGTACTTTACAGTACAGCTTTGATATTGTTTGAGCTACCCTGTATGCTGTTTCACTTGCAACCATTCTAAGTGCACCTAATATGATTATCAGACATGCACCAACTTTTGGCTTTGTTTGTATTTGGGTTGTGCTATTACTTAAAAAAATCCCCATATGTTGCACACTTAAAAAATCACACTGTATAGGGTGGGCTCAAAAAAACCGGAACTGTGTTTTTGAACTGTAATTTTTTTTATTTGCAATCATATATGTAATCTTGTCATTACTGACTTTTTAAAAATTTGGAAATGACACTTTACCTGTGTCACTTCCCTCTTCGATTTCCCTCACTTTAATTTATTCACCTTTGCTGGCAACAATGAAAACATGTCAGGTAAAAACGTCAAAGCAGCGAATGACACATTTTGGCATGTTTGTTCTATTTTTTTAATATTAAAAAAAATGATCGACTGATCATAATCAATGGTGTGCTTGCAAATAAAATAGTATACAAACCTCGGAGGGAAGTTTTCATTTCTGTCTCGAGATTATTAGTCGCTCTCGACAGTAATGAAACACTTCCCTACTCGGTATGTAATATACTATTATTGTTGACCAATTTCCTATTGTTTCGGCCTGTTTGGGAAAGAATTGAACAGGCTAACGTATCAAAGTGAAACTTTCAAAATTTGAGAAAAAAGCAAAATGGCGGACTTCTTCAAAAGTTACCTAGTTTTCGATATGAAAAGGTGATATACGATATTACAAAAAAATTAATATTTTACGTAGTTTTCAACCGATTTTTCCTGTCGAGGTCTAAAAATGTTGGCAAGATGAACTTTTAGAATTTATTAGAAAAAGTTATACAGGGGGTCACAAAAAAGTTCCAGCGCTATCCAAAATTAGGTAATTTATGAAGAAGTCCGCCATTTTGATTTTTTCTCAAATGTCAAAAGTTTTACTTTGATTCGTTCGCCTGTTCAATTTTCTTTCAAACAAGCCAAAACAAAAGGATATTGCTCAAAACAAAAAAAGTTACAGCTCAAAAACAATTCTGATTTTTTAAGCCCACCCTATACAGGGTGTATATTTCAAGTGATACCACTATTGCTATATCCGAAACGGTAAGAGCTACAAGGTCGGTTAAATTGGGAAAAAGTTGCCTTTTTCGATGCCCATTTAAGACTCGTTTACAGTATTGTCAAATTCTTTTTGGTTTAAGAAACGCCCAAAACTATTTCATCAATTATTTTGAAAACTATTGATTTTCGAAACACAATTTAAATTTGGAAGTTTTTAAATTTTTCTCGCTCTACAACATGGTGTCATCGAATTTCAAATCCGATGTTTCGTAATCGAGCTACCATCATCAACTTCATTTTTTTAAATACGGACCTGGATTTTTTATGTCATTTTTAGAAAGAGCTTTTTATTCCCTTTGTAAAAATGATATAAAAAGACCAGGTCCGTATTAAAAAAAATGAAGTTGATGATGGAAGCTCGATCACGAAACGTCGGGTTTAAAATTTGAAGATGGCATGTAGAGCGAAAAAAATTATAAAACTTTCAAATTTAAATTGTGTCTCGAATATCAATAGTTTTCGAAATAGTTGATGAAATAGTTTTTGGCGTTTTTAAGAAATCACCCTGTATTTCATAAACTAAAAGGAATTTGACAACAATGTAAACAAGTTTTAAATGGGCATCAAAAAAGGCAACTTTTCTCTAATTTAACCGACCTTGTAGCTCTTACCGTTTCGGATATAGTAATAGTGGTATCACTTAAAATATACACCTTGTACAGTGAGTTCATAAACTCATGCATAAATTCATTATTTTGACAACGGTAGAATTTTTGAAAAATCGCTCAGAAACGTCAATTTTGTTTTTTTGTTGTATGAATTTAAACATCTTCTTCCTACTAATACCAAAATCATTTTAATAGAGTCGCTAATCTTGGTACACTGCTATTATGCAGATTGTGTTTATGGACCCTTTCTAACAGAACATAAAAAATATAGATTACAAAAGATTCAGAACAATTGTGTACGATATACAGGGTGTTCCAGATTATGTGACCGATCTCTCGGATCCAGATAGAGCACAAAAGACAACTTCCTATAAAAAAAAAAATCCTACGGTCCCCTCTACGAAGTTACGTGCCCCTAAAGGACGCCTCTGAAAATAGGTTTTTTGTTGATAACTTTCAAAATACTTCGTCTATTTTTTTTTCTTTCTACACGAAGTATTTTGAAAGTTGTCAACAGAGTCGTCTTTTAGGGGCGCGTAACTTCGTAGGGGGTGCCGTATGAATTTTTTTTTTATAGGAAGTTGTCATCTTATTTTTTTATATTCTATCTGAATCCGAGAGATTGTCCAAATATTCTGCGACACCCTGTATATTGAACCTAAATAGACAAGAACATCTTACTCCTTACATTACTAACAGTGAAATGCTCAAGATGAAAGAAAGAAGATTTTACATTTTGCTGTTTTGATACAAAATATTATTTAGAACAATTGCCCAGAATATCTCTGCGAACTATTGGTGAGGCTTGGTGACATTCATACCAGTTCAACAAGGAACAGATACCTACTTTCGAAATACCATTACATCGTACTGAATTTTTTAAATCTTCTTTTCTCTAAGCTAGGCTTACATATGTACATGATACAAAAGGAAATACCTCGGGAAATACCAAAAGTAGGGCCTGTAAACAAGAATTAACAAGCGAATTAATAAAATACAGAAAGTTTGAAACATAAAAAACTAATAATATTATATCTATACTATCTAATAAAGGCATTACTTTTGTACATTATGTGAATGAAAATCTGTCCAGGGTAAGTGACACCCGATAAAAAAACTCTCCGTTGCGATATCGGGTGTTACATTCAAATTTGCGAACGTGAGCCAAATGGGTGTTACTTACCTCCATGCAGCCCAGTCACCAAAAATAGTATTTTTTTGAGTATTTTCAGTATAATTTTAATTTTTAATTTTTAAATTGAAGGTTTCCGCTGGAAAATTTTCTTCAAAATGCACTATTTGAACGTTAAATAAACGATTCTTATTCAAAAAAATACCATTTTAGGTGACCGGGCTATACTGCTATCACCTACACTTTATTTTTTCCCAAGAAAGATTTTGACATTGAAAACTTTAAACATTAAAAAATAACGCTTGACCCTGATTAGTCGCAAAATGAGGTGTTTCTGCAGGTTGACATCAGTTTTACAATAGCGACCAATAAGCGGCATTAGCGGCATTGTTTATGTTTCAAAATTGACAATGCCAAAATCTATCTTGGAAAAAATAAACCATCGAAACTCGATTTTAAATTGACTCAATCAAGCCAATTTTCATCGAAATTCAATTTCAAACTGACTCAATCAAGCCAATTTTCATCAAAATTTAACTTCAAACTAACTCAATCAAGCCAATTTTCATCAAAATTCGACTTCAAACCAACTCAATCAAGCCAATTTTCATCAAAATTCGATTTCAAACTGACACAATCAAGCCAATTTTTATCAAAATTCAACTTCAAACTAACTTTTCTTCAAAATGCACTATTTGAACCGAGGGGTTCCACTTCCTGGAATACGTGTACACTTGGCCCGAATTATCGAATGTAATACTACAAGAGGTTTCAGGATTACCGGATAATACTTTTACCTGTCACGAAACGCAATACGGAGCAACATCACGACTCCGAAGGAGGAGTGGTGTTGCTGGTAACGCGTTGAATGTCAGGTAAAAGTATTAGGTAATCCTAAAACATCGAGTGGTATTCAAAAGGTTATACAACGAACTAAACTTCAATTCTTTATTAATTTTTATTGGCAAATGAACAATATTGCCACCAAGCGCGATAATCCCAAAAGGCTTATCACTAGTTAAGCCTCTCGTGTCATATGGGAATAATGTACAGTGAGTTGTATAACCTCCAAAATACTTCGAAGTACCTAGAAATACCGCAAAGTACCTCGAAATACCAGGTATTTCCGTCGAAACACGTGAAATACCATGGAATTACTGTCGAAGTACGCGAAATACCCTCGAACTACCACGCGAAGTCCCGCAATACTTCTAATAAGATAACATACGATAAAATAACAAATACAGCTAATGCATTTCTTATTTTATTTGTTATTTTCTGTATAAACACTTTAAGGGTATCTGATTAGGTTAACTGTTATTTCTTATTTTATCTTATTTTAATTTATATTTGCTGTATAAATCCAGCTTAAGTATTCTTGTGGATCGTACTGAAGAATTTTTGCTCGGATTTTTGTCTTTTGATATGATGGATTTCACACGGACATGATGAAAAGTACTTTATTGTCCAAGAAATATTACATGTAATAGGTCTTATTGACAAAGCATACTTAAAAACTAAATTAAAGTAAAATAAAAATTAAAAAAAAAAAAAACAACTAAAAAAAAAACAACAATGGCGTACCTGGTTACAAACAAACAGTCAATAAACACTAATCAAATAAAGGGAAAAAAAAAAAAAAAAAAACTGACAATAAGACAAGCATTTTAAGTACGGTCAATAAAAAGAACAATAAAAAATAATAAAAATAATAATAATCAACAATGTAAAAAATGGTCAGTACAAAATACAACACAATATAAAAACAACAATATATAGCCAGTTGACTATTGAGATTAAATAACACACTAAATTAGGATTGCTCTAAGAACTCGTCAATGGTATAAAATGCCTTTTTCAATAAGTATGCCTTTAGTAGGTTCCGGAAAGCCTTTGATGTTGAAGCATTCCTAATCCGCAAACCAACATTATTGTATATTTTGAGGCCATTGTAGATGAGAGATCTCTTAACCAGGTTCAAGTGAGGTATTGGTAAAGGGATATTATTGTTTTGACGGGTTTGATGTACTTGCTGATGCCTTGGAAGGCTTTGCTTATTTTTATAAATTAAGCATGCTGTTTCCAGGATGAAAAGGGAGGGTAGAGTAAGAATGCCATTTTGGATGAAGAGATGTCTACAGTGTGTTCTTGGATGGGCATTGCATAAATTCCGAACTGCTCGCTTTTGGAGAATAAAGACAGACTGAAAAAGATTTTGTGCACAGGCTCCCCAAAAGGGTAATGCATATCTAATATGTGACTCGACAAGAGCAAAATAAACATTGCGTGCTACTTCTTTACCCAGTTCTTGGAAGGTAGCTCTCACCGAAAAACAGCCAGAGGCCAACTTTTTATTTAGTTTCAGAATGTGAGGATTTTAAGATTTTCATCGATTATGAGCTCCAAAAATTTGGAGTTATCCACAATTGAGATGGAGTTGTCGCCCATGTCAGGGTCCCGAAGAGCACAGTTGAAACCAATCAGATGAGTTTTCGACATGTTTAAGCACAGACGATTTGCATCACACCACCGTCTGATCTGCTTAAGATCGGATTCAATGTCCTGTTGCAGTTGATTTAAGTCCCTGTTGCGCCAGAGAACGGTTGTGTCATCAGCAAACAACGTGAACAGCCCAGAGATTTCAAGTTGGGTTAAATCATTTATATAGATTAAGAAGAGAACGGGTCCTAGTACAGATCCTTGGGGAACGCCGCATGAGCTACGTTGTCTGCTAGATGACACCCCATCCACGTGAACGAATTGCTCACGGCAACGCAAGTAGCTCCCAAACCACTCCAAGGCCCCTCCACGGACACCATAGGCGTAAAGCTTCCGCAGCAATACCTCATGACTTACGCAATCAAATGCCTTAGATAAATCACAAAATACCGCCGCCGAAGCTTCACGCTCGTTGATGGACTGGAAAAGTCTCGAGAGAAACTGAAACATAGCGTCAGAAGTATTTTTTTTTGCCTGAAATCCGAATTGATCCTTAGTTATAATATTGTTTTCGTCTAAGAATGACATGAGACGAGATTTTACCAGACTCTCAATAAGTTTTGACAGCGTTGACAATAAAGAAATTGGTCGATAGTTAGAGGGAGAGGCGTGATCGCCACCTTTGTATAGAGGGAGGATTTTAGCAATCTTAAAAGACGATGAAAAGGTACTTGTCACAAAAGAAAAATTGATTACATCTGATAAAGTAGCGATGGCTGTGTTGGGAAGGCTCTCCAGAATTTTCAATGAAATACCATCATCAGTTGCAGCTTTTTTATTTTTCATGGAACGAATTGTTTTTAGGATTTCTTGAGGGGTAGTTGGGTAGAACGCATGAAAATGTTCGGGGCTGTTGATGTTTGACAGATAAATGAGTGGATCAGTATTGAATGGTAAGTCTCTTGTCAAATTATCAGCAACTGAGCAATAATATTTATTCAAGAGGTTTGTATCGATGTTTATTTGAGGTGATTTATTTGCTCTTTTGGTGATTTCGTTAACGATGGCCCATGATTCCTTTTGACTATTATTAGAGTTGAGCAGGCGTTTACAGTAAAATAGCTCTTTGGCTTTTCGAATAACATTTCTATATATTTTTTTGTATAAAAGATAGTAAGATTGCAGGAAAGCGTTATCAGAGTAAGCCCTCCTAAGGCTGTTAAGGAATCTTAAATTGGAGGCAGAAGTACGTATTCCTGGTGTTAGCCACTTTTTCCTCTCTTTGCGCTTTGGTTTTAGGCGGCGAAGAGGGAAAGCTTTGCTGACCTTGTTTGCCAGAGCGTTATGAAAAGCACCCAAAGGCTCTGGCTCTCTGAAAATAGAATCCCATTCAAATGACTCACAAGATTGTCGAAATTTTTGAAAATTGCTGGTGCTGTAAATTCTTCCCAACTTTGCAGTGTCATTATTGCTAGCGTAATTGATAGGAATGGTAGCTAAAATAGCTCTATGATCGGAAAGGTCTGGATCAAACACGGTGCAAGATACGTTATCATTTATATTCGAGACAATGTAGTCTATTTTAGTGGATGAAGTTTCAGTAATGCGCGTAGATTCATGAACATGCATGTTAAGATTAAAAGATTCAAACAAGTTTAACAAATTGATAGTAGATCTATTATCTGTGTTGTCAAAATCAATGTTAAGGTCACCAGCAAGTATAACCGTATTATTTATAGGAAACTGGCACAACAGAAATTCAAGTCTTTCCAGAAAGACGTTTAAATTACAATTTGGGGATCTATAGATACAAACAATAAAACATTTTAATTTTTCGGAATGAATAATAGAAAATTCAAATTGCATTTCGACAAGCAATTGATCAAGATTATCAAAATTACAGAAACTATCAAAAATACATTCATCCACCAAGGCAACGGTACCACCATGCAAGGAGTTCTCTCTACAGAACTTCGAAACAACAAAATGACCCGGAATATACAGTGGTTCATCAGGCCTAAGCCAATGCTCCGTCAACAAAACAATATTAGGAAAACCCAAGCCCTCCAAAACAATAAACAGATTATCAACCTTGTTACGAACAGATTGAACATTTAAAAGCAGCAAAGATATGCTCTTGTCAGAGTTTTTTAATCTAAAAAAGAACCTTGTTTAGTACTTGGCAATTTTTGATTGTTTTTGATAGCTGAATCTTCAATAACACAATACTTTATGTTAGAAACTGTGAAAATGCGTTCTAAAATACTACTGTTCCTTACGTAAGACAAAATATTCTTTAAAAAAGACAGCCTTGATAGTCGAAATCTGCCATTCACTTTATTATTATCTAGAATTCTAATTGATGCATTTTGGCATTTAAGAAATTTTTGACAAAAGGAAACAAACCTTACATATTTGTCACATTCCCAATCTGAGTAACTCAAAGAAAAAATTAAATTAGTGTATTTACCGATAGAAAACAATCTTTTTAAATAAAATAATTTAGGAAAACCAATAGAACTTAAGTTTATAGTTACTATAACATTATCCATACTATTAAATCCCACCGTCAAATTAAAGAGCTTGCCAGCCATCTGGGAAATTGCAATAGCAGGATGACATTCTCCATAGATCCAGTATTTATTGGTCAAGTCAAGTAGTCCACCAGCTACACACCTTGAACTTTCGTCACCAAAAACCAAGATGTTGTTTTTTCTCTTGGGATAAGCTGTACCATGGTGGTGGAGGAGTATACTCTGGTATTATAGAGCGAGCATTTTTATTCATTTGCTGATCTATGACCGATAGTTCGTCAAACAGAGATCTTTCAAGTACACCATAACTATTTGAGAAGGATGCTAGGTTCAGCTTCCTGGGAGAACCATGGATACTAGTAACCTGTTCTTTTAGATTTTTTAGCTCGTTCGAGAGGAATAGGTTTTCACTATCTAGTGCCTCCACTGTAGTAACCATTTGTTTATTGAGATTTGTTAGATCGGCTATTTCATCTATGAGGGCTTCTTGCTTTTCATCAGATTTGCTAGTTAGGTGAGAATTAGTCTGAGTAGAGTTATCTTGAAACAGGATTTTTCTTAGAAGAGAAGTTTGAGTTGATGAGGACGTTGAGTTCTTTGATGCGTTGGTGTTCTGCTTTAACGATTGTTGTGTCAACTGAGCCAGTTTTTGTTTAAGGTCATTATTTTCTTGAACTAGTTGGTCTTCTGAAGATTCTGCCTCTTCTAATAGAGTTTGTTTATCCTGTTTCAATCTATCAATGTAGTTTGTTTTGTCATGAATTTCAGTTTTAAGCTCGTCAATTATTTGTTTCAAGCTTGCTATCATGTCAGGGTCCGAATCACTTGCTAAATTCGAGCACTCAGCAGAACATAGTATTAGGTTATCCTTAATTATTACCACACTTTGGTTGAGTCTTGATCGACAGCTCTTATGAAAAACATTGTGGCATAGCATACATATCCAGTTGTTCTGTGCTTTATTTTTGCAGCATTTAAAGGAAAAAGCCATTTCAGAACAAAACTCGAAGCAGGAACAAAAAACATCAATTTAAAATATTCATAGGTTTATTACTCATATAGGTATTTTTCTTATCAGTTTTAACCGGCACCAATGCAGATAAAAAAAACTACACACACTTTTTATAATTAACAATTATTACAATTGGGAGTAGATAGCTTTTCGTTAAGTTTTGATAAGTACAGTACTTTATTTTGGGTGGCTTAAACGCAAATATTAAACACGAACTTTTAAACTTTATTTTAAAACCACTTTCAATATTTTTCACACACTTTAACTAGTCCAAAAAGTACATTTTTCAAGAGCTCGTTTATAAACGTGTGTAATAAGTAGTTGAAAAGAGGACACACAGGATAGACAATTGAATCAATAGTTAGTGATGCAGGTGACGGTTACTTCTACAATGCTGTTGAAACAGGCGCAATTTTCGACATTTCCTGTATTTTTGAGTATTCAAAAATAGTACCAAAAAATCGTTTGAACAAAAATCAAAGAATTACGCCATGGGTGAACTGTTTCTCAAATAGAACGTCATGTTGTTTGTATGGTTTTTGGAAAAGTCTCATTTTTTACGTCTATTTTGTGGAACATATTTGATATTACAATAGCTGTTTTTATTTTATTTTAATGTTTTATGCTTACTAATTTTAGCTGCTATACCTGTTGGATTTAATTGGTTCATAGGTGATGAAATCTTTTGTATTTTTGTTGCCATGTATTAAACAGGTAAAGCCAAAATTAATAGGACATTAAAATAAAATAAAAACAGCTATCAGAACATCAAATATTTTTAACAGATAGCTGTAAAATAATGGGACTTGATATCTTTCCATTTGTCTCAATTAATCTGCAGTACTTATTTCCAAATTATGTCAACATATTTAGCTTGTTCCTCGGCTTGTTCGAAGATGGACTATAATTTTCATTCTATAATATTCCAATTTTAGATGATAAAGAATTAATTGTTCTCGGTGAATAAATAAAAACTACTTTAAATAGCTCAAAATACCTCGGCCTCTCGCAAAATACTTCGAACTACCTCGAAATATTCCGAATTACGTCGAAATACTTCGAATTACCTCCAAATACTTCAAAGTACAGCAATACCACAAAAAAATAGGTTTGAATTACCACCACCGAAATACTTTGAATTTCGCGAAATACTTACGAAATACCGACATTTTCGCAATACGTGCACATATTTTTACAGAGTGGTTAACCCCTCGATTTGAACGTTAAACAAACGATTCTTATTCAAAAAAATACTATTTCAAGTGACCGGGCTATACTGCACTTTTACCAAAAATTCCCAATTGAAGACATTGTTACTATTTACACAGAAGGCGAAACTAGCCCGAGAGCCACTGACCGACCCAAGGGATATATTTTGCCTGAAGAGCATTATGAACTAAAAATAACTGTGATGCAATATTATGTCAGAAACTGAGCAAGGAAGAATGTTGTATATCTCATTACCATCTGTTTCCCATTTCTTGACCTGTTAGGTATATTGTATGAGAATATGAATAATCTGTACTGAATTTTAGCTTATTAAAGAGTAAGCCTCAATTCTGAAGGTCTTTTACTACAACATGTATTATACAAGCACAAACCTTGGTTTTGGAAGTTTCCAGTTGCTTCTTTGAAGAACATCTTCCTCTGCTTCTGCGGCCTCTTCTCGGCATTTTCAATAAAGTATAACGAGTAACGGCTGACACAAAAATAATTCTTTGATTTGGGGCTTCGGCATTCACAATCACACACCAGATTTTCTTTACTAGTTATAAAAATATTAAGTATTTGAAAGGATGATTTGTTTTGTGTTAACTTCGCCTCCACTATTTTAGAAATTAACTGATATTTTACAAAATTCAAATAACTAATTACTAGGATGTGATTTCATGTTGTAAAATCAAAATAAAAGAAATGAGTACAATCAAAAAAAGTTTAAATTAGTTTGGTTTGGTTTGGTTATGGGGTTTGTTTTGTTTGGCGAATTTGAAATGACGGGAAGTCGGTTGCCGAATGTCATTTTTGGGCATGTACCATTTCGTTTTTGAAATTTGGGAACGATTTGCAAGTTTAGCTTTCGAAATTTCGATTTTGTTTCTACAAAATGTCGTATTTATTTATATCCTTATTCCGAAATAAATGAATCAATAATTAATTCATCTTGCATAAGTTTATCATGAAATTCGTATACCACTACTCCACAGTAGGGCCGAGTTCAGAAATAACGCACAGGGTGCGAGTGCGATTTTATGGGTGTGCCTGAATTGACAATTGGCCATTGGGCCCATAGCACCGTCTTCCATTTTTGAACAGCTAGGGCGTCGCACCGGTGTCACACTCACACTGGGTGTGTCATTCCTGAACTCGCCCTAGTTGTATTCCTTTCACACCTAGGAGGAGCTCCGGAACAGCTCCGGGGCTTCACGCCCCTATTCCTTTCGAAAAGTGTTTGTTGCACCACGCATCTGTTCCTTGCAAATCGGGGACTACTGAACACCGGAGCGAGTAGCTTGAGTGTTTCAAACTCTTGAAAGGAATACAACTAATGTTTGATGTATGTTCACTGAAACTCCAAACTCCAACGTCTCCATCCCGCTGACATATTGCACTCTCTTAAAACTCTTAAAAGATGGTGCAGGTGCAACATGTTCTGTATTTTTATTTTTATCTACAAGCGTTTGGTTATGACCATTTTTCTAGTATTTGAGCTATGTCATGAGACTCATCATAACAGATGACTGTTCCGATTGGTAGATTTAATTCGAACTGAGTGCGTTTCCATCTTTTTCTCTCAGCATCAGGGATGTTCCGAGAGAATTTGTAAATGTGCACTTGACAGTATAAAAAGTGGGCATATCTGACACAAAATGTGCATCCCCCATGTTTTGCTCTTCAATGTTGCCGGTTGCCAACATGGGTGTGTTTGGGTTGACGCTCGGCGGAGCGAGCAGAGCGATTACGGAGTAACGTGACGTCACAAGGAGTACACCGTGTCAAGCCAAATAAACTTGTGCAAAAATGCTGGGTTGATCGATCAGCTGATTATTATTTATTTTTCTTAGCATATATTTTTTGGATTCCGAGCCCGCATTCCGCATTTTCACTAGAGTTTTCTCGTTTGCTGCATTTTAGTTGATAATTTTCAAATTGCGCCATTATCGTTTGTATTCTGCAGAAAATGTCGTGCTACATAAACAATAAAACGGACCTAAACACTCTGAGGCTGCCAAGTTCCCTTAGAAAAATATGTTCAATAAGACCAGTGATGAGGACTATCGAAAAAAATGTAATTAAAAATGAACAATTATGCAGATTTCACTAGCTATTTGATTGTTAACATTTAAACAAAAAAGCTAAAACTATCCACCTAACAAGGATATGTTAAAATTCGGAATTGTTTATTTATCTTATCATGGAAGAAGAAGACAGAATAAACACATCTGATCTGCGCATGCACGCTCCAGCTGCCCACTCCACAAACTCGGAGTTTATCGAGCTCGCTCTGAGCGCTCAAAATATGTCAAACCAAAAACCAAACACAATCAAGCGTTGTCGGAGCTTCAAAAATAACGGAAGAGAGACAAAAGTACAAGCTCTGAGTGCACCGAGCGTGAATCCAAACGCGCCCCATGTATGTTTATTCTTCTTTCATTGTCAAGCAGGCTGGACGCTGGACGGGGATGGGGCCGGCTTGGCAGTGGCGTACCAAGGATGATATACACCTACAGGATTGCTTATCGGCTCGTTTTTGGTGGTGATCGCCGCCATATTAGTGTGTCACCATTGCCGACGTCAGAATTAAGTCGTCAGCTGTTTAAACAGCCTACGTCAAGGCGAGAAATAAAATGCTGCCTACGTCACAACTGGTGATTTGGCTTGGGGGGTGAGGGGGGATTTGTTGCACACAGGCCTTATGAGGATAGGCCATCCCTGTAGTATTAGTGTGTATCATCCTTGGATTCCTTGGTGGCGTACAGTGCAGTTTGGAACATCCCTGCTCAGCATGTTGGAGAAACACATTAGCCGCTTTCGAACCTGACGCTTTTGAGTTTTGAGCACGCAATCGAGCTTTTGCGCACGCAAATGCTTCAAGCGCGTGTTCGTGTTCCAGCCGTACTGCGCTTCGAGAGCTGCTAACTATTGCGTTTCAAACACAGAATACTGTGCTGCACCGTGCTTGAAGCACACAGCTGGAAAGCGGCTATTCAAATAGGGCAATCCAAACAAAATCGCGGTCAATGCATGGTCAATGCAAAAAAATTGGCGCCATAAATTAAATTCAAACAACCGTAACATTTTTCATCAAAAAACTGTTTTTTATGTATTTTATGGTGTTTTTAGATGATTTTCTAGTGTTTGGGAGGATAATTTTCATATTCTATAAGATGGAACGTTTCTAGTTTAAGAAATTATTAGTGGAAAACCCGGATGTTTGCAAAAGTTATGATTTCTTTGTGACAAACCTTTACCAGCTAAATAATTGAGTAGGTACTATCCAGGATTTGTTTCCTGTTTAGTTTTTTCTTAACCAAATCCTGAATCCTTATGTTTATTTTATTTGACTGCTATTCAAGTTATCGACACAATCTGATGTGAAGGATAATACAATATTTGGAAAGTCCGCGACCTTGAATATCAAAAAAAAAATTCTATCTATCTATCATACATTCTTCCGATCCGACTCCGATCATACAATCAAGGTCCTTATTCTTGGAATAGGCGAGCAGCGTTCCCAGGAGAACGCCTGGGAACACTGCTTTCTGCTCCAAGAATAAGGACCCTGATTGTATGATCGGAGTCGGATCGGAAGAATGTATGATAGATGTGTCCCGGGCTTTACTTGGACACCACGAGCGCCACTGACAGACAAATTATTTTTCTCCGTTAAAAACCTGTGTTTTGTCTCTGCAGGAACGGCATGAAACTAAACTTTCTCGCGATTAGAACGGCTCCCACATACATAACGTATGCATTTTCCAAAAAATCAACACTTTACAAGACTTTATACAAATCAAAAATCGGAATAAGACGGCATTTTTTTTTTAAATAAAATTTGAGTGGTTTGAACCAAGACCAGTTTTGATGTGACGTCATGGGTTTATCGCGGGAATGTACTATTTCAAAACAGTTTTGAACCAGTTTCAAAAAATTGGACGCGAGAAAACGACTCAGATTATGAATTCATAACACAACTAGAGGCGAGTTCGGCTTGGCAAACGGAGTTAAAGCGGATAAAGAGCAGTTTCATAGTCACGTGATCACAGAGTGAAAAGAGTAAAATGGTTAAACCGAACGCATCGCAGGGAGCGAGGTTAGCCGCCGCCCGCAAATGCCGTGAACGTTTGCGCAAAGAAAGATGTTCAAGAACATTCCATTTTATTAATAAACAATAAACAATAGGGAACTTTACAATTTTTTTTTAATTTTTTTAAATCATTTATTTATGCCCAAATATTATTCCCTAGAACTCAATAATAACTTGGTGAAAAATGTTTAAAGTTTCGCGCGAATTGACCTTTTGTTTGGACGCCATATTGCGGTGCGCGAACATAGTGCCAAAAGTAGAAAAAAAAATTACTAGCGTACTGTCAACATTAAAAACAAAAGTTACTGAATAAATTACATTTAAAATTTAAATTTGTCGCCTGTTATGAATGTTTTTGAAAAGAAAAGCCATCAAATTTAGCTTGCATTGAGCAGAATACAAATAATAAAATATCTACCTGACAGCCCGCTAGTAATTTTTGGTTTTATTGTTTTGGCAACTATGTTCGCGCACCGCAATATTGCGTCAAAATAAAAGGTCAATTTGGGCACACTGTGGGCACGTCAACACTCGTTTTCTGAACGATTCCAGCGTAACGCTCCGAATAAGAACCTGTTAATTTATGAACGGTTTAGAGTTACTCTAGGGTCACTCCCTCCACACTTCATTGTTGTTTTTGATACCTGTATTTTATAGTAATTATCTATATATAAAAATTAATGCCACTTGTTAATTCGCATCGATTTTGATATTTTTTATAAAAGATTTTCGGTATTTTAATTAGATTTTTACGTTTTTGTTTTTGCCACGTCAAGCCACGTACCTGTTTTCGATCGATATTGATTGCTTCGAGAAGCTTCGCTGTCCGTCTTGATCTTAGATTATATATAGTTAGCACTAAAAGATGAGTAATCAACTTCCAAATATGGTACAAAGATCTCTCTCCAAATATTTTGATTTTGTCTCTCTTAGGCCCAGTTGTACAATCTTGGTTCAAATCAGAGTTCAGCTAAACTCGACTGGTAGTACTTGAACTTCCCCATCTAAAATACATTGCTGTCAGCTATTAATCAAATTCTAGCAATTTTGACAGCAATGCGATTCAAATGGGGAAGTTCAAGTACCAGTCGAGTTTAGCTGAACTCTGATTTGAACCAAGATTGTACAACTGGGCCTTACTTTGTTTACGCTGGTTTTCTATAGTACGATTTCCCAGAATCCGTTTACATTTTGGATCTTTAGACATCTCTCTCTAAGGCAATATGTAAACGAAAAGAACACTACACAAGTCTAGCTAAACAGAGTATATTGTTTGGGTGGTTGTATTTTATCGACTGTGTTTATTTTATCGACTTTTTTGGGTGTTTCACTGCTTTAAAATGGAATTGTTTAAAAATTTATCATCTACATTTTTATACATTTCCTGAAAGTTTCTTATTCAGGATTCAAAATGACTAATAAGTGTGCAGTTTGTCAGAAAAGAGGAAAACCAGCGGATTGCGGATTGTTTATCATTTCACCCGTTTAAACAAAACTTATGACATCGACATGATTGAAGGAAAAAAAAAACAGTGTCGGAGGTGCATGTAGGCCACAAAAATACAACATGGTACATATTTTAATTTTGTATTTCTATTTAACACTATTTTTTAGTATTCCGGATAATTTATGATATGGAAAAAACATGGTTAGGAGCAATAAATTTAAAATCCAGCTCAGTTAGCAAATGGACGTATGTTTGTGCAGACCATTTTAGCAGTGGAGACTATACATTTTCAAAAACTAATGCTAAAATTTTTAAAGCCCCTACTGTTCCTGTTGTTGCAAGCACCAGCGCTTTTAGAGTACACTCCAGGTTGAGGGGTACTTGTCGAGGTACTCGTTCATAGGTTTAAGTATGTATGTAATAAAAAATCAATAATTTTGATTTTAAAATGAATGAAATGAAATTCGCTCTGACTGGTTTGTGATTTCTCCAGAAACAGACCTATTGTTTTGGTCGCATTCTCATGTATTTTTTTTTTGGAAACACTCCAGTTTGCTTTCAGTTTAACTGCTCGAATTTATCATTTTTAAAACTACCTTTTTCTGGAATTAAATATATATTTCAAAAAATAATTTTTTTATGCGTACGCTTATGGGAGCCTTTGCTTTTAATAAAATAGCTCTACGTATTTCTTGGGAATACGTAGAGATTCTTAACACATGTTTGTGCCCCCTTGCTCCAATGCTTTTAGATAGGGCGTTACCTATCTTGTCACTGTCACGTTAGTAGATAATCAGGCCTATTACAGTGGCTATGATGTATCCACTCCTGTTATTTTAACAGCTATGTTATAGCTCAACATCTATACTTCTCTCTATTTTGACGTATAGAATAAACAGTGACAGACAACTTAACGTTGCTGTTAAAATAACAGAAAATGATACATCATAGGCCTGATTAAATCTATGTTAAGGTAAAATGAAGGTCAATAAACGAAAATGATTGAGAAACATTCTTATTTTTCGCTTTGTAGATAAAACGTTCTACATCACACGTGCATTCAAACATGGCTACAAAACTCGTTTGTTGTGTGATTAGAACGACTCGGTCTACGACCTCGTCGTTCTAATCTTTTACACTAGTTATCGTAATCGTGTTCATAAACGCACTTGTAATGTTAATAACTATTACTGTGACTCTCGCGGTGCAAGCGCATTTTTTTAAAGAAAGCCTGATGTGATTCCGGGAAAAACATAGATTGGAAAAGGCACTTCAAGAATCTGCGTACGTAGATCACCACCTCTCGGCTCAGAGCGCTCGCTCCCCGTCTGGTCAGTGACGTCACAACTCACAGATAGATCTCTTATTTGTTTGATCAAACTTTGATCCATCGAATTTGACAGAGCAAGAAAGAGCGCTCCGTGCGAGATTTGAGAGCTTTCTATTGCTCCAGCCGAACACATGAATCTCGCCGAGAGCAACACTCCGTTTTAAGCCGAACCTGTGAATCTGTTTCGAATCGCTTTTTGATCAATCGGATGCAGTTTTGAGGCAAAAATCGAAAGCGCTATTGTTTTCATATGTGGGTGTCATATTTGTTGTTATGATTCTTGATTCTTGTAAATAAATAATAATAAATAATAATAATAATAATAATAGTTCATTTTCATTCCTACTTTGATTCAATACAATAATTTTTATAAATTATAATATATAATATACTAAAACTATAATAATTTTAATTTTCAAGCAGTAGTTTAAGGTTAAGTGAATTGTCATGTATTGTATGTAAAAGAAAATAATAATTATATTGCAGTAAGCAGTAGATTCAAGGAAAGACTTTCGTGTATCAAAATACTGTGATGGATAAACGGGCTGGTGGACACGTATGTGCAGCACAAAGCTGTCGGAATAGACGACCCATTTGCAACAAAAGTTTTTTTTGCTTTCCATCAGACTTTGAGAGGTAAATCTTATATTGATAGTATCGTTATGTATTATCCAAGAAAAATAGAGACATGTTTTAATTTTAATATTCCGTGAATCTAAAAGAAACGCGATCTTTTCACCTCGAAAAGATAATTTGGATTCGGTAATTTTTTACAACATTTATTGACAACTATCAAACTTGACAAAAGACCCGTTTAGAAAACAGGACCAACTACAATATACAAATACTTACAAGTTTAAATATTTGTAATGGGAATTTACTATTGAATCAGTGGCACTATTAAGGCAATAAGATAACACTCCCCCTCAATGGTAAATTTCCCAAAAAAACATTAAATAACTAAACTAAACTAAATCACATTTAACAACAAAGTTGTTGAATGATGTCAATGATAAAGGTTTCGTGAAAAAATCTGCAATTTGCAGTTTTGTTGAAATATATTTTAATGAAACTATTTTATCATTGACTTTATCACGAATAAAATGATATCGAATATCGATGTGTTTCAGTCTTTTGTGGAACTCTGGGTTCTTACACACCTTGATAGCCGATTGATTGTCCTCATATATAATAACACTGAAAATATCATTAACAATATTTAAATTTAGAATCAAATTTCTAAGCCAACAAGCTTCACTTATTGCCAAACTTAATGCTATGTATTCTGCCTCAGTTGAAGATAGAGCCACAGAATCTTGTTTTTTAGAGCACCAACTAATTGTGCAACCAAAAATCTTAAATAAGTAACCTGAAGTAGATTTTCTGTCAGTTCTGTCTCCAGCCCAGTCAGCATCAGCATAACCCTCAATTACATTGGGAAAACAATTCTTTCTAAAAACTAAACTGACATCTTTTGATTTCTGTATGTACCTAAAAACTCTTTTAATTGCTTGCCAAAGCTGTGAACTAGCAGATGATTGGTATCTACTCAAAATGCTTATTGATAAACATAAATCTGGCCGTGAGCACAACATAGCGTACATCAAAGACCCAATTGCCTTTCTGCACTTCAGTTCAGTTTCTTCACTTTCAGATTTCTCCCGTTTAAGTTCATCATGCCTAAAATTTATTTCCATAGGGGTATTACAAGTTTTGCAATTTTCCATTCCAAAAGATTTTAACACATTTTGGAGATATAAAGTTTGGTTGATAATAATCTTATTTTCTTGTAAATTTTGTGTGATAACCATGCCTAAAAAATGTTTTATACCACCTAGGTCTTTCATTTTGAAATTCTGATTTAAAATATTTTTAATTTCATTAACTTCAGTCTCATTTGAACCTGCAACTAATAAATCATCAACATAAATTAATATAAATATTTTCGAAACTTGAGTAACTTTTAGGTAAATACAGTATTCATTTTGTGACCTTTCAAATTTCATAAACATCATCAAATCATTGAATTTTGTATACCATCTTTTAGGTGACGATCGTAAGCCATATAAGGATTTTCTTAGCTTAGCAAATTTACTTTCATTTTCATTAAATCCTTTTGGTAATATAATGTAAACATCATCATCGATATCACCATTCAAGAAAGCACTGCACACATCAAGCTGATGTACTTTAAAATTGAAATTATTGCAAATAGCCAAGAAAATTCTCACAGAGGGCAATTTTGCTACAGGGCTATAAATATCAGTAATATACAAATCTCTTTGCTGAAAACCTTTTGCCACCAATCTGGCCTTGTACTTTGTTATATTACCTAATTCATTTTTCTTCTTTTTGTACACCCACTTACACTCAATGACAGCTCTTTTTACGTCACTTTCACAAACTATCACCCATGTTTCATTTTCTTCCAATGCATTCATCTCTGCCTCCATTGCCTCTCTCCATTTGTTCGCCTCACTACTAGCCATAGCATCCTCATAGCACATAGGATCATCATTGTCATCACTCGCTGCCATCAAGACTCTGTTTAGGTCCATGTCATAATCATCATATTTGGGGTTTCTTCTTATATTACGTCTTAAGTTATATCTCGCATTCACTATTTCTTCATTTAAATCTAAATCCATTCCATCATCTCCAGGTAATAAATTTTCATCACTGTGTATGTCACTTTCATTCAATATATCATTGTTATCTTCATTTTGTACATCTTCTGTTTCCGATTCATAGTTTTCTTCAATATTTATTATCTCATTTACTTCTTCCCGAGCTTCTTCCGCTTCTAAAATCTTTTCTGGTAGAAAAATAACGTCTCTATGGGTTTCGACTTTGTTCTTCTGAGGAATATACACCCTAAACCCTTTTACATTATCTCCATATCCAAGGAAAAATCCTTGTTTATTTTTAGGGTCCCACTTTAATCTTTTTTCTTTGGGTACATGTATTGATACTCTATTTCCAAAAATATTGAAGTTTTCTAATTTATATTCTTTTTTATGCCATAGTTCATAAGGTGTTGTCATTTTTCTAGGACTTGGTCCTGTACGGTTTAGAGTGTATGAGACAGTATTAATTGCTTCTGCCCAAAAGATTTTTCCCAAGTATGTATTGCTATTTATCATGGTTCTGGCAGCTTCTACCAACGTGCGATTCTCTCGCTCAGCCCTGCCATTCTGTTGAGGTGTATAGATAGATAGATGTTTATTTCCAAGGATCACATACAGGATATAGGAAAATATTTACAGATAAAATTTGCATTACATACTAATCAATAACGTAACATTATAAATAATTAAATACCTATTTATAACAATAAGCATAAGAATAATCAAATAATATACCTATTACAATTTTTATGAAGTATTCTTTCATATCTTCCACTGCGTAAAGTTTAGAAACTCCTCCACTGTATAGAATGCATTTTCCAATAAAATATTTTTAATAAAACATAAGAACTCATTCTGATTTAATTGACGTTTGCTAATAGGTATCTTGTTATACAAAATAGCCCCTATGTAGTAAGGATTTGCTTTGTAAAGCTCAAGACGATGAACGTCATATTGATAATCAAGTCCAAATCTAGTTGTGTAATCATGATGCAGATTTAGAGCTTTAAAAGCATTTGAGTTATCCCTTACAAATTTCAAGATTTCGAAAATGTATAAACAAGGCATAAGTAGTCATGATTTTTTCAGAAATAAATTTTTGTCTACAAGATTCCCTAAACTTCATATTATACATTAATCGAATAGCCCTTTTTTGCATTATAAAGACTCTCTGTGAAGCAGAGGTTGCACCCCAAAGCACAATCCCATATCTAATACATGATTCAATAATTGAAAAATAAAACATTCTTACAGTGCTTCTACTTGTTATTTGAGACAGACGATATAAAGCAAAACAACTCTTTGCACACTTATTGCATACATAATTTATCTGCTCTCTCCAGTTTAATGACATGTCAACATGGATACCCAAAAGTTTCACAGTATTAACCTGCCTTATTGATCTGCCATTCAAGAGAATGTATTGACTTTTATTGTAATTTGCCTCATAAGGATGAAATTGCATTGTGTAAGTCTTTGCCTGGTTAAGCACCAGTTTATTATTACAAAAATAATTAGATAAAAAATGCAGGTTATCTGTCAAACCCTTTTTCATAATTTGTTCATTGAGATCAGAAGATAAAAGTGTAATATCATCAGCAAATTCACAATGCAAAGTTGTTAAGATATCCGATATATCATTCACGTACATGAGAAATAGGAGGGGACCAAGAACACTACCCTGTGGTACACCAACCTCAACATTTAACTGGTCAGACATAGCTCCATTACATTGCACATATTGTTTACGATTACAGAGATATGATTTTAATAATGAGTAACAGTTACCACTAATTCCGTAGGATTGAAGTTTTTGCAAAAGCAGGCCGTGGTCCACACAGTCAAAAGCTTTAGTTAAGTCCACAAATAGTGCCATAACTTTCTTGCTTTTGTCTAGATTTTTATAGACATTATCTAAAATATAACATAGTGCAGAAATAGTCGATCTTTTGTCGCGGAAACCATGCTGGGTATTTGATATTAGATTATTTGAATTTAAAAAGTTTAAAATGCTGTTATATGTTATATACCACCGTACGTTGGTGACATATACCTTTGTTTTGCAAAATCTTCGTTACATCTTTGTTTACAAACTCTAAACCATTGTCAGTCCTTAGAACTTTCATTCTTGTTCCTGTTTGTCTTTCAGCCAATAATATAAATTTTTTAATCACACTTGGCACTTCAGATTTTTGTTTTAGGAAGTAAATATGTCTGTAGGAGGAATAGTCATCTTTGAAGAGTATGAAATATCGAGCTCCACCTAACGAAGGAGTTTCCATTGGACCACATACATCCGCATGAACCAACTCCAAAGTTTCTGTGGCTCGAAACTCACTTTGCTCAAAACTTGACCTGTGTTGTTTACCGACTAGACACTGTTCACATATAAAATCTCTTTCTATGTCTACGTACTCTATGTTCATTTTTTTCAAAAAATCTTTGACATATTTGATGTTCTGGTGAACTAATTTGCAATGCCAATCTTTTAAACTTTCAATGTTTTTAACTTTCATACATTCAGAGACTAGGTCAACTTCTGAGTCATTGGTGTTTTGTATTTGTGAACATATTTTGGCAATATCTGCTGCTTTTTCTTGGGTAAAAAGCATTCTATATAATTTATTTTCTCTTACTGCTTGGGCTCTAATGTTACCTTGTTTATCAAAAAATTGACACTTCAAATTATCTGATGACATGAAATATCCATTATCAAGTGCGCACCCAGCAGAAAATAAATTAAATTTTAATTTAGGTACATATAAAACATTTGATAAGGAAGTTTCAATCGATCTTTCACCATTATATGCCCACAAAATTATTTTCCCATATCCTCTTACCTCTAATTTCTGTCCATTTCCAACTTGCACCATTCTAGAAGTTTTTATTTTGTAAAGTTGTTCAAATAAATCCCTATTCCATGACATGTGCTCACTCGCACCTGAGTCGAGACACCAATCATTTGATTTGACACCTTCTGTGTGAATCATGAAAGCATTCGAATCATTTTCTTCCTCTTTTGCAGTATTCTTGTTGGAGTTTCCTTCTCTATTTTTCTTTATCCAACAAGTTTGCACTAAATGCCCTGGTTTTCGACAGTAACTGCAAACTCTGTTTCTAGGTTTTCCTGAGTGCTCATTATTATGTTTTTTATTTCGAAAATAACAATTTTTAGCTATATGACCAATTTTCGCACAAATGTAACATTTCATTTTAGTTACCTTATTTTGATTTCCAGTTTTTGCAGCAAAAGCTGTTGTAGTCTCGACAGATGTGGATCTTTCCTCCTCCAGCAATAATCTCGAAGTCAATTCCTCTAATGTCTGATTGTCCACTGGCACTGATTCCCAGGCAGACCTAAAATGTTTAAATTGCTCTGGCAGACTCATCAAAATTTTTGTTATTATCATTTTTTCCGATAAGATTTCACCTGCAGTTTTCAACTTTGTTTTAATATCTTCAATTTTTGATATAAATGTACTTACAGAGGAATCAAACTCAAGCATAAAGAATCTCTGTTGAAATAGGTGGACGCTTACGACAGACTCTATATCATATACCGTTTTTAGTTTTGTCCACATCTCTTTTGCTGACTCGCATGATAGCAAGTGTGTTAGAGGAGCCTCATCCATACGAGTAACTAATAACTCCTGTGCTTTGGCATCATCCTTCAACCATTTATTGAGATCATCTCCTGGACCTGGTTTTATCCTTGAACCATCAACAAGCTGGAAAAGACCTCGCCCTTTTAAAATAATACTGGTCTGGAACTTCCAGACGGGCCAGTTATCCCCAGTTAGCTTCAATGTGGCATTGTTTTCACTCATTTTTCCAAATTTTTGATTTTTTCGTTTTTTTTTTTTTTTTAAGCACTTTTTGTCAAACTTTTGACTTTTTGACCCAAAATGGAAAAACTTTTATTTACCCGAATCCCGCGTAACGCAATCTGGACCCGTAACCTGTTTTAATTTTAATATTCCGTGAATCTAAAAGAAACGCGATCTTTTCACCTCGAAAAGATAATTTGGATTCGGTAATTTTTACAACATTTATTGACAACTATCAAACTTGACAAAAGACCCGTTTAGAAAACAGGACCAACTACAATATACAAATACTTACAAGTTTAAATATTTGTAATGGGAATTTACTATTGAATCAGTGGCACTATTAAGGCAATAAGATAACAAGACACAGTTTCTTTAAATTTAACAATTTTATCAAATCCGTGTACCAAGCAACGGCACTGGACGCGGATTCCGTTTGCTTGATCGATCGATATCGGATTGGTCGCTTTTGCTCAAATGCAATTCGGCCGATTCCTATTCGTCTGGATATCGAGGAAAGCGATATCGTTTCAATCACGTGAGTGAAGTTATGTTCTTGGATTCTAGGTTTTTTTGATTTTATTTTTTGAGATTTTTTTTCTTTTTCAAAATGTAAGTACCTATTATATGTTCTAATAATTAAGAGTATTTTCAACATACATTTTCCTTGCATGACCTCTGCAAATTTCAATAAAATATTTTTAGGCCTTTTCAAATGAAAGAATCCCCTTGGCACCTTATTTTTGAATATATGATGGCCAATCCAGAATTGGCAAGGGGCCGAATAATATCTGCTCAAGGCAGAAAAGACTACACAAAAATGTGGACTATATTATCAGAAAAATTGAATTCACTTGGATTGGGGGAGAAGTCTATTGAAAAGTGGCAAAAGGTAAGCAAGGGTAAAACCTTTCTTGATTATAAAAATCTGTTTTCAATTTTATTACAGTCATGGAGTGATTACAAGTACAATTTGAAGAAAAAAGCTGCAGAAATTGAAAAAAGCCAGACAGGGGGAGAGTCAGAAAGTTTCCCTAGTTTAACGGATTTTGAACTGAAAGTTTTGGGAATATATGGAGAATCAGACTTTGATATCTACTCTAACACTGAACCAAGCACCTCCCAAAAACTTGGAATAAACAAGGAAGGTAATTCAGTAATACCAAAAGTAAATCGATTCAGAAAGAGGTCTCATCCTCCTGCTAAAAATGATCAAGCAAGCTGTTTGGCAAAACTGACACCAAAGCTTAAAAGCAGAAAAATACAAGAGAATGAGGATATGAAAAAAATCTACAAGGATATGGTAAAAATATTGAACAATGTGAATCATAATACAAGTTTGATAGCAACAAGTCTGGAACATTTGGTTGAAGAAATCCGGTCTTGCAAAAACATTCTAAACTTGATATATGAAAAACATTAATATTGAAGGTTGTTTATTAGAATTGTGTTTTTACTGTATGTAGGTATATTAGGTATCATGTTATTTTTTTTATAACAAGGAAAGATACCTAATACTGATATTTTTCTGTTGATATCATAGATTTAGAACTCTAGATATTAGGTTTTGACTTAGAAAAGTCACTCCATCACTTGGTAGAGTAGAGTTTTATGTTCCTGAGTTTAAATATGGTTTATTCATTCATAAAGCCTCTTATAGGTTTTCTTTAAGTTCTCATATAACCTGTTATTTTTAAATAAAAATAAAAAACTTCAAAATGTTTTCTTTTCATTGATGATACATATTAAATATTTACATAGTGAGTATGAATGGATGAACAAAAGGTCTGTTTCCACAGAATGAAATACCCTATATCCTGTATGCTATTGCATATTTGAATTCTATTGGAAATTTCGAGTAGATTTCATCTGATATACGATGATATACCCTAGACCTGTTTTGGAAATATTGACAGTTGAAAATTGACTTTTTTGCAAATTTCAATTTTCCTGGAGATTAATGGGTCAATTCTGTGCACATCTATAAGTAAATCTATAAATTTCTATAAGCCTATAGCTGCCTATAGACAATTTGCAGTTCCATTCTTCCTGTAGATTACAGAATATTTTATAGGTGTCTATAGGCTTATACAAATTTATAAATTTGCTTACAGATGTGCACAGAAATGACCCGTAAGTATAGTTAATTGGAATTTGGAAGATTAAATTCAAAGTTGGTGTCAAAACTGTCAAATGATAGTTCATGAAAATCTAAGACAAGAATGTAAGATCGGTTTTCCTCTGAAATTAACCGTCTAGGTTTTACAGCAGGTCAAAGTTGCAAAAAAGTTAATTTTCAACTGTCAATATTTTCAAAACTGGTAAACTTAGGTATAGGGTATATCACATGAAATCTGCTCAGAATTTTACGTAGAAACCAAATATGCATGTGTTTCGTTTGAAAAAACAAAGTTAACAAGCCAGAAGTGAAAAACACAATTCGTCTAGGTACCGTTGTAGGAAATAATTCACTGAGCAACTTTCATGAAGGTCACTTTTTTGTATACAAGGTAATTGAAAAGTTACATGTATTAATTATTCGCGACTTTTTTGCCACTCTCTATGACAGTTGACAATATATTAGGTTTTAGTGCTAGGGTCGCTATCTTCACAAATTAACAATACTTGTTGGCAATTCACTATCCCACTCAATGACATTCCACTGCTATGCCTGTAAGTGAAAAAGAGCGGAAAACTGAATGGGCGACGCCCGAGCCCAGACAGCCAAACCCGGACATTGAGATCATTGTTAAAGGACAGGAAAATGTCACGCAAGAGCAAGCCCAAAAGAAAGTCTAGGAAATCCGCAACTTTTTTATAGACAAGAGTGTCGGAGCTGTAAAAGCCGGTAAGGACAACAAGGCAAGGAGGAGCCATCATACTGGCAAAAGACCAGGAACAACAAATACACATTAAACAACTCCTCCAGGAGTGCCAGGTGGGCGAAGCGAAATAAAAGAAGGGAGTGACTCACAACAAAGACCGATGCTAAGACTGTCAAGAGTTCATAGAGAACCCTGAATTTGTCCAGTTGACGGACAGATACCTTCGAGTTGTCCACGGGAGGAGCTGCAGAATCGCCTACAGGGAAAACATAGTTTGCGAGGCGAAGTTAGCACGGAGATATTCAGACGAGTGATGAGAACAGGGAAGATAAAGTTGAACCTGACGAGCGTATACGCGGATGAATATCTGGACTTGGCCATGTGCTTCAACTGTTGCAGATTTGGGCACGTGGCACAACACTGCAGAGAGTCACCAACCTGTATTCCATGTAAAAAAAGATTGCCAGAAAGCCTAAACTAACCATAAGAAGGGATGAAAGGAAACACATGGCCTAGGACAAGGAATGCCCAGCCTATAAGATGAAACTAGAGAGGAAGAGGGGAAATATTCAATACAACATATAAGTATGCCAGTACAACCCAAAACACAGACATAAAAATCCTACAGATAAACACAGACAGAGGACGCGAGGCCACAAATCTGGCCGAGAAAATGGGAAACGAACTAGACATGGTGTTTAATCAACATAAAATTTGAATTACACATTTCGAAATTTCAACATAAAATTTAATTAAGTCTGAAATTTCTACATATTATAAAATTCACAATTTGTTATAAATTTGGCAAGGTAATCAAAGTATCACAAACCTTGCCCAAATTTACTAAAAAACCACGATTCATCATTCACGGCGTCAGTCACCTTAATTTCCGTAATGATACAGTGTAGCGCCAATGTTTTAGATACCTGCCTAAACAAGGTCAACACACAGTTCATTGTTATTAGTTATGATAAATATAGTAAGGTTCAAGTTGAAATGTAAAATATAAATAGGAACCAATTTGATTAATAAAACGAGTATTGAACAATATTACTTGGGTACTCATTTAATTACGCAAATTAGTCATTTGTGATAATTATCCACAAAGTCCTTCTCAAGAGCTTTGTACTCGTTATCTTGGTTAAAGGTAACTAGTGATCTTCAGGGAATTATTCCTGAACGTCACGCCCAGAGATACGGACCTTGGAGGCCTTACAACCCTCTAGTGAACTACAACAAAGGTCCCAACTCTGTTCACATGGACATAATAGTCTTACAAAACCCTACAACATAAAGTAGCACTTATCACATCCACGTCGTACGGGACGGAAACAAAACAAGCATCTGGACAAAAACAGGAAACACATCCTGCGTACACCTGAATAACGGCAATACCACCACGGTCAAGGTTGAAGGCCAAAACGGAAATACCATGTACATAACCTCGCTATACGATGAACCTGGGAGAATTCTCAATCGCAGACTCCTAGAAAACGAGGACAAATACAGACAATTAACGGACGGACACGTGATAAGAGGCGATCTAAATGCACGTAATGAAGCGTGGGGAGGCAACACAACCGACGTAAGAGGTAACCGGCTTCTTGACTGGACAGTGGCTAAGGGATACGAGATAGAAAGCATAGAAAGCCAAGGACCCACATTTGAAACCAGTAGCGCACCCAGAAAATATGTTTGGGGGGAGGGGGGTCCCTACAGAGGTTTGAAGTGCCAAGGTACCACGCCCTGATTTTGCTATATTTTTTTATACGTAAAAATACAGTTTTGGGGGCTGCCTGTGGGGGGGCCCTGGCCCGATGGCTCCCCCCCTGGGTGCGCCACTGTTTGAAACAACCAGAGGTAACAGCTACATCGACTTGACATTAACTAGGAACATGCTGATAGATAACTGGAAGGTGCTTAAAAAAGAGACATTAAGTAGGCACAAATACGTAACATACACCATAAAGAGCATCGCCAGAGGAAGGGAACCAACCAGAAAAGTCTACTACTTCGAAAATACTGTCTGGGGAACCTTCACACGGCTCCTATCGCGTGAAACAAACAAGTTTACATGGGTCCAACCTGGACAAATACTTCCCAAATGACAACCCTGACCCTGAGCAAGACAGCGAATCGATGCGGGTAATCAGATGGAGATACAAAAATTATAGTGAAGCAGACGAGAATGACATAAATCAGACGGAAGTGAAAGAAATAATAGAATATTTGCAAAAAAAAAAAGAAGGCCATAAGTAGCGATCGCATCCTGAACGAGGCGGTCAGCCACATATTCGAAGCAATTCTCGACTTACTAACAAATATATAGAGACTGCTCACGACTAGGAAAGTTTCCTACGGTAGAAAAAAGGCTGACATATTATGGATTCCGAAGAAGGACAGTTCCCTGAGACCCATAAGCCTACTACCAACTCTGGGAAAAGTCTTGGACAAACTGATAAACAAGAGGTTGCAAATACACCTCTAGAAAGAACGAGCAACATAAGTAAACGGCAGTATGGGTTCAAGGAAGGAACGGGCACGGTCTAGGCCCTGTACCAACTTAACCAGCATTATCGACAAAAACAGAAACAAGGGCTCGCACCAGCCAGGACCTTAAGAACACTTTTAGCTCGGCATGGAGGCCGAATGTGAGCCAAGAACTGGAAAAGGCAGGCACACCAGGAAATCCCACACGCATTTGCGAAGACTTTCTGATAGACCGGACGATAAAATCAGGGACAGTAAGCGGGGTCATAACAAGAGGATGCCCACAGGGGTCTAGCCTAGGCCCTACGCTGTGGTTTAGAAACATGGAGAAGCAAATGACGAGTGGCAACGAACTAACGGAGACACATTGGCCAACACACAGGCATACGCAGACGACCAGCCAATTGCTATAGCAGGCTCCCTGGGAAGCATAGAGCGCAAGTGGAAGGAAGTCTGGAGAGAGTGCAAGGCGCGGGAGAATGACAGTAATCTGTGGTACAGGTAAAACAGAGACACTTTTCATGCCACGACACGGCAATACCAGAGCACCCAGGATAAGATTCGAAGACAATATCGTGAACTCGAAGAGATATCTGAAATTCCTGGGGCCCACCATTGTCACTCAGAGAAATAACATTGAACACATGCGCACCACGAGAGTCAAAGTCGCAAGACTAGCGATGACGATATCTGGAAAGATCAACAGAAAGTGGCGACACAACAGAGACGTACTAAGACACATACTCACAAAAATCCTTAAACCAGCCATACTTTATGCAAGTGAAATATGGGGTGAAAAGGCAAATTCACTACTTGGCAGACGACACCTGGATGCAGCGGCTAGACCTCTACTACTGATGATATGCAGCGCATACTCAACGACTGCCAACTGCGCGTTAAGAGTCATGAGTCATGGCGGGCATCCCACCACTATGGCTTGAGGCAACAGAGAGGAGGCGAAACTGGATGGCTTTGTATCAGAGCAGAGAGACGGACAGGCTTACGACAACTAACCGCGGAAGATTGAAGTCCGCTTAGGCCAGTACCAACCAAGAAGGAAGAACGGGCATTGGGATAAACGTAACAATGACGGGCAGAACCGTACGAATATTAAAAAGAGCCCCAGACAACACAGGCACAAATGCAGTCGAAATGTTGGCAATCCTCGAAGGCTTGCGAGTAGGAGAGTAGCTGGGGATCGTCAAAATGATGGTGATAACGGACAGAAAACAGAAGATAAGACGCGTAATGAGATAAAATAAAAGACAAGACAACGGTGCACGTTCTGAAGCTGGCGGAAGAGTTCCTGGATCATAACAAGTCCATCACATTCAGATGGAGGAAAGGCTTCAGCCAAGACAACAGAGCAGTGGACAGGTTAGCTAAGAAGGCCCTCGGACACCCAGAAATAGACTCAAGCCTACGCAAGTACAAACACACAGACAGACAAACAGTGAAAAGAGAGCGAGAGTGCAGAATCCTATATCAGAGTGGCAGCAAGCATGGGACGAAGAAGACAAAGGACGAGAACTACACATACACTGCCGAGAGGTGGGTGTGGACAGACTACTACTAAGCTTCAAAGCAACGCAGCCGCTCATAGGTTACGGTAGCCTAAACCACTACATCCACAGGTTTAAGTTACAAGACACAGACGGACACTGCACGTGCGGACAGGAAAGACCAGAAGACGCGCAACACGTCAGGGAAGTATTCAGTCTTGCTTATCGGGTACAAATCCGAGAGAGGATATTGGAGGAGTATGGGGATCTTCGGATAAACCTAAGAGAGCGAAATCAGACAATCCAACAACAAGTAACTAAAATCAACATATTATGGGCAGTTGTTGCATGGGCACGGACGCACATAACGAATAAGACAAAATTAATGGCAAAATAGGAAAAAAAAAGCGACAAGAAAACAAACAAACAAACAAAATGGAGACTAAACATAGAAATCTTAGACAAAAAAAAAACAAAAATAAAAAGAGGCTCCTTCTAGCGCTAATTTAATCATGGTTAGCGCTGGGTTGTAGGGGTTTCTAGTTACTGAAACAGGATTCCACTGACAGTGATTTTCCTAGATATTGCGTACGACCTCCGATTTTGGCTTATTGAAAGGCGAGAAGCTTGTGGTTCGCCACAGTCGAATGCTATGCTTGTTCTTCAGTTACTAGCAATTTCCAGAACTTCATTTGGCGTTACTGGTCTCAAAAAATCGAACAAACATAGGTAGTTATTTGTGTTGCTTGAAAAGGGAACATCTCGTGAGTCGTAAGCTATCCAGAAGTTCTGGAACAACTGTTAGCAATAATTCACTGTAACTGTTTCAAATATCTTCGGGACTTCCCTCGACTTTCATTCCTGACAAATTCGGGTTTTTTCCTGTTATTTCTTTGCAAATTGCCTACATAAACACATTTAGTCTTATTATCCAACTTTCTTATGCGTTACATCAAATCTCGATAGCATTAATAACATTTCTAGCCTTGCGGTTACACTCTAATACTGTCCGGAGTAGGCTTTTTTGATGGTTTTTTATTTAACAGTTTTCGAGGGAAGTTCTGATTAAACAGTCTTAAAACAGTGTTCACTTACCTATTTGTATATTATACACTTCTAGCCACTCCTGCTCATTCAAGCTGCTCAGAAAATTAATCTTGTTTTCCTCAGTGAATAATCTAACCTATATAGGGGGATAGTTTACCTGTGAACCGAAGTCTGACTTAGACCCATGGTATAAGCTAATCCAAGATCTCTTTGGTAAGAGCCTGTGACCAATAATCTAAGTAATCAATATTCTTATAAATGGGGGAACAACATTCTCATATGTGCCTGTCTCAATATGAGGCTGAACTACCTCAATTTAATAGTGATTAGTTGATAACGATTTTGGTATCGAGTACGAAATCCCCGTCCTATCTGATTGTTGTCAGAGATTTCACCCTGACTCTCCCAAGATTCATATGCTCTACAAAATATGCTTGTGGCGAACAAATACTCGCTTATCCAGCTAGAAAAGTGGAAATCTTTGTTAATGGAAGAGTAATTAAAAAATTCTATTTGTTCAATACTCTTTCCAAGGTAGACGAAGTAGGTAATATAATCTCGAGGGAGATTTTTTATCCCTTATTTGGTAAAATTTCTGTGTTCCATTAATTAAACTAAACTTTGACTTATTATTTTTTACAGAGCAAAAAGATGGTTGATTGCCTGTAATCGTGAAGATTTATTAGAAAAATTGAACAATATACACAAAAGCCATCGCCTATGTGGAGATCATTTCGAAGCCAAAATGTTCACGAATCATCTCCGTAACCGCCTGAATTTCAATGCTGTCCCTACATTATTTTCTATTTTGGTGGAAAATTCTTCTAAGGCAGAAGATCATAGTTATGCGCGTCCACCTCTTATATACCCTGAATCTGTTCCTGAAAAGGTAAATATTATTTAGGACTTCATAATTGTTTAGGTACTTGCATTTATTAAACATTAAACATGTTTTTTTTTTTTTTAGAAATATGTACCTACTACAGTAGATGACACCAAAATAGCAAATTCTCATTTACTAAGTCCTCCGACATCCATTCAAACTTGTTTTACAGTAAGTGACACCGAAACAACCAGCCCATCAGTTGATGTTGTAAGAACAGCATCAACTCAAACTTCAACAACTTTATCTTTCAACTCTCCCAGAAAAAGGAAATATGGAGACCTAATTAAAAATCTCATCAAAGAAAATCAAAGTTTGCGACAAAATGCAGAAAATTTGACAGTGACTTGCAAACTCATTAAAATTGAACTACCCTAGAACAGTATAAGGCTCTAATATTTAAATTTTGTGAGGCTAAAGAAACTGTATCAACACACAAGTCAGCCAAAATAAGAAAAAACCAGGAGGATGAAGATATTCCGAGCAGATCAAAACTGAATGTTCAAAAAATGTTTTTTTGCCTCCCAGGATCGCAAGCACTTCTTAATGGCATACGTGCCATTCAAATAAATCCAGGTCTTTGCAATTTTTCGAAATGATGAAAGCAAAAATTGATTGCTTTGAAGAGACAAAAAAAAATTAATATGTCACGATGCACCATGGAAGTGAAAACTTCCCTATTGAAATAAATAAAATATGATATATTATACCTGTACTTAGAAGAGAAGAGGTTAGTGGAGAAACAGATACACTGCAATTTTCTTTAGTTTTAATGATTCTCTGTCCTTATTCCTCTACACGCTACCAGAGTTCCTCAAACTTAACCTACCCCAATAACGTTGTATACGCATCAATTAATTATCCTTATTCCTCACATACGCTAGCCGAGAAAGTTGCGTGTTTCTTTCCCTTCCACGTATACATTCTCTATCTTTTTTATACACTCGCGCTAGCGCAGTATTGTTCTCCCGTACTTACATATCAACTCTGTTTCTTTGTTACTCACGCTAGTTTTTTACTTCTTTTTCTCTTTTACGCACAGATTTGTTGCCTGTGTTTTCCCTCTCCAACAGCGTGAAGACTAAGCACTTCAACAAAAAATGGTGCTTCTTATGCATTGACAGAATGAGCCATAAGAAAAACAGGCATAAAATAAAAAGTCTCGATTACCAAGTAGACTTTTTGTTAGATTTTATATTTTTTTAATAAATTAGAAATTTGTTGAATAGATATATTGTAAATAATATCAATAAATCGATCAAATGTTTAAAAATATCTAATAGTTTACTTGATTACCCAGAACATTTCTCAAAAAATCCTGTACAAGAAATTAAAGTAAAAGGTCATTTGGTGTGGCTGTATAATCTAACAAGAAAGAAAGGAATGTCGCCGAAATTGTCTTCAGCATGGGAAGGACCCTACAGAATAATCAAGAGGATTAATGATTTGGTTTATCGCGTTCAGCCTTAGAACAGGTAAAGCGCTGTCCTACGGACATAAGGAGTAGGAACGCGTCATTCTGTTTATGAAACTAAAGTGAAGCCAAGTTTTTGGCAGTTGTTTGGCACCAAAATACAGGCAAAGCATTGATGGCCGCTATGGTTTCCACCAACTATTTTAGGGGATCCTTAACGATAAGTATCCCCTTAAACTGGCATTTCTCCATGTAAAAATTTCATTTTAGGGATTATTTATCGTTAAGCTCCCCTAAAATAGTTGGTGGAAACGGCCATGAATTGCCTATACCGCCATTTTTTTGGTTCCAAAATACTTGGAAAAAAACGGCTCCATTTTCCAACTCCATGTTACTACTCCTTTTCCTTTACCTGCTCTAAGCGTTCAGCGTAACACGAGGAGTAAGATGAAAGTTGTACGTTTAGACAGATAGACGAAATATCATGGACGCGAAGTTGATCGCGACGATCAACCTTAAGAACTAGAAGGTGTCACAGAATATGGCGCTTCCACCATGATGTAGAGAATTGAACGGCTGATTCTAGATTTTTCAGTACTATTCCGGAAAAATCGCTGTAGTGACGCGGAAATAAACCACCAAAAAAACAATTAGAAGTTCTGATTATTCTAAACAACTAAAGACCTAGGATCCAACTACCGAAAATTAATCAAGAATAACAAGGACTTACCAAACAACCATCCCATGTGAGATCATCACGTAGACAGCACAACAAGAAACTTCCATTAAAAATTATCTGAACATCGATTTCTAGAAATTATTGAAAGCTGATACTCTATATTGACTAATACATTGGAATGTGAATAAAGCAAAAATTCATGGACCTTTTTTTTAAGTGCTTTCAACAATTATTATTCTAAAGGAGCCGAAAAATTTCTAAAAGGATCAATAAATCATGCTCGAGCCTATATGATGATACAGTGGCGACGCCAGGGCTCTATATTAGGGGGGGCACTTGTCTTTATTTTATTGTTTTTCTTCTTTGGAATAAAAAATGGAAAGTACCTGTCGACACTTATATGTTTGGGGGAATTCCAGGAAAGCGAAAGCAACATCGCGTTTGCCTGTGCCCAAGAACACTAACCTAATAGGACTTATATTGAGCCGAAAATGTTTGCCATTTTAGCCGCAGACCTCAACACTTGGCGTAAAATGCATTACCGAGTTTAAAATAGTATAGGTCAAAAAAACGAATTCTTAAACGTTATAATCTTGTTAAGATCACCTTTTCTACATTTAAAATCGACGAAAAAACAAGCACAACCTGAATCGCAAGCATCCCATCGAGGCCTGCGGGTGACGTCATCACTATAAACTACTATGCGGCTTGCTAAGCTGCTAATTAGTTGTGACGTCACTCGCAGGCCCTGCCGACTCGAGAATTGGCGAACGTACGTCTTATGAGGATAAGCAATCCTGTTGGTTAACGATTCTTGGCTTGTGTTCACCGAATACCGAATTAACCAGCAAAGGCTGCTGATGTTGCATTGCATTGTTGCTGACATGAGAGCAAGTTTCAAGTTTTCAGGAAGGGCCGGCTAAATTTCAGTAGGGGGCCCGGCCCCCTCTGGCCACCACCTGGCACTGTGATGATACCCACTTAACAAGCCACTTAGCGACGCCGTTGATAATTAATTAAAAGGGGAGCAAATACACTAATTGATCGGATGATTCAACCACTAAAAGTCGAGATCAGAAACAATAAAGAAATTCAAGACAATGGAGGGACCAATGATATAAAAAGGCAACTTTGGCAGGAGAAAATCAGTGTTCGAGAAAACCAGTGTTCGAGAAAGAGCTAGTAAACGGGCAGAACTATGGCGTGACAAACCAGTGTCGGTTGAGTAATCAAGAAACAAGTAGTAATCGAGAATCGAGAGACCTATGTCCAGAAAATCAGAACTACGGCGTTGAAGAGTAGTCGAATTAACCGAGAGGAGAAGCACAACGTGAAATAACAGCGCAAAATATTCGAGTTTTTTATTAATGGTTCATAATTTAAGTAAATTCCTTCCACCAATAAAATTTCCATGTAATTAGGTGTGGCCAGCATTAAATATATTATTGTTAAATGTAAGTAGAGTTTTTTATGTTCAGCCAGAGTGTGAATCGAGTCAAACTGTAAATAAAATTTTTCACTTGGAATCATAGGTATAAATATTCCTTTAACAGTTAATTGATGCTTATTAGAAATCTAACAAATTTATTGTAAGATTATTTATTATCGACGCCTGTTAATTAATAACAAGCATTATTTATTTTAATAATAGTTATTTACATCACAAGTGCGTTTATGAGCATGATTATAATAACGAGTGTGAAGGATTAGAACCACGAGGTCGTAGACGAGTCGTTCTAATCACACGATTTGTAGTCATGTTTAAACGCACGTGTGATGTACAACGTTTTATCTACAAAGCGAAAAATGAGAATATTTTTCCAATTATTTTCGTTCATTAATAGTTGTCTACCTTCATTTTACCTTTACAAGTTTACCTTTGACATTTGTCAAATCACCAAAAATAGTTGTAACCTCGTCCATAACACAACTAGTTGTTTTATGAATTCATAACCTAGTCTATAACACCACTAGTTGTGTTATGAGTCTCATGACGTAACTCAAATACTAGAAAAATGGTTATGTAAAAACGTCATAACCAAACGCTTGTAGATAAAATAAACTTTATTTTAATTGACCACAATATTTCTGTGGACAGGTTACGCATCTCGGAAAAAGAAATTAATTTTGAATTAATTATTAATTTAATTGTAAACAAACTCATTCACATTACATAACAATATAACCCAACTTTTTTTGACAGCATGAAACAACGTTGCCATATTTCTTTTATTCAGGCTTGCATTCAACCGACGTAACTTTATTATTTTTTGAATTCGAGAACGGCTGGACCGATCTTGAATTAATACCACGTATCTCTATATAAGCTGAATTCGATTGACCCAGATTAGATCGATTTGGGTTCAATTTAAGTGAACTTCTTCTGATCTAGATCATTTTTTTGTTGATGAGGGTGCACTGATCCAGCTTCAATCGAACACAGTGTGGTTCACTTAAATTGAACCAGATCGATGTAGTCCGGTCAATCGAATCGGCTATAGAGGAGAGTGATATAGGCTATTTTTTATCCCGAAAAAAAAAGTTCGGTTGCGCAAAACTCTGATACACTGGAACGCACTGGAACGCCTATAAACAGCCCGGGGCGCTCTAGAGCAGCTCTGGAGTGCTTAAAATGCGTCACTGAACTCACTTTCAAGCGACTCTAATATCGGATTAAAAAAAAAAAAAAAATTAGAAAATCAACAACAAAATTTTAAAAGAAGTGTGCCTATTATTTCAAAATGTATTTACACGCTGGCAACGCAGCGGGTCATCAGCTAGTACACTATAAAATAGACGTTTTGAGGCATGTCATCCAGAAAAAATTTTTAGCCTACGGCGAGTTTCCCCCTCCCCCTATAAACAAATTTATAAAAATATTATCCTGCACCTATGAGAACTTTCAAAAATCTGCGCCTCTGCCAGGGGCCTTATTCACAAGCGTCTGCGGATCACACGGAGGCAACGCCACGAATACAGCGCCCATAACGTTTTTGCTGCTTGTTTTTTGACGCCTCCGCCTCCTTGTCCTGAATCCTGATTCCTGATGAATATTATTGTTATATTCTAGGATTATTTTGCAATTTCCATTTCGTGAAATATCGATATTTAACTAAAAATTTTAGAAAGACTAATGAGAATTAATTTTTTCGGGATGGGGTATCAAGCGGGACCCGGGTACAAAAAAATAATTGATAAGTATACATGGCCCTTCGCCTTCGCCCTTCACAGTTGATTTGTAGGCTGTATCACAACCAAGCTGTTTTTGTAAGATTTTGAAAGACAGTATTTAATCTAGATTGTTGAATAATAGCTATTTATATAAATAGCATTAAATATCAAGTACAATAAAGAAAGGCTTTATTGTACGAATAATTTTATGACCGAGCGAGCTTGCGAGCGAGGCTATTAAATAATAAGTCAATATTCAATAAAGCCTGTTTATGTGAGCGTGATACGGTGATACCTACGTAATGTTTTAATGCGTTTATGTAAATTTCCATCTCGACGATAAATAAAATAAATAATTATTGTACCATTTTTCCTCTTAACAGTTCCATATTTTATAAACTGTGCTCTGATGGTATCTTGCTCTAATTTTCTTTTCTACTCATTAAAGTCTTCCTTATTATTAAATGTTAAATTCTTGGGGAGGTGAGACTTTCTCGAAATTCCCTCTCATGTCATTGATAATAAGACAAACTATCGAATTATAAATAATAATTTTGTGTCAAATAAATAAAGAGAAGGTAAACAAAAATGCTAGTGAACCGCCGTTTGTCGCTTCGTGCCAAATTTTAAATTTTCGTTCGTACACTTCCAACCATATTCGTGGCGTTGCCTCCGTGTGATCCGCAGACGCTTGTGCCTTATTCTGTAAAAAACGAAGCCTTCGATTCGGTAGAATTTCTTCGATTGTGACGTCATTTTCGGTTTGCTAGCGCCGAAGCTATTCCGAAAATGCCGAAAATGACGTCACAATCGGAGAAATTTTACCGAATCGAACGGTTCGTTCTTTACAGAATGAGGCCCCAGGCCCACCCTAGGCCCCCCCAGGTCCGATGGCTAGTTACACCAGTGCAAATATTTGACAATAAAATTCATATAATAGGACAAGAGCTAATGTGATGCTGTCCCAGTTACTTTTGGTGACGATGGTACCTATGTAGGTAGAGCGTGCGGTAATAATATTACCGCACGCCATGCGGTATTATGGTACTCACCGCACGCAAAATTGTGTAATAAATCTTAGTTACCGCACGCTTGTAGATAAAATATTGTATATAATTCGTATGGTAATTAGGTTATTATACCGCCCTTAGAGACTGCAAACCTCTCCTCACCGGCTCGATTTGCAAAGGATAACGCACACCTAACACGGGATTTTTGGGCTCTATGGATTTTTCCCATTTTTTGATATGTTGTAGAGGATTTTATTCTGAACAACCTTTAAATGGGACGAAATCTTGTAGGCATTACGGCCTTTGAGATATGATATACTCTCCACACAAAAAGTAGCAAAAAAGTTGTGATAACTTCGGAACGCGTCATCCAATATAATTGAAATTTTGAGTATCTGGGTAACTTTTTGTGCCGCTTCTACCACTGTCATCCAATTCCACCATTTTTGCTCCAATTTCGGCCAAGTGACGTCAACTTTCGAATTTTAAATGTAACTCATGGTATATTATGGCATTTTTCGTTAGAAAATTAAATTACAAAATCGGAAATGCCATATTTGTTAAGGCTTTGTTAAAGGATATGACAGAAAATTATACAGTGGAACATACGATGATGCAATGAACTATAGTCAAAAACTGGAATGCGCACACATTGCCATATCTGCCAAAAAAATGTAGCCATGAAAGATAGATGCCACAAAGGGGAATGTTGTTTTTTTCTGTTGCTCGCTGACATATGACGTTTTGGAGACCTTTCTCATTTTACCTGTGCTGCGCGCGGATCTTGTGGGTGACAGATAATTAAATCGTCAATTTACTGAACACGGACTGACCCTGACGTATTTAAGCTAACCTCAATAATCAATCAGTATTAACCAATATTGCTGAAAATTATTACAAAAACTGTTTATGATACAATGGTTCAAATGAGTTGGATGAGTTCTTGTCAGAATTAGACAAAAAAGAAGTCAAACCTTTCTTTTCACAAGTTCCCAAGCAATCAAATTGTAAGAAAACAATAGTTACGTGCTCTCAACCCGAATGAAGACGATTTAAGTTGGGACAGAGATTTGCGGGTTCGTAAAATAACGATTTTTAAATCAAATACAATAATAATGTACAATTAAAGGTTTGCTGCAAACATTTTTGCTGCGGTGGGTTTTCTTTCTAATTAATGTTAATACGTATTTTGTCATATTTATGTACGTTTAAAAATAAACAAAAACAGAAACATAACCGAAATTGGACAATTTGACAAGTGGAACCAATCAAAGTTATTCCACACAGGTATCGTGTGTCATTATATGTGTCTTTTTCTTTATTGCAGAAATCTTAATAAACTATCTGTTGGAAATATAATTTAGTTCTCTTAATTATTACTTTCCATTTTACCTGATTTACCTTATTTGTTAGTTTGAAATAAAAAATTTGTCAAGCCTGACGTATAAGTTTCCTTTCTCAGAAAATTTCAGGAAAAACCGACATTAAACTTGATAAATATTCAACAAATGGTCCTTCGATGCCTTTAAAGAACAGTTCTATGGAAAACGAGCAAAAACTAGAAACATTTACCAAAAATTTAAGACGTAGTGAACGCCTAAAAGCAAAATTTTTTGACGGAAGACTTCAAGAACCTGAAAAAATAAATAATATGGAAGAAAATCAAACAGAGAACCGCAAAATAGTATCTAGATCTGCTATCATACCAACTACAAATCGACAAGACCACGATCTACTGCGAAAACGTCTATCTGTAAGAAGCAGGGACACAGAAATCAGAAGAAATCAAATTGAAATTGAAATAGCAAGAAAGAAGAAAGAATTACAGTACAGATACATGCAGGAAATGTTAGACATGGAACTCGCTATGGAACTCGCAAAAATAGATGAGGAAGAAGAAGTAGCTGGGAATTTTGAGTCAATAGAACTTGAGTCAGACAAAAATCACGGACCTAATATAAACCAATGGATTGCCGGACAGGACCCATGGGAAGACAGGTCAGATTACTCTTTAAATTCAAGTTCAAAACCTAAAAGCCCCACAAACAAGTCAAATTTTCCATCTTCCTGTCATTTTGAACAAAGAGGAGACATGGTGAGTCAACCTTTTGCTAATTTTTCAAAGTTTGAGAACGACAAAATTAATCAGAATATACCAAATAATTCTTGTATTTTACCTACCTCACAACTAACTAGAATTTTAACTCGTCAATCAATGCCAAAAGACTTACCCTTTTTTTCCGGAAATCCACTCGAATGGTCAAGTTTTATTTTTCAATATCAAAACTCTACGGCTACCTGTGGATACTCACCGGAAGAAAATTTATGCCGTCTACAGAAATGCCTTAAAGGAAATGCCAAGAAAATTGTAGAAAGTCTTTTGATCTTACCAAAAAATGTTGATAGGATAATAAAAATGTTACAAAATAGATTTGGACGTTCAGAACACATAATTTCGTTATTACTAGACAAAATTAAAAGCTTTCCAGTAATAAAAGAAGAAAAGATAGACATGTTTATTGATTTTTCGGATGAAGTTCAAAATTTAGTAGGTACTATTGAATCTTTAAATGAAGAAGATCACCTACGTAATCCAATCCTACTTCAGGAACTCCTGAATAAACTTCCAACAACTTACAAATTAATGTGGATAGAATATATTGAAACAAGGCCGTCTAAAAACTTAAAATTAGTAGAATTCGCATCTTGGCTCGATAATAAAGCTAACAAAATTTGCGTTCTTCAAACTCCTAGATTTCATAGTGACACGACTCAGTCTAATTCTAAATTTAGAAATTACAACAAAAACTTCACTTTGTCAACTTCCTATGGCGCATATAACAAAAATGACACAGAAAATAAGAGATCTGTAACTGGTAAGAAAAAATGTATCTGTTGCGGAAAACAATTACACCATCTAGGTGTGTGTCCACATTTTCAATCGCTAACAAAGGAAATGCGATGGAATTCTGTTACAAAAAATAGAGTGTGTTTTTCTTGTTTGATACCCTATCATAACCTACGTGAATGTATTAAGAAAAAATCTTGCGGAATAAGGAGCTGTGAAAAATTTCATCATGAACTTCTTTACAAAGACGAGCTTCAATTAAACGTACCAGAAAATAGTTCTGAAAAAGAAAACTACGTTGAAACTGTTATAGCTACAAATTGTCATATATCTGATAACAACAAGGTTTTACTTAAAATTTTACCAGTAACTGTAAGTTACAGAGAAAAATCTATTAAAACTTTTGCTCTCTTAGATGACGCCTCTACTGTTACACTTGTTGATCAAAATTTAGCAGACCAGCTGGATATCGACGGACCTGAGCAAACAATGTGCTTACAGTGGACCAATCAACAAGTTCAACGACAAAAGGATTCTCGAATTGTAACATTCAAAATTCAAGGGGGAGAAAAAGGAAATAGCTATCAACTTCGACGGGTAAGAACAATAAGAGGACTTTCTTTACCAATGCAAACAATCGATATGGCCAAAATTTCCAATCAATATCCATACATACAAAACAAAGGCTCTTCTATGACAAATGCAAAGCCACTTATTTTAATAGGGCAAGACAACTCGCCTCTACTTACAGCCAGAAAATATATTACCGGGCCTTGGAACGGAGTCACCGCTAGTGAGACTCTCTTGGGATGGGTACTACATGGAAACGTGAATAATTCAATTTTTTTCCAAAAATAAAGCAAATGATGGTCAATTTGTCTGTCACATTTTTGAAAAGCAAAAAGATAATTTAGACATTTTACATGATATTGTTAAAGAACAATGGAAAATGGATTGCTTCGGACTAGAAAAAATTACAATAGTTATGTCTAAAGAAAACAAAAGAGCTCAAGACATACTAGACAAGACTATGAAACGAAATGGTGATAGATTTGAAACCGGTTTATTGTGGAAAAGTGATTGTGTACAATTACCAGAAAGTAGAACAACTGCAATACAAAGATTGAAACATATTGAAACAAAGATGGACAAAGACCAAAATTTCGCCAAGTTTTATTGTGAAAAAATGGAAGACTTACAAAATAAAGGGTACATAAGAAAACTAATTGACGAAGAAGCTAAAATAAACACTGATAGAATTTGGTACTTACCACACTTTGGCGTTGTCAACGCAAATAAACCCAATAAAATACGTATCGTTTTTGATGCAAAATCTACGTCCAATGGGGTAAGTTTGAACAATTTTCTATTGACTGGTGCTGATCTATTTAATTCCCTTTACGACATTTTGTTAAACTTTAGAATTAAAAAAATTGCTTTTACTGCTGACATTAGAGAAATGTTTTTACAAGTTTTGGTAAGACCTGAAGATCGATCAGCACAACGATTTCTATGGAGGGGACGAGATCGTGACAGACCCCCTGATGTCTACGAAATTGGTGTTGTGTTTTTTGGATCGACCAGTGGACCCTGCTTGGCCCAAGAAGCCAAAAACCGAAATGCCTTAGAATTTCAAGAAGAATTTCCAGAAGCTGTCAAAGCCATCGTTAAGCAACATTATATGGATGATTATCTAGGAAATGCTGACAGCTTAGAAGAAGGTCAAAAACTTATTTATGACGTTATTAACATACACAAACAAGGAGGATTTTCAATATGTAATTGGATAGCTAGTGATTCTACTTTACTTAAGAATATAGATGAATCACTTGTCGCTTATGGGGAAAAATACCTTTCCAATAACATAGAAAATTCAAGTGAAAGAATATTAGGAGTCTGGTGGAACCCAGTGAAAGATACATTGAAATTTGAAACAAAATTTCAACAAATTGACAAAAATATTTTAGAAAATAATAGAATACCGACAAAAAGGGAGGTTTTGAAAATTGTTATGTCAATTTTTGATCCAATAGGAATTTTAACTAGTTTTATAATACAAGGAAAAGTTTTATTACAAGATATTTGGAGGCATAAATTAAATTGGGACGACAAAATTTCTGATTCTTTAAACGAAAAATGGAAACTGTGGCTCAAAGATTTGAAGAATATTTACAAATTTGAAATGCCTCGTCAATATTTTACGTTAAATCGAGCTTTAAGCAATATTCAACTACACATATTTTCTGATAGTTCTGATAAATGTTATGCCACAGTAGTTTACTTAAGAATAGAATATGATAATCAAGTTCAAACGGCTTTTGTAACCTCAAAAGCAAGAGTAGCACCTCTAAAACCAATATCTATACCTAGACTTGAATTACAGGCAGCCTTGATGGGAGCTAGACTTGGAAGTTATCTGAAGAAAACTCTCGACTTACCAATATCTTCGATGTTTTACTGGAGTGACTCTAAGACGGTTTTACATTGGATACGCTCTGAAGCTCAACGATACAAAGTATTTGTCGCTCAACGTTTGGGAGAAATTCAAGATTTGACAAACAGTTGTGACTGGAGATATGTGAACTCACAAAATAATGTTGCAAACGAGGCTACAAAGAGAACACAGGGCTTTGATTACAAATCTAACAGTAGGTGGCTACAGGGACCGCCATTTTTGAAGCAGCTCTGTGAATATTGGCCCGAAGAAACAGAATGCAAAGAATCATCTGGAAATAAAAATAATTTAGAAGAAAAACATGACTACGTTTTTGTGAATATTTCTAAAGAGCTATTTTTAGATACGCTTTCCCCGGAAAGATTTTCTAAATGGCAACGAATTTTACGTTCAGTGGCTTGGATATCGAAATTTTTAAAAATAAAAAAGAAAACTAGACAAAGTGTTGACGATCTGGACATAGAAGAAATCGAATGGGCTGAAAATATTCTTTTCAAGAAAATACAAACGGATTCATTTGAAGAAGAAATACGTGACCTAAAACAAAAAAGTGCTATCAAAAAATCAAGTAGACTTTTTTCACTTACTTGTTTTTTAGATGAAAAGGGACTACTTCGATTAGGTGGGAGATTGAACAATTTAGAGGAAGAGAAGGAGAATTTTAAAAATCCTATCATTTTGGATCCAAAGCACAGAATTACAAAATTATTGATACAGTTTTACCATGAACAGATCTGCCATCAAGGAAAAGAAGCTGTTATAAACAATTTGAGACAAAAATTTTGGATTTTACGAATAAGACAAGCTGTAAAAGGAATCTTCATAAATTGTCAGTACTGTAAAATTCAAAAATCGAAACCACAGATACCTGTGATGGGACAGCTACCAATTTGTAGGTTAAAGCCGACAGTAAGATGCTTTATTAAAACAGGACTTGACTTTTTCGGACCGATTTTGGTGACAGTTAAAAGAAGCCACGAGAAAAGATATGGAGTAATTTTCATCTGTATGGTGACGAGAGCCATACATCTAGAAATTGCCAATGATCTAAGTTCAAATGGTTTTATCCACGTTTTTAGACAATTTATCGCCAGAAGGGGATCTCCAGAAGAAGTATATTGCGATAATGGAACAAATTTCAAATCCGCAAGCTTGCTATAGAAATCCAAAGATTAAACCAGACAGACATTTCCAAGTTTTGTAGTTTACGTCAAATCAAATTTTTACATAATTCACCATTATCACCACATATGGGAGGCGCATGGGAACGACTAACTCAGAGCGAGAAAAAGATTTTGAGTGAAATTTTGAAAGAAAGATTTCCACAAGAATATGTTTTAAGGACAGTGTTTGCAGAAACGGAGAATATTTTAAATTCAAGACCTTTGACTCACGTTTCTATTGACTCAAAAGACTCTGAAGCTTTAACTCCAAACCATTTTTTGATTGGTCCTGATTATGCTGTTTTACCCTGTGCAAAATGTGACGAATCAAATCTTAGCTTATTATGTAAATGGAAAGCTGCACAAAAATTATCCGATTTGTTTTGGAAGAGATGGTTGCAAGAATACTTACCTAACCTAGTGAAAAGAACAAAATGGTTTGAAAATTCAAAATCAATCCAAGAAGGTGACGTAGTTATCCTTATCGATCCCAACGGTCCTAGGAATGTTTGGCCAAAAGGAAGAGTTATTCGTTTATACCCGGCCAGAGATGGAATTATTACTTTCCATTTTACCTGATTTACCTTATTTGTTAGTTTGAAATAAAAAATTTGTCAAGCCTGACGTATAAGTTTCCTTTCTCAGAAAATTTCAGGAAAAACCGACATTAAACTTGATAAATATTCAACACTATCCTTGTTGTTCATTGCATGAGAAAGGTCCATTGGAATACGTATTGGAAGCAATTTCCGCCATTTAACATAATGAGTGCGACAAAAACAGGTATCCCCTCCGCAGCAGCGGCACTAGGCTTCACGTTCGTCAATATGTGTTCGCATTCCAGTTTTTGGTTATAGTTCATTGCGATGATGTGTTCCGAAATTATCATTTGGGAAAAACCTCGTGGGACACCCTATATAATATACTATTAATTTTGCGCATTTCATTGTGTTGTTTTTTTGCGTTTGAGGATTTGAGTGTGTGATTTTTGCTGTATACAAGGTAGGCTATTTTTTATTTTAATATTCTGTCAAGTGTACTGTACTTTTGAGAAGCAAAAGATCTAATTTAAATTATGATAAATGGCCGCTTTCACCAGATACAGACGTTGGTAAACGGTTTGCGATTGTTCTGCTGAACGCTACGTTGAATTTTTGTTGAAACCAAACATGATTTGCAAACGGTCGCCATTTATGCAAGCATAATTTGAGAGTGTTTATGATTGTCAACACTGTGTTTTGTGTGGTGACCTGTCATTCAGTTCTATCATTGAAAAGTTGAATCGTTCAGCAGAACCAAGAGTTTACCCAACATATTCTGTTGATATTTGTGAACTGTTCACAATGTGTTTTGGTTCTGGTGAACGTAGCCAATTATTGCTATAATTATTTAAGGTTTAAAGTCAGGCCTATAGTTTATTACAGCAACGCGAGATGTCAATGCTGTCGCCCTCACAGTGTGCCCTAACTTGATAGTCGAAAAAAAATAGAAATCTTCATTTGGTTAAACTGTGTGATGGAACGTTTTTTCTTTTTTTTTGCGGAAATTCGAAGTATTGTTCTGTTTTACATAAATAGGGTTGTAATTTGGACCAACGCAAATAATTTTGAATGTTCGACCCTCGCATTTTTTTTTTAAACAGTGTAGCTACAGGCGTATTTCCAACTATTTTTGCAGTAGCGAGAAAACTACACTTTCAAAAAATTTGAAAAAAATATATGTCGCGCAGAATTGCAATAGTAGTTCGTAATAAAAATAACGGGAAACTTCATCTATTCGTTTTGAAATAAATGGTGAAAAACCACTTTTTTTCAGTTTTTGCGATATAACTTAAAAACACAAGGTTCAGAAAATAGGGGTTGACTTTAAACCTTAAGATTATCAATGTCTCTTGACGAATAACAAATTTCGAAAAACCTTTTCAATACGTCTAATGATTATCGTCAGCAGTTTTATCTCATGAAGGACAACAATTCTTAAACTAACCATTCCATTACATTGAATGATAACCGTCAACAATCTTATTTCATGCACAAGTTTCTTTTCGACACATCCCATTTCCTTTTTAACAGAACAAATTACTATCATAAGTTTCCTTTAACAACTTTCCAATATTTTAAGACAATTCTATTTCATGAACATCAAAATTCTTTTCAAAATTTCCTATTCCATTTAATTAGAACAATTACTATTTTTCGCCATCCTGGCTAAGATACAAAATTATTTAAATTCTTATAAGTTCGTTACTATAGCCTTTAATCTTCAATTGGACCATCCAGTTCAAACTGCTTTAATAATCCCTATTCAAATCGAAACTGTTTATGTTATGTTTCATATTGTTGGTGCAAAATTAAATTAGAATGTCATTATATCTGAAGGCAATTAAAGTTATGCAATAATGTTCCATTTATAAAACACTCGAGTTATTATTATTTATGCAATAAAGTTCCACAGTTAATTAAAAGTCAAAAGTTTTTCTAGTAACAATCACTTAAGTTTATAAAGTCAAAAGTATTTCTAGTAAAAATCACTCAAGTTTTTAGCCATTGAAAGTAATTTGTTAATTCACTTCTTATCATTCAGAATCATCGATAAAAGTCAGAAAACTATTAAACACTAAAGTACTTACATTTAACTTTGCACACGTAAAATTAATTAATTACTCAAAAATTTTTAGCTAGCACGCATATAAACGTTGACGAATTTAATTGTTCTTTCTTTCAAAATTTTCCGCTACTTTTACAAAGACTGTTACCGAAGCAATACAAGAAACTTTCCGCAAATATTTTCTATGACTGTCACTTTAGGTACTGTAGATTTGAACTCAAACTGGACAGGACTGCAAACTCATCTCTCAACTGACAACCTGCCTTCCACTTCTAAAGCCGCGGTATTTATATTAAATCGATCCCTCCGCAAAGTATTATTAATTATCCCGCAAATCGTCAATAGGCGGTCGTTTGCCTAGCAATCCGACAATTCCATTGGCCGACCTAAATATTATTAAAAATAATAATGCAATTTCCTTGAAATTTTTATCATTCTTAGTTAAAAAAATCGAATAATTATGTAGCAATATCCTAATTTATCGAGATCAATATATTTCTTTGGTTCAAGAATGCCATAAATCATTTATAATTATTTGGCCTCGGTCTTAAAAGTTCATTGATTTAGGAGATGACACAGGCTTGATGACGAAATACCTAATATAATATTAAAAGTTAATTTGTATCCTTTTCAATTTTTTGTTACTGATTTGGAGATACCGGAAATTCTGTTTTTGATTATTTGACATTTATTAAATTTTTACAGTAAAGACATTGTGATTTATGGGTCTATTTTCTCGGAATATTACAATACTAATCCCATTGGCGCTTGTAGAACCATTAATCAAATCTTCTCCATGGTATGAGAAAAGTTGTAAGTTTTCTACTTTGTCGGTCTAATTCCAATTACCAATAGCCACTTTGTAGCGTCTAGTGATGGAAAATACTTTGGATTGCAGTCTACGTTTGACACAGCTTCCCAAGGTGACTCAGATGGATGTACAGGGGGCCAATTTGGACACTTTTAATAGGAAACGTCAACTTCTGAGCGAGATACAAAAAAATGAACCCCCCACTCTGAGGCTCAAATTTCATGAAATTTTGATTGGTGTAAACCGCATTTTGATATCTTCAACCGTTTAGCCGCTAGAGGGCGATTCTCGATTTTGAGCAATAATGTGAAACCTCCATAACTTTTTTGTTTATGAAAATAATTGATTCAGCAGAATTCAGTGACGTTCTCAATTTTTTTCTAGTTGGCCCCAACTTCGAAATATTGACCAATGTACGGTTTTTTTTAATGGGATACCCTATATATTAATAGCTTATTGGAAGGTTATTATTTTTCTGATTTTAATGATATGAGGTTCGATAGGTTTATCTCTAACCGTTTTCGAGAAAAAAAATTATTTTGGTTTTTGTCATAAGAAACAATGTGTTATAAAAAGACCTTTTTCATTTTCCTTACAGATATAAAGTTCTTTTCTATCACATTGCTTTTTATGAGAAAAACCGAAATAATTTTTTTTCTCGAAAACGGTGAGAGATAAACCCATCGAATCTTATATCATTGAAATCAGAAAAATCATAGTTTTTCAATGAGCTTATTATTATAGAGGGTGTCCCATTGAAAAAAATCAGACTTTGGTCAATATCTCAAAATCGGCGCCAAATAGAAAAAAACTGAGAACGCTTCCAGAAAGTTTTTACGGAAATCAATTATTTTCATAAACAAAAAAGTTATGAAGGTTTCCAATATTGCTCAAAATCGAGAATCGCCCTCTAGCGGTTAAACGGTTGAAGATATCAAAATGCGGTTTGCACCAATCAAAATTTCATGAAATTTGAGCCTCAGAGTGCGAGGTTCATTTTTTTGTACTGTCCAAATTCGCCCACCCTGTACGGGTCGTTTTACAAATTAATTCAAAACTCTTATTTTTCCATTGGAATTTTGTATTACTACCAAAACTCTCAGAAAATCTGTAGTTTCATCGACAGGTGTAATTACGCCACGTAAAGTAAAGGACAGGTGATCCAACTATTGTTTTTCTTGCAATTTCATTTTTAAATCAGAAACAGCACCAGCCGGTTATATGAAATCTTCGAATCTCTCCCTTCGTTCATCTTCAAAAGCAGGAATTATACCTTATTAAAAATAGGATAGTTTTAGGTTAATTAGTACTAGTGTTCAGTAGAAAATCAGAAATAGATCAGAGTGGCCAGTTTAGTCAAGTTTTTGTTAATTTTAGTACCTGTTATTGTCATTGTAATAGAATTGTCATAAATGTATAATTTAAGTTCAGTTGGTCCTTCGGAAGAATTTTAGAAGCAAGTTGGGACTAGGAAAGCGAAGAAAACTCATTGTTGGCCATCATACAGTCCTAATTATCGATTGTCCCAACAGTTTTCAATTATTGTTCTGAATCAAACACATTTTCAAATTCTTCTATTAACTTTAGACGCTTCATATTGTTCACTGGTGGTATTTTCTGGAATATTTGGAAAATTTAACGAATGAATTTTGTAAAGATTCGGATACGGTTGTGGAAAATTTTGATGAAATATCGCAAGTTTTATCATAGCTTCTTTATCCAGGAGTAACTTACTAGCATCATTAATACAGGGTGATTTCAAAATAGCGCATAAGCTGTCCATGACGTAGTCGTCGTAGGGGACCTTTCAGGAAACCCCAGAAAAATAGTGAAAAAAATCCTCCTCGGCTAATCTTGGTTAAGTTGAAAAGTCAACTTCTTTATTTCCGATTTTTTTTCTAAAACTGCGATATTCCCTATAAAATTCTATGTGTCTTTTATTGATTCACAAGTGCTGCGGCATTCCTGACTTTCAAGATGGCCGCCCATACGGATGATTGTTCGTTCAGTTTGGAGCCATATATTTGGAAGAATCTTGATAAAGGTTCTGTGGTTTTAAAGATCGGCCCACTGGGGATTTTTCGGTATTCCGGTAGGTTTATCCAGCCCTGGACCTGGACTCACTTTACGGTTTACGCACTATTCAAAAGAGGTAAAATTTCACTTCACGCACTAGTGCGTAAAGTAAAATTCATTTTACACACTAGTGCGTGAAGTAATGTCAATGACAGATGTCGACATTTCCAATTTCGTATTTTTCTAGTAAACTTCTTCAAGCACTAGTGCGTAAAGTGGTAAGCAATATGTGTGTAAAGCACCTTTTTTTAGTCATGTGATTGTCAAAATTCACATTCGTGTAAAGGTTCACCTTACACACTTGTTACATAAATAGCTGCTTTGACGGATTAAAATTAACGTTTTTGGGCGTGGTATCCAAAAATGGCTTCGGGGGAGTGATATCAGGTGATTATTGGCGTTCTAATGTAGGGTGCCACCAGCTCACATTCCTTTCGAGTATCAGATTAAAATCGACGGACTTTACGAGAGGGTTTTTTTTTCATGTTATTTTGTTTTTTAAAATATCTTAAAATCTGTTCATTTGAACAGATTCATATTTAAACCACGGTCAATAAAGGTGCTGATTCAATTTTAAAAAAATATTTCATCCCCAGCAACCCGGGATAAGGGGTGCAACCATATGGTGCGGTTGCCGGGTACCGGTGATCGTCGATCCCAATCGTTTGGAAACGTTGAATAATCTACTCTGAAAACGAGCTAAACCGCGATCAGTTATGATATTAACCTACTCGATTGAGGGTTTACATTTCTAAAAGCAGCTAATGAGGGTATATCAAAGAAGAAAAGTTGTTGAACGAAAATTTCTTTATTTTCTTCAATATCGAAGAAGAAAGCAATTATTAAGAGTCTATTCTTAACTTCAAGTCATACTTTAAAATTATAGAACCTCTTCCATTCTTTGTTAAGTTTATGATAGTCTGTTTTTGTCATTTTGAAATGATCTGACAAAGATAAACACACTTTTCACTGCCCACTTGAAAGATTAACCTGAAAAAAAGTTTCACACCATATTTTAAGTTTAAGATAAGATTTATTTTTTATTTTATATAATATAGATATACATCGGGAATCTTTACACAGTGGAATTAAGTATTTCGGGTAAAATGCGCCCAAGTTTTTATTTCCGAAAATAATGCACTGCCAGGACTGGCAGTTGCCATAACTTGTCTTGCTCCGAGCAATTTGTATTCTTTATGCAGTTCTCCCAGTTCCAGGCCACAGGCTAATAAGTTTTTTAGTGCCTTGAGCATTTTTTCACTTGGTCGATTGTCTAAAAAAAAATGGTGGAAATTAGAATATAACTTCACACAATGGAGTAATATGGATGAATAAAAAAACTCTGAGCTGCACATAATAAAATGAGATTTGGAGAAGAACTGATGGGGGATTCTTATCCTCTAGTCGCAACCTATCGTCCCGACTATCCCATTGCCTTTCTACGGGTGAGTCGGGACGATAGGTTGCGACTAGAGGATGAGAATCCCCCTCCTGACTTGACTGCAATATTTGAGACAATAAAGTCCATTCTAAAATGCTATTGGTTTTTTCTTGAATATAAACAAATTATAAATTCAACTAAACGCTCACACCATAACAATGAGAATTTCATACATCTGTCAAAACTGGTATTCCAACTCAATAAATTGACATGTTTTGATTGTTGATTTGAACCAATCAGATTGTAATTACGCGATAATTTGCACTAGTGCAAATTATCAGATAATTGCATACTAACTGGTGCGAAAACTGGTGTTTTGACATTTTTTGACAAAAAATTTAAATTTTTGATTTATGAAATTCTCTCATTAAATACAACTCGTGCAATGGAAATATATTTATAATTTTCGACAAATTTGCACTCATGCGTTTTTAACTGAAAAAGGCACTCGTGCACTACGTGCACTCGTGCTCTTTTTCAACTAAAAATGCATTCGGGCAAAGGACCCCGCACACTTCTTATGGGATTTCTGACCGCGGTCAAATTTCACCAAATTTTAGTATGTTATAGATCTGACCTTTCTGATCAATAACTACCATGGGCTCAACTCAATCCTATGACTAATTTTTGAGATACAGGGTGTCCAATGTGTGAATGTCCAATATGCATTATTACACCATGGAACGCATTTTCGATGAATATTACTATTTTTACGATAGTTGTTATTAATTTTATTAATAATAATAATAATATAGAGGCTGTCATCATCATTATAGATGATCACTCGATACCGAGTATGATTATCTACTATTCTTATTGTCGTCGATTATGAGTTTTCTGATGGCCATATATACATTCACGAATATCTGTCATTTTTCAGGAATAACCTTGACTTCTTAGTTTTGGGAAAAATTAATTAGGATCCTATTAGGGCACAGAAGAATGCATTAGTTGTAAATCCATCATAAACTAAGGCTATTTTGTTTGGAAGGAATATAGATGCGAGAGATTAGCTGCTTGCAGGTGTTGAGGCATTGTTGCTAGATCCTGCTGTATCTTTTACAGGGCATGTTAGTGCATTTTGTCACAACACATGTTTTATTTTAAAGAAGTTTTATGAATTTTAACATCTTCTTCCTACTAATACCAAAATCATGTTATTAGAGTCTCTAGTCTTGGCACACTGCTATTATGCAGATTGTGTTTATGGATCCTTTTTAACAGAACATAACATCATAAATATAGACTACAAAAGATTCAGAACAATTGTGTACGATATATATTGAACATAAATAGACGAGAACATGTTTCTCCTTACATTACTAACAGTGAAATGCTCAAGATGAGAAAAAGAAGATTTTTACGAATGTATTTTCTGATTTTCGCACAATAAACCTCGAGCCACACGCTTTTCCACAATCTTGGAACACCCAACCTTTGACAGCTAGCAGCATTGTTTCTTCCTCTGTTCTCTCGCTCCTTCCTCCAGGAAAATCTTTTCGGTCTCGTGTCTGCGTCGCTACTCTTTAGAACTTTGTGGTCCATCGCGGACTCCAAGCCATCTCCCAGTCCGGTATCGTTGGTATCGATGCGGCACTTTGCCATATGTTCCTATTTAGAACAACTTTGTAGCGTTTTTGTTGACCTCCTTGATTCCGTTTTCCCTCCTCCAGTTGACTGTCCTTCAAAACACTACTACTTCTAAATGTACGTTCGCGGTCTTGCCATTTAATCTGTAGGATCTTTCTCAGGCATCGCTGGTGATATTTTTCTAGGCTTTTTATGTGTTTTCTGTAGGTGGTCCATGGTTTGCATCCATATGTAAGTGTTGGTATTACAACTGCATTGTAGACGCGAAGTTTTGTCTCAGCAATTATGTCGTGATTGTCGGAGACTCTCTCTAGAAGTCGCCCGAGTGCTGCGCTAACACATTTCAAGCGATGTTGAATTTCAGCGTCAATAGCATTCGCTGACAGATGGCTCCAAGGTATGAGTAGTGTTCTACGTTCTGCAGAGAATGATCATTCATAATTTTATGGTTATTTCTGGGGCTTGGGGATTAATGCCTGATGCAAGTTGGTGCAGAATCTGCGTCTTGTTAAAGTTGACTTCTAGGCCGATTTTCCTGTACGCCTGGTTGAATGCATTGATATTTGGTTGAAGATCTTCCTCTGTATTGGCCATTACGACGTTATCATGCATATTGAAGTTCAATTGTGGATTTTATATGTACAGACAAGTTGTACCAAACAACCTGTTAAAAATGCAGAAGCTATCATAACTAAAAGTAAGAATAGAATATACATTACCTACTATTAACAGTTGATTAAAAAAAATTAAAATATCTAAAAAAAACTATTGGAGTAAGATATGTCTGTCTGCAGCATCTTATACTACATTTAGAACCGTCCTATTAGGTAATCTAATGACAGCTTCATGCCTTGCATATCCCAAATACCAAATGACAGCTGCGATATGTGCGCATGAACCTATGGTTCGTGCACCTGTTTTGCACTGGCAAAAGTGACCTAATATAGGCCCATTTTCTATTTCTTGCTCAATATTGTCATCAGCTACATGTTCCGGATTATAACAAATAACTAGTTGGCATTTTACTTGATTTCTGTGCCTTGACCGAATTCTCACACGAATATGATTTGGCTGATTAAATATGGTATCAATTTCAAAAAAAAGATTACCATGCTCTTCAATATTATCCTGTATATAGGATGGCGATAATTTAATTTGGAAGGTGCCATACATAATGTGTCTTAACTGAACCATATTTAAAACAGGAAACTCTCCAAATTGATTTTCTCGTAAAGGTTCCCATCTGCCATGGCGTCTTAAAAGTCCCACATTTTCTAATCTGCCTTGAAGTACATTGGGTTCGTTTACTCTTTGGAGCATTTCTTGAGCCAGTTGTTCCGTGACTTCCTCCATGTGTAGCGTTGGACGAAAACGGTTAATTAGGGCACAAGCAATCCGGAAAAAGCTTCCCAAATTATTTATTTGCGTATTTGGAAAAATGTTACGAAAAATTTTAAATATTGATTGGATATGTCCGTTTCTGCTTTCAATTACCCACCTCTGTTTGGTAACAATTCTGCCAGCATTAGCCTCTGCAGTTGGTAATTGATTTCTGCCTTGTAAAGCTGGTGGAATTTGTACCGATATGCCAACATTGTTCAAAAACTGACGGGCATCACGATAGCCTCTGTCAACAATTAATACGTCACCCAGTTGAAGCCACTGTTGAAGTTCTTGATCTCGATCGTATTGACATCTTAAAATTGCTGCATCATTGTTCCTTGAATCTGCGAAGAATGGGCCATGAACGTCTAAAATATAGCCATCTGGGGCGACGATAAGTACTGGTTTTACAAGGTGACAATGTTTATGGACTGAGAAGGACTGTCTTAAAGTTTGAAAATTTTTACTGCGCTGAATATGTAGATAGGTGCCATCAATACAAAGAATTGCTTTTGGATTTTCAGGTTCGTCATTAAATAATTGATTAGCGAAAACTGTCACGTGTTGTGCAATAAACTGCTCCCGATTTATATGGGCAAGACCTAAATTATGAGGCACAAAATTAAGAATTAAAGACTCTCTCACCTTGTTCATAGCTAAAGACACAGATTGTCGACTACTGTACGAAAACATAGTTGCCAAGAAAATATCGGAAAGTCCTTGTCTTAGTTTACATAAAAAACATAATAAATCTTTATTCGTAATTGTTCTACTTCTCCCATAAATATTTACATCGAATACCTCCCGAAATTGCGCCTTATCTAAAGAAGATAATGCACATAGTTCTTCATCACTAAAATGATTTTCATGTGAAAAGATAACATCTCTTTGGCTACTTTCTTGCATTTTGGACATGAAAGAAGAAAGCTCTCTTCCTTTTAATTCGTAAGGCCTTCTAAGGGATCGAATTCCATTTTGTACGGGATAAAGTAAAAAACCATTATCGTCCAGATGAACAGGACAAATCCTACAGATGCTGGGTATGTATATACCTTTTTGTATAAAGGTTGAAACTCTTGTTTCTAGCGATAATTGTTGAATATTTTCAGGATTTTCGCAAATAAGACATTGATGTGCACTATATTTTAAAGGTAGATTCATTATCGTTGGATCGGCGTCCTCTTCATAGGCATGAATTTCCTCTAAAATGCTTCTATTGCAATTTAGGCATAGACGACTATTACCATTCACTTCCATTGCCGCCGGTAGTGAAAGTTCTTCTCTTCGCCTCTTGGCAATATTCACTTTTTGGTTATCATTTTGCCTTAGGATTGCCATCTGTCTGGGATTACCCTCCACTTCACATATAAAACACTGAATTTGCAATCTAAAAGCCATTTTTAAGCATTGACTAATTTTGACAACTTTCTAAAGACAAAAATTGGTTATAAAATGTTATCACATAACCATGGTTATTGTTAATTTAATATTCTCAGTAAGCATTGTTTCGTGAGGGTTCATACTGTTTGCCTTCCTTTTTTAACAAATGGAAATTGACTGGAACAAATCAATGACGTCAAAAACGTTTGTTGGTTCTTAAACCAGAAGTCATTCATTTTAATTTGTCAAAAAAATTGAATATGTCATATGAATTAATCTACGACAACCCTTTTTTTCCAAATTATGGCATTTTCGATGTCAAAAGTATGAACCCTGGTGAAACGAACCTTACTTATTTTTGTGCCTCAGAATTTAGGGACTACATATGGAGCAAGACTCGGAACAACTGGCTCAAGAAAGTAGGCTATATAGTAGTCCCTATCTCAGTCATATAAACTGCTGGCAAAAAAAAAAAAACGGGACAAGTAATTTTTAGCACCATATTCAATTTGTAATAACTTTTTCAAAATTATGTTTGTTTTAATGAGGTTTTTGGTATTCGAAAGCCCATGTATATCTCATTAGAATTTTTTTTTTTTTAAGGAATGCATTTCTCAAGTAGGTAATATACAGGGTGAATAATAAACTAATGCAAAAGAACAAAGTTGGATGTCTGTCATATTTCTTTTCTCGGATTCGAACAGCATTGCAGGTTTCGAAAGATTATTTTTTTAAAGGTTCCGGGACACTTTTACAGTGGGGGAAAACGTTTCACAATCCATTAAAACGTAAGCCACATCGTTTCAAAATGGTGGTGCTAAAATGGATCTTCAGGAGGTTTTGCAAAAACGATCCGTCCAAATCGTCTCGAGATATTGGCCCAAAGTATCGCCTAACCAATTTTGAAAGCAAACAAAAGGCATATAAACCAATTTGAATAGATTTTTAAAAAGAACAATTATCATAATTTGCCTAATTTGAGGTGTATGATTTTCTTGACCCCTGGTATAATGTGAACAGGGCCAGCTGCAAAAAAAGCGAGCGAGTCGTGGAACCTCTAAAAAAAAAGCTTTCGAAACCTGCAAATATGTTCGAAATCGATGCAACCGTTTTCAAGCTACAGCCTTTTGAACATTGTGCTTACAAGATTTTGCCAACTTTGTCATTTAGTAGTGTATCTGCTGCCAAAGGGCACTTATCGAAAAACTGGCCAATACGTCCGGACATCCAATCAAGTGTACGGAAATCCGAAAAAAAAAAATTGCCAATATGGCATCAGACATCCAAACTTTTTGTACTTTGCATCAGTCTATTATTCACCCTGTATATAACTTGAAAACTGCATTTCTTCGAAAAAAAAGTATTTTTCTCACCTGAAATTCAACATGGACTTTCGAATACCAAAAACCTCATTAAAAAAAAAATAATTTTAGAAAAGTAATCACAAATTGAATAGGTGTTAAAAATTTCCTGACCGGTTTTTTTTTCGGCCAGCAGTTTAATTCTTGCATTTGAGCCCGGTTGTTGGGTAAAGCCTGTAGTGTATAGTACAAATAAATAATAATTATTATTAATAATTATCGTAATATTCATCGAAAATGCGTTCCATGGTGTAATAATGCATATTGGACATTCACACATTGGACACCCTGTATCTCAAAAACTAGTCATAGGATTGAGTTGAGCCCATGGTAGTTATTGATCAGAAAGGTCAGATCTATAACATACTAAAATTTGGTGTTTGACCGCGGTCAGAAATGCCATAAGAAGTGTGCGGGGTCCTTTCCCAGAAATTATCAATAATTTCCATTGCACTAGTTATATTACTATTGATAATTTACAATTATTTACCTGAATAATCTCCTATAAAAGCAATTCCAATAGATTTAGAGTTGAAACCTCTCGCGTGAGCTCCAATCTTATGCCATCCAACTCCTTCATATACATTTCCATCGCCTCCAATTATAAAACTAAAAAAAAAAAAAAAAAAATATTTCAATAATTGATTGCTATACAATTTCAAAATCAACTTAAAGAGAAAATTAAATTCTGGGATGCCATGACCTTTGTCCATATGGAAATAGCTAGGTCTAGGTTCTTACTTATATCCGATGTCATCATACTCCATGGTGTCGATGTGGTAATTTTGAATTTCCCTTAGTGTACCCGAGCATTTTTCTTCAGTGTCGCAACTCGGAGTGACCGTGTGATGGACAATAACATTTGGAACTGGAACAATGGCGTACTCGACAGAATGAGATTTTCTGGCTCCCCAGCGGGCTTTGGTTATGATGTCCGGACAAATTGCTGGCCAATCTAACAAACAAAAAACGCTTATTTAAACTAATTGTAGACCTGCAGTCAGCTCATAAAGGTTGAAATAATTCATAAGTAATTCAGATGGGCTCAGTCCACATGCAAGCAAGAGGTATTATTAACTGTGAAATAAACTAGCAAAGTCCAATCCAAGTCTTTGGGATAACTAAAATTTTGACTATTTCAACAGCTGTCTCAACTTCTGCGTTAGAAGTCAGATAGAGAGTATTAGTAATTAATTAAACAAAAATCATATTTTATACCAGAATCTCTGAATGCATATACTGAAACTGAGGCCCATCATCGTTGGAATGAATTTGTTCTGGAAGGTTTTTTAAAACACAAGTTTTTGAACCAAAAATATAATTTGGCGCAGTCGTACGGATACTTAGAACTTAGATTGCTTAAGTTTAATTAGACTATCATGCAGTCCTTGGTCATCCCCAGTTTAGATAATACCGAAAAAGAAAGATGCCTACGATATTCAAAAATGGAGAATGGTGGTAGAGTATAAAAAATTTAATGAAAAAACAATTGATGATAGGTATCCTTTACCAAACATCACAAATATACTATATAGACAAATTAGGTCGCAGTAATTACTTTAGAACCTTAGACCTAGCTAGCTTCAGGACTTCATCAAGTAGAAATGCATCCTGATTCTATATCAAAAACCGCTTTTAATGTTGAAAATGGTCATTTTGAATTTCGAAGAATGCCATTTGGTTTGAAAAACGCACCAGCAACATTCCAAAGAGCAATGGACAATGTATTGTCTGGATTACAAAATAAAATGTGCTTAGTGCATATATATGGATGACATAATAATATTCTCAACATCTCCACACGAACATTTCGGTAGGTCCGTGCCATTTCGGTAGAAATACCAAAATTTCGGTAGCTTCGACAACAGTGGGCACAATGTTCTTTTATTCAGTGCCGTCCTATTAGGAAATCTTTCCCTGTAAATGCTAGCGGCTAAATGAGCATTTCGTAACAATTCTACATAAACAAGTAACGAATATGCATATTCGACGTTTGTAAACATCATAAAACATAAAATCAATTATGATCCGTTCAACTACCTGAACCATGCTTTCATGTGCTATGTTGCCAGATGTTTGGAAACTGAATTACGAGTAACGTTGTCATGTTATTTTTTTAATTTCTAAGTATTGTTTTTAACTAAATAAAAATGCATAGTTACTCAATAATTGAATGAAATTAATTTTACATCTCATATTGATTGAAATTTTATTTATATTCGTCAAAAAATTACAAAACTTCAAAGGCGTTTTTCTGTGATTCCAAGCAGGGTTGCCAGACGTCCGGATTTAGGCAAGACAGTCCCAATTTTTAGAAATATTTCCGAAATGTCCCGATTCGCTTTCTGAAAATGTAAGAATATATCCCGATTTCCGGCCGACTGTTGACGAAAAAGTTCAGTAACCAAATTTAATAACCCGGCCGGTTAGTTGGCCCATATGAAATCGCCTAGTCTAGTTGACCTTTTTGTCAATGACGTTTGTGAAAAGCGCGGGCACTCTCTCTTCGGCTGGATCAACATGGGGTAACGCACACGACAACACCCTTTTAGGCTGCATTTCCCTTGATCAACGCCGAACGGCTGTTAATAAATTATTTTCATTGACAGATAACCATCTGTCATCAACGCCGATTGCGATTGGTCATGAAATGACATTAGTGACAGAATAAAATAAAATAAATGCAAGAGATATCACAAGGATATACGAAATAAAAAAAAAAACTGTCATGACTCATAATAATAATTATAATAGGCATTTTTTAGCGAGTTCCCGTTAGTTCCCCTGTTACAAGCGGTTACAGGAAATCAATAACCGATCCGTTTTTGCGAGAAAACGGTAATAGGGGAAGGTGTTTTGCAGTCATAAAAGGCATTTTTTAGCGAGATCCCAGTAATAACCGTTTATAACCCGTGCGGTTATACACGGTAAAACTCCCACTTCAAAAATATATCCCTACCATTGGCAGATTTCTAGGATTAAACCGCTTCTCGCTAAAACGGAACGGTTATCAAAATTTTACAGTAAGGTGAGGTTAGTTTATATTTTGTGGTAAACATAAAAGAAATGGAGTCAAATTAAGTCCTTATTACTAATTGACGATATTATGTTTGAAAACACCCACACACACTGAATATTCTAATAAATTCCAAGTCTTATCGAATCAAGCATAGTGGTCCCTTGAAATATATATTGCGAGAAAATCATGAGAGACAGCTTATGGACCATAATGCGAGATCTGCCATTTTTTGATATCCTCCAATAACAAAAAATCCTCAGAAAAAAACTCACTTTTACAGATCAAAACAATCACAAATGAATCTGAGGTTAGAATTTTTCAGTTACTCAACTCTCGACTTGGGTATCAAAAACAATAACCGTGTTATAGAATGATGACGTTACTTTATGACAGCAAAACACCTTCCCCTATTACCGTTTTCTCGCAAAAACGGATCGGTTATATATTTCCTGTAACCGCTTGTAACACGGGAACTAACGGGAACTCGCTAAAAAATGCCTAAAGTAACATCATCATTCTATAACACGGTTATTGTTTTTGATACCCAAGTAGAGAGTTGAGTAACTGAAAAATTCTAACCTCAGATTCATTTGTGATTGTTTTGATCTGTAAAAGTGAGTTTTTTTCTGAGGTTTTTTTGTTATTGGAGGATATCAAAAAATGGCAGATCTCGCATTATGGTCTATAAGCTGTCTCTCATGACTTTCTCGCAATATATATTTCAAGGGACTACTATGCTTGACTCGATAAAACTTGGAAATTAGAATATACAGGGTGTTTTCAAACATAATATCGTCAATTAGTAATAAGGACTTAATTATTGACTCCATTTCTTTTATGTTTACCATAAAATATAAGCTAACCTCACCTTACTGTAAAATTTTGATAACCGTTCCGTTTTAGCGAGAAGCGGTTTAATCCTAGAAATCCGCCAATGGTAGGGATATATTTTTGAAGTGGGAGTGTTACCACTGTTACCGTGTATAACCGCACGGGTTATAAACGGTTATTACTGGGATCTCGCTAAAAAATGCCTAATGTAAAGCTTCCACTATAGGATTGGACAATTTAGACCAATCAGAATTGCGTTTGATTTGTTCGTTTCCGATTGGTCAAAAATGACCAATTAAAATCAAATGTCAAGTGAAGCCGAGAAATACATTTTGAAAAACACTCAAATTGTTTCAAGAAATTTTTTAATTTTTGACAGTTGACATTTGTCAAAAGTTTGAAAATGCCCCTAGTATTAAGTCAGTCTTAAAAAATGGTAGACATCATATTATACCATTGAACTGAACAAACACTCTGGAACGGGCGCACTGCTTTATGCTAGTGTGCCGAATTTTGATATATGCAACCCAGCAATACAGAGGGATTGTTGTCTCGCTCGCACTCATTGCGATTAACGTGAAAGAAAGAAGAGCTTCTTCATCTTCCTAACGTCAATGATCCAAACACTTCAAACAGCTGTTCTCAATAGCCGCCATAGTGCAGAGAGAGATGCAAATCCCTCTTGTTTTTCCTATTTGAGATGTAGCAACGTCGCTTCCAATCAAGTAGGCCTTGTAATGAAATATCATTTGCCACTTTTTCTTTTGACAGTCGGCCATTTTTGAATTGGCGTGTTTACATTTTTATCCAGTTTTTCCTCGAATTTTCCACTTTTCCAGGCCGTTTTCAGTCGGGAAAACTGGTTTAAAATACGAGGCTTTGGATTTCCTACATTTTGTGCCAAAAATTTGCAGTTTTCCAATGGGGTAAGTGAGAAAAACTTTAGTTTTATCAAGTAGTCTTTGGAGTGTGGTTTTTTCTTTGGATTTTCCGCTTTTCCAGGGCTTTCTTAATTGGAAAGAGGTGGTTTTCAGGATGGGGCTTTAAGTTTGCTTAATTTTTTTACAAACATTTATAAACATTATCAATTGATTGTTTAATTAAATTTAAAACAAAAAACCATTTCAAATCTATTTTTTTCCTATTTGAAATGTGGCAGCGCCGCTTTGAATCAAGTAGGCCTTGTAATGAAATGTCATTTGTTACTTTTCTTTTGACAGTCGGCCATTTTTTGATTGACGTGTTTACATTTTTATCCAGTTTTTTCTCGAATTTTCCGCTTTTCCAGGCCGTTTCAGTCGGGAAAACTGGTTTAAAATACGAGGCCTTGAATTTCCTTCATTTTCTGCCAAAAATTTCCAGTTTTCCAAGGAGGTAAGTAACGAAAACTCAAGTTTTATCAAGTAAGCTTTGGAATGTTATTTTGGCTGGTTTTTCTTTGGATTTTCCGCTTTTTCAGGCCGTTTTCGAATGGGAAAACTGATTTAAAATACGAGGCTTTAAGTTTTCTTCATTTTCTAGAAAAATTTTCCAGTCTTAAATGCCGTAATTAACAAAATTCCATTTAAAATGCTTTTGGCAACACCACTTGAGGCCAACTTCACGAGATTTCCATCACAAGTAGGCCTTTTAATAATGTAATTTTTGTCAGTTTTGACAGTCGGCCATTTTCAATTGACGTTTATACATTTTCATCCAGTTTTTCTTCGAATTTTCCGATTTTCCAGGGCTTATTTAGTTGGGAAAACCGATTTAAAATGCGAGGCTTTGGATTTCCTATATTTTGTGTCAAAAATTTCCAGTTTTCCAATGAGGTAAGTGAGAAAAAAATTTGGTTTTATCAAGTAGGCTTTGGAGTGCTGGTTTTTCTTCGGATTTTTCGCTTTTTCAGGCCGTTTTCGAACGGGAAAACTGATTTAAAGTACGGAGCTTTGAGTTTTCTCCATTTTCTAGCAAACATTTTTAAAACAATTTTTAACCTTGAAATCTTATTGTGGAATTCCGGTAAAATTACATGGAATCTGAAGAATTCCCGTGGAATTAAACAAAATTTCCGTGGAATTCCTATGGACTCACAAGAAATTTCGGCGGAATTCCAAAGAACTGAATTAAATTTTAGTGAAATTCTAAGTAATTTCTGTCGAATTGCATAAAATTTTAGTGGAATTCCGAAGAATTTCATGAAATCTTATATGTATTGTAATTCCGAAAAAAAAAAACCAAGAATTCCATTGAATTTTAGGGTGGAATTCCATGGAATCTTATGGTGAAATTCGGAAAAGTATCATGAAATCTTATAATAAAATTTCTTGGAATTTCAGTTTTTCTATTCAAATTTGTCATTTGAATGGAATTTCAAAGAATTCCATAACTAGGTGGAATTCCGAGGAATTTCCGTAGAATTATGTTATTCCGAAAAAAAAATTACATGTGAAATTTTTGCGGAGTTTTATAGAATTCACATTAAATATTAGTTCTTCTCGAATTACATTAAATTTCGAGAAATTACATGGAATTTCGGTGGAATTTCGATCGAATTACACGAAATCCTGAATAAGTTGCATGGAGGAATTCTAAACAATTACATGAAATTACACCAAAATTCCCAACATAAAATTGCAGTACTTGTCAAATTACATAAAGAATATCAAAAAAGTTTCAAATTACATGAATTCCGAGGAATTTTCGTCGAATTATATGGAACTCCGATGCAATTGCATGGAATTTTAAGGAATTGCAGGAATTTACATAAAATTTAAGTGGAATTTTGAACAACTCTTGTCATTTCATATGGGATTCCAGTGAAATTTCGAAAAATCTTAATGTAATTACGTGAAGTTTTATTTTTATTCCATGGAATTCCTAGTTAAAAACATGAAATTTTAGTGCTGGTTTTTCTTCGGATTTTTCGCTTTTTCAGGCCGTTTTCGAACGGGAAAACTGATTTAAAGTACGGAGCTTTGAGTTTTCTCCATTTTCTAGCAAACATTTTTAAAACAATTTTTAACCTTGAAATCTTATTGTGGAATTCCGGTAAAATTACATGGAATCTGAAGAATTCCCGTGGAATTAAACAAAATTTCCGTGGAATTCCTATGGACTCACAAGAAATTTCGGCGGAATTCCAAAGAACTGAATTAAATTTTAGTGAAATTCTAAGTAATTTCTGTCGAATTGCATAAAATTTTAGTGGAATTCCGAAGAATTTCATGAAATCTTATATGTATTGTAATTCCGAAAAAAAAAAACCAAGAATTCCATTGAATTTTAGGGTGGAATTCCATGGAATCTTATGGTGAAATTCGGAAAAGTATCATGAAATCTTATAATAAAATTTCTTGGAATTTCAGTTTTTCTATTCAAATTTGTCATTTGAATGGAATTTCAAAGAATTCCATAACTAGGTGGAATTCCGAGGAATTTCCGTAGAATTATGTTATTCCGAAAAAAAAATTACATGTGAAATTTTTGCGGAGTTTTATAGAATTCACATTAAATATTAGTTCTTCTCGAATTACATTAAATTTCGAGAAATTACATGGAATTTCGGTGGAATTTCGATCGAATTACACGAAATCCTGAATAAGTTGCATGGAGGAATTCTAAACAATTACATGAAATTACACCAAAATTCCCAACATAAAATTGCAGTACTTGTCAAATTACATAAAGAATATCAAAAAAGTTTCAAATTACATGAATTCCGAGGAATTTTCGTCGAATTATATGGAACTCCGATGCAATTGCATGGAATTTTAAGGAATTGCAGGAATTTACATAAAATTTAAGTGGAATTTTGAACAACTCTTGTCATTTCATATGGGATTCCAGTGAAATTTCGAAAAATCTTAATGTAATTACGTGAAGTTTTATTTTTATTCCATGGAATTCCTAGTTAAAAACATGAAATTTTAGTGAAATTTCGAAAAATTCCCATGAATTACTGAATTTTAGTGAAATTATAGAAAATTTCACAAGTGGAATTTCGAGGAATTTCCGGCTAAAAACTTGAAATTTTCAAAAAAAAATTGAAGTTTTATTGGAATTTAGAAAAATTTTCGACTAATAACATGGAATTTCAGTGAAATTTTAAAAAATTCTCATCAAGTTTAAGTGAAATTTTGAGGAATTTCTAAGAAATTACATGAAATTTCAGTGAGATTCCGAAGAATTTTTTGAAAATTTTGTGGAATTCCAGAATATTTTAGTGGGAAAGCGGAATTTCTATCAAATAATGTATAATTTCACTTTGTGTCGACTTACATAAAATTTCGATGAAATGTTTAGTAAAATTCCAAGGAATTCTCATCGAATTACATAGAATTCTTTGAAATCTTATTGTGGAATTCCAGTGAAATTCCATGAAATCCGAAAAATTCCCTTGGAATTAAACAGAATTTCTGTGGAACTTCCATGAAATCACGAGAAATTTCGGCGGAATTCCGAAGAATTGAATTAAATTTTAGTGAAATTCTAAGTAATTTCTGGCGAATTACATAAAATTTTAGTGGAATTTCATGAAATCTTAATCTTATACTGTAATTCTGAGGAATTTTTGTACAAGAATTCCTTTGAATTTTATGGTCGAATTCCATGGAATCTTATGGTGAAATTCGGAAAAGTATTATGAAATCTTATAGTAGAATGTCTAGGAATTTCCGTTTTTCCATTCAAATGTGTTGAGATTTTAGGATTTCTAAAAACTTTTCAAAAACCCCTAAAATGCTCCAGAATCACCTAAAATTTTGAAAATCTAAAATCTTCTGAACTCCTGTAAAATCGTGTAAAGATTTTCAAAATCCTACAAAATCAATAACATCAATAAAGATTAAAAATATGTGTCCATTATTTTATAGAGTTAACTAAACCTCGGAGCGGTTGATTGGTCAAAATCTGTGTACAAGTTGGTCAAAATCGAAGAAAAACTCGTGAGATCTACTTAAAATCCTTGAAAATCTTTAAAAATTCAACAAAATCTTACTAAATCCTAAAAAAAAAAATCCTTTGAAATCTCCAAAAATTCAATAAAACTCTAAAAATCCTTAAGGATTTCTAAAAATCTTTCTAATTTCCCGAAAATAATCCAAAATCACCAAAAAACTTTTAAAATACTGTAAAATCATGTGAAGATTTTCAAAATCTTCGAAATCCTACAAAATCAATGAAGATTTAAAATCTGTCTAGAAATTGTGGGTTGGGTCGTTACCTATATTGTTTTTTTCTGCTGTCCCGATTTTTCAAACTGAAAGTCTGGCAACCCTGATTCCAAGCAACTCCGATCCATCCAAATAAGGCAAATATTAGTATACCAACCTTATGATGACAATATAGAACCTCATCATTTAAATTGAGAGGAATTTGATGATACTTTAAAACACACTATTGAAGCTTTTCCTGAAATCTTCCATAAGTTCACATTTACAAATCAAGACATACATGAAATTGAGACAACGGATAAAATACCGGTGCACGCAAAAATGTATGGATACCTATCCACAGTATCCACATGTGCAAGAATAAGAAGTACATTCTCGAATAAAGAAAATGTTAAAAGTAAACATAATCAGACCATCCTGTTATAGTCCCTGTGCCGGCTGATTGTATATATTTTGCACCCACACCTATCTCACCTTATTGAAGAGATAGGTACCTAGAAATGTCAAATGTGAAAGTTGTAGGTAATAACAGAAAGTTTTCAATGATTTTAGTTACAAGTACACAGGGTTTATCACAAAAGTGTGGCGAAGCAAAGTTATACTTTTTCAAATGGAAAACCCCCTATATTATTGTCCCACTGAATTAGCTTTTCAAACCTGATTCAAAATATACTAGGATATTAGGCCGACTTGGTCGTAGTAATGTCACATTTGGTGCAAAAAAAGCGCTCATTTCACAACTTGTTACATAAATAGCTATTACTATACCAGATTTAACCTCTGGCTTTCGTCAAAAATCGTCAAGTCGAAATGAATGAAAATTTGATACCAAAAACAGCATTAAATGTTGAAAATGAACATTATGAATTAAACAGAATGGCCTTTGGACTAAAGGACGCACTAGCAACTTTCCCAAGAGTAATGGACAATGTAAACTAGGATTATATCAATAATAATGGCAATTAAAGAATTCCCAATACCAAGAACGATGAAGGGAATAAAATCATATTTAGGATTAGTAAGTCATTACCCAAAATTCATAAAGAATTTTTCGAAATTGACAAAATCAATGACATCTTGTTTGAAAAAAGTCGAAAAAATTATACACAATACCGAATATTACAATAGTTTTGGAACTTGTAAAAATGCATTGACCTCCCACACCCTGATCTTAAGAAATCTCTTTTTGCTGACAACACATGCATCAAACTGATTGCACATAAGAAAATCACAATAAGTACATTGATAAAATTGTTAAAAGATAGTAGAACAACAAAAATATGAAAATGTAGAAAAAGAAATTGAAAAATTAAAAGGACAAGTGATTACGATTACAGAGATATAAGCATAAAGGCTGTTTTACAGCTTGCAAGAAAACTTGAATGCAATTTTTTGCATGCAAAAAAATTGCATTCAAGATTTCTTGCACGTCGTTTTACACCTTGCAATTTGACTTGTTTCCTTTCTAACCTTAACCATAATTTTTTGTTTTTAATGTTGTGTTATTGATGTTTGCATTTTTCAAAAGTGAAAAGAGTAATTATAAGTCGATATAACAGGAAGAAAGCAATAGCAGCCACTTTAAGCATCATAATTGCTGAAAATTCCCCAGATTGCGCGAGAACATTCAAGAAAAATGGCACCAAACTGATTGCATGCAATGCCATTCAAGTTTCAAGAATCTTGCAGAAAACAATCAGTTGACGCACTTCCGCGCATGCCCTCGTTTAAGTTTCTTGCATATTGCAGATAGAATTGCAAGCTGTAAAACGGCCTTAATACATTTTACTAGAATGGAATTGCAAGTCGGAAGATCATTTAATAAGTGAAGAATTATCCTCGTATAAGCTTGGTTGCTATTAAATTTTCTAAATTTTGTGGTTTACCGTTTTTGGTCAGCAGAAACCAACTTTCGGCATTCTTGAATCCTGCTATTATTATTTTTTTCTCATTACTAAGTATAGAAGGCCCCTTTTCCAAGAAATAGTTGGTTGAATAATATACTAATGCCGTTTTATTTGAAGAAGATTTAATAAATTCTTTAAATTTTGGAACCTTTCGAGCACCAACTTTCAAATCCGCAGTAAAATCCCTACGTCCGCTCGTGTCGTCGGCGTCGTCGCCGACAAGCAGTTACATCGCGTGCTCTGGATATTCATAACTTTAATCAAGGATAACTAGAAAACTATTTGTTCCAAATGGTTGAATTTTTTTTAAAAAACTTTTTTGATACTTTTTCGTCATATCGTACGCAGATACTATGGCAAAATTCGTTCAAATAAAAAAGTTTCTCGCTTACCGAAAAACATGCTGCAATTAAAGTACGATTTGGAGTTCAATCCAGTTTCCAAAAAAAAATTGAGTCACTATGGGATTTAAACTAGCACAGTTATCACCGCTCATATGTACTCTACCGATTAAAAAAAAAATTATGTTGATAGGTTTATTAGTTCCGGAGTTATCGCGTGGTGGGTTTAAAAAAACAAGAAAATAACATTTTGACATATTTGTCACATTTTTTGAGATAAAAAATGTCTGCCCCCGCGAAAAAAGTCGTAATTAGCCATTTTAGATGCAAAAGAGCATAACCGATCATCCTATATAGGTTTCATGTGGTTAGACCCCCAAAAAAAAAAAATCGAGAAGGAAGCGACTTTTTCCCTTGTTTTTACTCCACTAAGTGGTATTTTCCCGAACTATAAAATCCAATCAAGTTTAGGTAGGTATCTTTTTTTTACCTGGACCTCCATCAGCTAATACCATTTCCAAAATCAGCCCTAGTCCGGTTATAACAAAAAGACTTTTCATATTTTTCACACACAAAAATTGTACCGATTGCAATTGATCTTTGCTTGCGTGTTAAAACACAGTTTTGAAAAGGTTGCTTAAACACTAAAACGTATTATTATTGTTATTAGAATGAAAAGAAAACTTATGACCTCTTGTTGTTGTTTATTTTTTGACCCTGAGACGATTACTTCTACTTTTATATTTATTTGTAAGCTTTTATGTTGGATATGTGATATCATTGGGGGAACAGGGAATTCCCAATAACGGCAATAACCCAATTTCTCTGTACTATAATAAGAGTAGTATAAATTGAATTCAAGAATCAGCTTTTTTTGTAAAGGTTTTTTATTTCAAACCTGTATGAGTCATTCTGATGAACTTTTCAGAAATTATAGTTGTTGTGGAAGGCTTCGAAGAATAAACTAATTAAAATCTATTAGGACTAGTTTTAGATAAAAGTAATTTTTAGTTTTTGGACAACTAATGTCTTTCACCAGAAATGAATTATTTCATTCAGGATTATTCAATTGAAAATGTACCTACACTACCTGTACCTATTATTAAAAATGTTGACACATTGCTTTATCTAGTAGGAAGTTGCACACTTTACCATTTCTACGTAGAGTTCAAGCCATAATCCTAAATTATTATAAATGCTGTGGACTTTGATGTCAGGCATATCGATTTAAATATTCCTGAAATTAGTCTGAGACTTGTTGATAGGGGATTATTCAGATTATTGGACCCTATAACAATTTGTTTCCTTTATTCAAAATGCAAGCATTGTTAATGAATTCTTGAGCTTAAAACCTTGGAAAGGGAAATTGTTCGCACAAATGCATCAAAAGAAATATGAAATAGGTAGTATAGTAGAAAATAAAAGTTTAAGCTATCTACTGAATGTGAAACCAAATCTATAGATGAACTGATATAGAGGAATGAGAATTTGCAGCCGATAATACTATAAAGGAAGATGAAAAACGTGATAAAAAAGCTAGATGTGTTGATGTCAATGAGAAATCAAATGCTCAGATAGGGTTGCCACCTGTCCGGTTTTTTAAAGGTTTGTCCGGTGTCCGGACGCATGATGAAAATGTCCGGGAATATCTGGATAACTGTATAATTAATAATAATTATTACTTAGATAATATAAAATTTATAAAGGCGATTGCCGAACGCCTCATACCTAATTAATTCTGGAACATACCTACTTCTTGAATGACGGGTGTGTCACGAATGTCTCAGATTTCTAGTTAGCCATGGAAAAGTGGACTTTTTCTGCCTAGGCAGAAAAGTTTGTTGCAACCCATTAAACAAACGCTATCAGCGCAATTGATAAATATAAAAAAAGGGGATTATGCGTGAACTTGTAACAAATTCGGAAAAAAATGATAAGTTTCACACAGCAAAAGGTAAGATTTAATGCCTGGCTGGTTTTCTACCTTCGCCTGCAGCTATGGAAAACCTGCCTAATGAAACAAATAATTATGTATTGTCACGGCTTTGGGTTGCCTGACAGAAATCTTGGGTTCGTTTTTCGTTTCGTTTATTCCAAAAATCAAAGTCCAATTAACACAGCAATAATTTATTCCACTTAACAAAACACTCTGACACTAATTACTTTATTAACAAACTCAACAATTAAACTCTTTACAATCACTATTTAAATCGTATCACACTCGAACTGAAACTAAAACTACAAAGCAATAGCCGCATTTATATATCCCTAAATCTATTCCTGTAAAATCTAGAACACACAACAGCGTTTTTATCGTAACACTGCCCTCCTCTTAAGGTTGATCGTCCCGATCAACTTCGCGCCCATGATATTTCGTTAATCTGTCTAGATGTACAACTTTCATCTTACTCCTGGTGTTGCGTTGGACTCGATACACCAAATCATTAATCCTCTTGATTATTTTGTAGGGTCCTTCCCATGCTGAAGACAATTTTGGCGATACTCCTTTCTTTCTAGCTGGATTATACAGCCACACCAAATCACCTTCTTGAAATCCAGCTGAATTGGCTTTCAGGACGTATCTGGTCTTCATCCGGTCACTGGCTAGTTGAATATGCTCCCGAGCAAAATCATGGATACCCAGAAGTCGTGCCCTTACTTCGTCGGCATAGTCTCGAATTTCTTTTCGTTCTTCTTCAGGTATTCCAAACATCAGATCGCAAGGTAACCTGAGTTCTCTTCCAAAGACGATTCTAGCTGAACTTTCACCTGTTGACTCGTGAACAGCTGCTCTGTAAGCCATTAAAAATAGAGGCAAGTGTTTGTCCCAATCACGCTGGTTCTTTGCGACCACTTTTGTTAGATGTTCCTCTATGGTCTTATTAAATCGTTCTACCATGCCATCAGACTGTGGATGTAAAGGTGTTGTCCTGGTCTTACGCAAAGATGGCAGATTCGAAGTTTCGTCCCTAGTCTGAATGTAACTCTAGTGGCACACCATGACGACTAAAAACTTCGTCCACTAGCACCTGGTGATGGCTTCTTGATTGGGAATAGCGAAAACTTCTGGACATTTACTGAAGTAATCCATGATAACTAAGATGTATTTGTTACCACGCTCTGACTCTGGGAACGGTCCTGCTACATCTATCGCTATTCTCTCAAATGGAAGACCAACGTTATACTGTTTCATGGGCCCCCGAGATCTTAGTTTAGGGCCTTTACTGGTAGCACAGATGTCGCATTTTCGGCACCAGCTTTTAACGTCTTCATGGTAGTGAACCCAGTAAAAACGTTCCCGAATTTTGTCCAAAGTCTTGTTAACTCCATAATGTGCCCCTGAGGTTCCGTCGTGTATTTCTTTTAATACATCTTCCACTCGGTCTTTTGGGATAACCAGTTGGCTCTTAGTGGATTTCCCATCGGCACTTTCCCAAACTCTTTTGAGCAAACCATTTTCCACGGCCAGAGAGTTCCACTGGGCCCACAACGCCTTGTAAATCAAGCTTTTGTTTGACACTTTCCCCCATTCTGGCCTACATTCATCATTTTCTTTAAGATGTAGAATTTGCCCGATGTCTTGGTCTGCCTCCTGATCTTCTCTCATTTGCTTGGTAGTCTATTTGTCATCGACGATCAGGCCCGTTCTTCTTACAGCTGGACTAGTGTTTTTCTCATGTATATCGATTCTTTGACAATGTTTGCAATCTTCAGCGTCAGCATTTTTATGCAGGTTTCCAGGTCGATGTTTAATTTGGAAATTGTATTGCTGCAATTTCTCAATCCATCTAGCAAGCTGTCCTTCAGGAGTTTTCATTTCTAAAAGCCATTTTAGAGCTGCGTGATCTGTTCGAATTAGAAACTTGCGCCCGTAGAGATACTTATGAAAATGGTCGACTGCTTTTACTATGGCAAGCAACTCTCTTCTAGTGACACAATAATTTTGTTCCGGCTTTGATAAGGTTCTGCTGTAGTACTCCACGACATGCTCTTGTGAATTTTGGATTTGTGAAAGGACAGCTCCAACACTGGTGTTACTTGCATTTGTGTCCAAAATCAACATGCCTTTCTGATCAGGATAGGACAACACTGGGCTCGTACATAATGCTCCTTTCAATTTTCTTAATGCAGAATCACATTCTTGGGTCCAATTGAATGTTGATTTTTCTTCTGTTAATCGATGAAGCGGAGCAGCTATATTGGCGAATCCTTCGACAAATCTTCGATAATAAGAACATAATCCTAGGAAACTCCTTAGTTCATGTTTGTCGCGTGTCTTTGGCCAGTCCCTTACAGCATCTATTTTTCCTTCCATAACTTGTATGCCATCTTCAGATACCACGTGACCTAAAAATTCCACTTTCTTTTGAAATAGAAAACACTGATTTGGATTGAGTTTCAAGAAGGCATTCCGGAACCGGTCAAAAACTTCTTTCAGGTTGTTGAGATGTTCTTGGAACGAATTTTCCATGATCATGACATCATCCAAATATACCAGGCAAGTTCTCCATGTAAGGCCTCGCAAAACAAGATGCATCAGTCGCTCAAACGTAGCTGGAGCATTACACAATCCGAAAGGCATTACATTAAACTGGTATAGTCCGCTTTCGGTACTGAAGGCAGTTTTCTCTTTGTCATCGTCATGTATTGCCACTTGCCAGTATCCACTTTTGAGATCCAAGGTGGAAAACCATTTGGAGCCCGATAGAGTTGTTAATGTATCGTCTATTCTCGGGAGAGGGAAGCTGTCCTTCTTGGTGACGTCATTAAGCTTTCGGTAGTCCACACAAAATCTAAGACTCCCACCTTTCTTTGTAATCAATACTACTGGCGCAGACCATGGGCTATTTGACTCTTCAATGATTCCCTCTTGAAGCATTTTATCAATCTGGTTTTCCACTTCCTGTTGCTTAGCTACTGGCATACGTCGTGGTGGTTGTCTAATTGGGTGTGCCAGTCCAGTATCAATTTTGTGTTGAAATAGGTTGGTCCGTCCGGTTTGATTGTCCATCACAAATACGTCTGCTTCTTTCAAGATGAAATCTGTGGCTTCTTGGAGTCTATCTGGATCGAGATGTTTCCATGATTTCGCCAAAGTCAGCGTCAAGGTGTCTGTATCCAATTTAGATTTCACAGAATGTCGCTTATCTAGAAGGTCACAGTTCGATATTTGCTTAACTGGTTCGAGAGTTCCAATAATGTTTCCTTTTTTTATTCTTACTGTTTCGGAAGAAACATTGGCAATTCTTATCATAATGTCCCCATTTGTTTTTACTAGAGTCTTCCCAACAAGAAATCTTTCTGGTTTATCTCCAATAAAATTACGTGTTAGTCCAACGCAGCACCCAGGGTTTGTTACTAATCTTCCAAAAATGATCTTCTCCGTACTTCCAGGAATCCTTACTGGGGTTGTGGCCAAGATCTTAACGGCATTGGATTCTTCTTGTGTTGTTAGGACAATTTCTTCGTTACCAAATTTAAGGATGTTCATGGAAGGATCAAAAGAGAAACCATTTTGGCCGATCAAATCCATTCCCAAAATGAAATCATCTTCTATATCGGCGACTAATGTTCTGTGCCTGAAGGTGGTAGATCCAAAAGTAAGCTCAATCATAGCTTCTTCTTGAACTGGTGTAGATTCGCCGGTGACTGTTCGTAGTGACAGATTTCTAGTGAGCGGTTGGATTGCCCGAGACTTGACTAATGTTCTTCTAATTATCAGCACCCGTATCAAGAGTGATGGTTTTTAATTCTCCATTAATTTGTCCTTCGAATTTTAATCCTCTGTAATGACTGCCCAATGATTTTATGTAAACAACCCTGGGGGCTTCGTCATTACTAACCAGTATTCGCCCCTCCATACTGGTTAGTTCTCGTTTCCCTGTCTGTTATTAGGGCTGGCGTCTCTCGATCTCGAAAAGTGTTGGAAACGATCCCTTGATGGAGAGGGCATCCTTACTCTACAATCTCGTTGAATATGTCCAAGCTTATGGCACCGGTAGCACTCTATTCGGTTTCTTGGCGTTGGTGTTTGTCTGGAATCGTTTCCCATTTGTCTGTCTTCTCGTAATAGTTTCTTTATCTCCTCCATGAAATGACTCATGATATTCTCGAGACTACCATCCTCTTTTGATGATTGTTTTTCCTTTGGGTCCTCAATGGATACTGCTCGTATTCTGGGTCGTGAGGCATCAAAGATTGCTTCTAGTTCTAATGCTCGGACAAGAGCTTCGCTACTTTGTCTGAACTTGGACATTCTCAGGTTTTCCTGGATCTTCGAATCTCTGAGACCATCAATACAGCAGATACTGCCATCCATTCCTGCATGTCTTCCCCAGCTGCAGGAAACGCCAAACTCACTAGCCTATTAACTTCTGATTCGAATTCTTGTAAACTCTCGCCGGGTTTTTGAATTCTTGATTTGACTTGAGTTCTAAATACTTCTTGCCTGTAATGATCTCCGAAGCGCAATTCCAACGTCTGACTTAAATGCTGGTAATTTAATAAATTAATAAATAAATTCTGTTGGTAGACTGAAGGAATGGACTGAAGAAGGTCTAAGGCAGGTCCTCGTAGCGCTACTATTAGTGCTGTAGCTTTTTCTTGGTCGTTCCATTTGTTGGTATTTGCAGCAGCTTCAAAATGTCAAATATACACGTAGAACCGTCAAAAGTTGGTGGTTTTATCTTCATACTGGAGAATGCTCCGACACTAGCTGGATTGATGGACTGTATTTCTAATCTACGCATCTTATCTTCGAGTGCTTGAACTTGGTCCTCAATTTCTTGTCTTAATTGCTGAACATCGGCTTTGACCTCAGCTTTTACTCCCTGAACGTCGTTTTTAACTTCTTGAACATCGATTCTGACTTCAGTTTTTACTTCCTGGACGTCGTGTTTAACTTCTTGCACATCGTCTTTAACTTTTTCAATCCTCTGGTCTAGGTTAGCGACAGTTCCTTGTATGGTTTGGAATATCTTCTGTAGTTTTCCAAGGTCTTCTTGCCATTCTTGTTGTCGCCTAGCTTCTTCGTCTTGTTTTTCTTGTTGTCTTCTAGCCTCTTCTTGTTGTCGTTTGGTCTCTTGAAGTTCCAACATTTTGCGCAGAAGTTCTTCAACTTTTTGTTCGTCCATTTTTGCTTGTTGTCTTATGATAGACATATACAAAAGATTCTAGAATTTGAACTTTCTTCAAATATCTTTTCTGGTCTTTGCTCGAAGCTCCAAACACGCCGGTGAAGTCACAAATTGGATAACTTGCTTTATTCTAGAATAAAATGTTCTGGAATTTTCTTGAAACTTCTTTTCTAGATGACGATTGACACAACAAACACGTCGGTGAAGTCACAATTTCGATATCTCCCTTGGTTTCCAAATAGAATGTTCTAGAATTTTCCCGAAACTCCTTGAAAAACTTTTTTTGAATGACGATTGATGTATCGAATACGTCGGCGAAGTCACAAATTCGATATCTCCCTTAGTTTCCAAATAGAATTTTCTAGAACTCACTCGAAGATTCTCTATCAAAATCGGGTATAGAGTCACTTCCGAGGTAATGCACATGATCGGTTAAAGTCTCTTTTTGTGATTGTCATTGTTTGCACTGGCTAACTGTCCCAGTGTTCACTTAGTGTTTAGTTTTTACTACACACTAGTGTCCCTGCACTTCCGCAATTACTGTATTCCTTTTACCCGTTGAGTTACTCGGAGCGGCTCAATGTCAAAAGCTTGAACATTCCTTTTAAAAGTGCGTTAAGTACTCGAGTCGCTCATAGTGCATCCCCCTTTCCCCTGATGCACCAAATTCGCGGAGGGTGCCAGAAGCCATAGGCGTATCCAGGGGGCGGGCTGCCCCCCCCCCCATGGCAAGTCAAGACTATTCTTTTTCCAGCGTATTTTATGTGACATGTACATTTTTTCATTTGCAGCAAGGGAATCAATGCAGCAAGGGAATCAATAATTCATCTTAATCATCCTGCATATACGAAATACTTCCTTCCTTAGGGGCTCGAGAGTAGAGCGGTAGAGCTCCCCGATAGATCGCATGTTTTGTCCTCCTTGCCAACGTAATCGACAAGTAAAAGAGAATGGTAAAGACGAAAAATTTGTTCTCTTGGGAAGCTCTACTCCCTGAGAAGAGAATCGAACCCCAGAGATGGGACTCTTTAACAAATAGAGATATTTTCTCTATCTCTATTGACGTGGCGTCTCTACAGCAAGTGCCTTAGCGACAGGGATAACGATCTTTATCCGGTACAGAGTGCCAGCTCAGGGTTCAAATTCTTGAAACCAAGGACCAGCGTTCTCGTGAGAACGATTTGTCTGTCTTTCTCAATGACATGCAAATGATAATATCATTATGAGTAACACAGATGGAAAAGCTATTTTCATGGAAATGCTGCTCCTCTGTTTCAAGAATAAGAGCCCAGGGGCCGAATTCTCGTCTAAGGGAGTAGAGCTCTCCAATAGAACGAATGTTGAATGAAAAAATTTGTTCTCTCGGGGAGCTTTACTCCCTGGCCGAGAATGGGCCCCCAGGGTCCCTATTCTTGAAACAGGGGAGCAGCGTTCCCAGGAGAACAAGTGTTCTGTCTTTATCAATGATATGAAACTCATAATCAGTGGCGTAGCTAGGCGTCGGCGACGTCTGCGACTGCCGACGGCCCCGCACCCTAAGGAGCTTCGCTAAAAATAGGTCACCGAACCTAAAAATTGACACTTTTCGGTTTCCCAAAAGAAAACGTAGAGAATAAATAAACTTAATCCTAAACGAAACTTCTAAATATCATAGAATTCACTTAGGGCCGGCTTCTCAATAGCGAGTCACCTCCGGGTTAAGCATAACTCCAGGGTAAAAGTAGCAACTGAACACGCTTACCCTGGATACAGATCACCTGAATACAGATGCGTAAGTAAGTATCCTTGCCGTCGATTCAAAGCTACAAAACCATGGATTCACAAGGAGCAGCCCTCTGACGCATAAGCACAGATCGTCCGTGTTAGGACATTTATAGTGCGTGAGCGTGTTCGAGTCTGTTGTTTACATATAACGTTGAACCACGAATTCACCGCTCTTTCGCATCTGTATGTAGGTGATCTGTGCCCTGGAGTTAAAACCAATCCGAAGGTGACTCGCTGTTGAGAAACTGGCCTTTAAACTTATCAATTCTAATGCAAATTAACCTAGAATTCTCAAATCATATGGTTTTTATTTTTTCGGTAGATTGTCGGTATTTCAATAAATCGGTAAATGTGGAAAGGTTCTTATCACGTATTGTTATTGAATTCAATTAATTAGCACTTTTCCTAACTGTTTTTTTAAAACTCCTCCAGAAATACCCCAAACGCGCCAAAACCATCGAATCTTAAACACCCTGTACAGTCGTGAGCATTACCACCCGATTTTTCCTATTGTAAAACGGGCTCGTCAGCTACACCGTCGGCAATGATAAGGATTGTCATATTTGACAAAAAATCCATTTTAGAGAGAATACTGATTTAAGCCTAGGACTCATGACAGTCATAACTGCGAAATTCGCGCTTTTTGACATTGCTTCGACAATTTGACGTTTGATTCACGCATAAAACGACAAATTGTCGAGGCAATGTCAAAAAAGTGCAAATTTCGCAGTTATGAGTACAAGGCTTTACCCAAAATAGCGAAAAATATCAAGACCTGTCAGTCAGGTGTCGGGTGTCCCACTTTTAATGCTCACGACTGTTATTTGTGACTGTACATTTTACAGCCTTTTGAAAGTCCGTCCAACCAGTGATGTGCCTGTAGACAATGTCAACGTAATTAATTGATTGTCTATGCGTAGACAATTCGAATTTTTTACGTGAGCATTTGTCTACACATTGTCTACATGCGGCGTAAACAATATGTAACTTATTTTAAAAAATTCGAAAAAAAATATCAAAAGTTACTATAATATCACTATCACTTCAATACAAGCATTCACTGATTATAAAATATCAGAAAAACCAATAATAAAATAAAAATAAATTAAAAAAAGGAAAGTGTGAGGTTAGAATTAAACGTCATTTATATTATTTTACATTGTTGACACGTTGTCTACATTGTCTACACGTAAAGTAGACAATGAAAGTCTACGTGTAAGTATGCACTTTACGCACTATTCCGAAGATGTAAAATTTCACTTCACGCACTAGTGCGTAAAGTAATTCACTTCACACACTAGTGCGTGAAGTAATGTCAATGACAGATGTCGACACTGTCAATTTAGTATTTTTCTGGTAAATTATTTCACACACTAGCGCATAAAGTGGAAATACTTCACGCGCTAGTGTGTAAAGTACCTATTTGTCTAAATCTATTTTTTGACACATATTTGATTGGTAGTAAAAAAAATTTTGTAGGTATGCAATACGTGCGTAAAGCACCTTTTTCCACTCATGTGATTGTCGTACTAGCCTTCAGCTCGTGCGTCAAAATTCACATTCGTGAAAAGAGGTTCACTTTACACACTTATCGCATAAATAACTATTAGGTTGAAAGGATTTGTTACCAGAAAAATATTAATATTTTTGACTAAATATTGTTATCGAATACCGTTGGCCCGGAAAAGGGGGCTTGACACTCGAAAAATTATCGCCTTCGGCGATTATCTTTCGGCGGACCTGCCGGTGGGTAGCCACCCTGTCTTTTCTATCCAGTTTTTTGTCAAAAGAATATGGCCCCTTCATAAAAAGGGCCTCGCAATTCGGATGTCGCCGACGTCCACGTTTGGTTTGGCTACGCCACTGCTCATAATGTAAGTAACAAAGACGGAACACTCGTTCTCCTGTGAACGCTGCTCCCCAGTTTCAAGAATAAGGACCCAGGAGAGAAGGTGCTCCGTGAACAAAATTTCTCGTCCTTACGAAAAAAAAATAGGCGCGTAACATTTGAGTATATGTTACAGGTGAATTCCTGATGAAAATAGTCAACTTTCACATTTTTAAACTATTCTGTTAATCATTCTGATAACATCTGTATACTTTTTTCCAAAAAAAACTTTTATTTTTGAAAATAAAATTATTTGAAAAACGAATTTTCAAACTGCTGCGAAAACGCCGGATAGGAAAGGGACGTCACTTTTTCAAACATGCGAGGATGCCGAAGTTCTCATTAGTAAACCATTTCAAAATATGGCTGATAAAAAACCTCTACCTATTAACATGATCTTAATATATTTCGTCATTTCTAATGTGGCAACATGCGCATGAATGCTTTATGCTTTATTATAGTCAATGAGAGGCACGTGAAAATGGACTATTGTGCGCAGCTTTTTTTTTTTGTCAATACTTTTTGTTGACAGAGCCCCCCCCCCCAAACCAAAATCCTGGATACGCCAATGCAAAAAGCCCTTCGAGGTAAGAGCGGTTATGTTAATATTAGATAATGATGATAAAAGCTGAATTGTGTGTTTTGGAGTGACTCCGCGGAGCTCGTTCGATGTAACTCGATGTATAAAAGGAATACAGTAATTTGGAGTTCACTCTGCAGTCCTTTATGTCTCACTTCTGACACCAATTGTCACGGCTTTGGATTGCCGGACAGAAATCTTGGGTTCGTTTCGTTTATTCCAAAAATCAAAGTCCAATTAACACAGCAATAATTTATTCCACATAACAATACACTCTGATACTCATTACTTTAATATTTAACTCAACAATTAAACTCTTTACAACAATCGCTATTTAAATCGAATCACAGTCAAACTTTAACTAAAACTACAAAGCAAGCAATAGCGGCCCTTATATATCCCATCTATTCCTGTAAAATCTAGGATACACATGACAATCCTATTTTCCCAATTAAAGGAGAGAGATTATTGTAGGAATCCGAATTTCTAGGCTATTCGACAGCGTAGCTTTCTTGACAGCTTGGCGACGCCACAATATAAAATTCTCATGTCACAGTTTTAGTTACCTTCCTCCTCCGAAACGGCTTCACCGATTTTTATGAAATTTTATATGTATATTCGGTAGGTCTGAGAATAGGTTTTAAGCTATTTTTTATACTCCAAAGTGATAAGGGTAGTCCACCCCAAAAATTTTTAATTTCTTCCTGCTTCTCACCACTACATAACCCAACTTATTTTTGTTTGCGCATTCAATCGACGTAACAGTTTTATCTTATGGCATTTTCGGCTTTACTGCTCCCAAAGCATTCTCTATTTGGGCGGTGACGTCACAGATCTCTGCGGAAATACTCCGAGAGCGATTATGATCCAAGCGAAGGCACGCTATTTGAAATTAATAGCCGAACGTACTTTAATTGTTTTGTTTTGATCAATCATTGATCTATCGAATTTGACGGAGCAAGGAATAGCGCTCCGTGCGAGGTTTGAGAGCGTTTATTGCTCAAGTCGAACATGAGAATCCGTTTTAGATCGCTAACGAAAAATGCCATAATATATCATGCATTACTTTTACGACTTGAAAGTTGACGTCACTTTACCGAAATTGGAGCGAAATTGGTGAAATTGGATGACAATGGTAGAAGCGGCATAAAAAGTTATCCAGCTCCTCACAATTTCAATTATATTGAATGACGCGTTCCGAGGTTATTACCTGGGAAAAACGTCGTGGGACACCCTGTATATCTTCTATCGTCAAATTGCGCAGTCCTTTTCTTTCATTACATACCATTCACAGTGGCGACAATTGCTGTCTTATTTTTGATTGGTTCTTCAAAGTCCTGCTATTAATTCATATGCCATGGAAAACGCCGCCATTTTGTGCCCTACCTCTTGCTACTTTTAAATATGAATATATAGGATTTGAATGGACATCCATTATAAAAAAATTGAAAACAACGTATTTGATGACTATTATGAGGTAGGTTACAGTGGCTAAATAAACCTTTACATACAGTGGCGACAATAGAGGTTCCGGCGCCATTTTGTTCCAACATTTCTATATTTTCATTCATTTCAATTTAGCCAGGAAAACACACAAAACAAAACAATTTTACCAAAAGCAGAAAAGAAAAAACAGCGAGAAAGAAAGTACGAAATATTTACTGAAAAGTTAGGTTAAACAACAAGATGATAAAATTACCACAAATATCGTTATTCATAAATCCAGTCCAAAAACTCGCTTTTATTTACCTTTCGTTATCTTAAATGTAATTAAAGTTAACGAATATTTCTGTAATTTTTGATGTTATTTTCACTGTTCCAAAATCTCCCTATTTATATTTGTCTTCAAAAGTGCTAAGTATCAGAAAATATAAAAATATACAGGGTGTTCCAAATAAAAAAGAACAAATCAATTATTCAAGCTATACAACTTTTGTCATAAAATATCTAGATTTCCATATATTGAGAGGACGAAATAAACAGGCCACCCTGTACATACATAACTACTAGTGTTTGTAAAGTTGTTCTGATAAATAAATTAGCTTAATAATTGTATCAAGCAAGTGAACCTATGCTTTGTAATATTGGACTGAAAACGAAATTCTATTATCTACAAGGTAATTACCATTCTTGAGTAATACCTATGTACTTGTAAGAAAACGCTAGACTTTCAACAATAAAAATAGTTTATTTCAAATTCACAAAAATATCAGGGCGACGATGCTTTCAAGAAGCTGAACAAAATGCAAGTCCGTACAAGTCCCCTAAAGCTATCGATTACCTAGCCTAAAACATAACTGTTTTTGAAAGACCCTTTCAACGTGGCCGATGGGTCTGGTCATAAACATTGAGTCATGCAACCCAAATAATAAAACCAAGAGATGAACTATGGCTTTGAACAAATCCTTTTGGCCGCTGATGGTCACGTCTCTATTCTTGGGGTATCAGATTCTCGCATACCTATATAAAAAAAAGAAAAAAATATAGAAAAGACAATTTATTTATTCATAAATTGTACATTTTTACTTGACTGAAGCAGCATGCTTTTCAAATAACGGAATTGAATGTATATAATATTGATTAGCATAATCAATAGCATTTTGTTTCGAATTATTTTTTAGATTTGGGTCTGCACCATTTTCTAAAAGAATTTCAATTCCTTGTTTATTACTGTATTCTATAGCATGGTGCAATGGTGTTTGTCCTTTATTATCCTGGGCATTTATATTACTTCCATGTGCCAACAATGTGGTAACTGCTACGTTACTACCACCACGTAAGGAAGATGCAAAATGAAGAGGTGTATGACCATAATTATCTTTTGTTTCAATGTTAGCACCAAATTTCAAAAGAAGTTCAACTGAACGGGGATTTTTTGTGCAGCATGCCATATGGAGTGGAGTTCGACCAACACTGTTAATTGCATTTACATTAGCATTGTTTTCAAGCAATGTGCTAATTACTTCATGATGACCCTCATTAACTGCTAAATGAAGAGGTGTACAACCGTCCTTATTTTCTGACTCCTTTTCAGCATCACAAACTAGTAAAGCTTTGACAATTTTGTTTTGTCCTTTTCCGGCTGCCAAATGCAATGGAGTATTGCCTTGATTATCTACAGAAGACACAGAGGTCACTCCTTGTAATTTTATAATTGATGCAACTTTCATAAACTCCTCTTCAATGGATGAAGGTGATGTCACACTAGTTTCTTCTTTTGCTTTAATATTTTTCATGGCCTCGTTTACAGCTTTTGAAACTGCATTATCAAATATATCAGAATCATTATATCCAACTTTATTTTCATGACAATAATTTTTTCCGTCATATTCTTTCCATAATTCAGTGAATTTAACCTTTAAAACATACACCATTCTAGTTTTCATCATGCTTTTCTCTAAAAATTTGGAATTATTCATAATAAAAATGATCTTTTTAGATTTATTCTTGACGAGCTTTGCCCATGACATTAATAACTCGAAATAATTTTCCAGTTGTTGCTCATCGTCTATGCCTACTATGCAAACCAATAAATCAGGGAAGTTGGTCCAGTTCTCATACTGTTGTTTATTAATTTTGATAACATCCTGAAAATCGGTGAATATTTGATCTTGATGTTAATTTAAAAATCCCTCTTTTTTCAGGTTGCTCAACGTTTTAGCTAATAGACATCAGACTAGTTTCTGGTGTTTCCAGGCACAGTATGTACTTCTCATTATCTTGAAGCAATGCTTTGGTAGCATTTCTCACCTTAAACTCCATATCGTCTAGTTTATAAAGAAAGGCCTCTGACTTAGGTCTTAAAATTTGATCAGCAGGATTGGTATCATTAACAGCTAATGCTCTAGCCATATTTTTGTTGTTTTTAAAAAATGCTCTGAGTAAACACGACTCCTTTTATTGCTTCTACAATCTGAAATAAAAGACATAAATAAAAGACAGATTCCGGAAATTAAGGAAAATAAAATAGTAGAGAATACAATAATTACCTTATTGTTTGAAAATCAAACCCAGAAAAAAGATATTCGTTAAATTGTTACTTAACTTCCAAGCTTAAAAGGCACGTTTGGTACTTGTTCCGACGACTCTTGTTGGTACTCTAACTGTCGTCTGTACTCTTCTGACGAATGACAACTGACGAGTGACAAACGACAGATGACCTAAGTACAGCAACCATCCCATGATGACCCAGCACTTGAACCTTGAACTTGCTAGAGGATTTATCGATCAAGTTTTATAGTATAGTTCCTAATTATTTGTGAGAACACTCCATCAAACGGATTGCTCATCCAGATAAGGGGATGTACTATCTTGGAAAAGGCGTACATTCGCCAGTTCTCGAGTCGCCAGCAGGTCTGCGGGTGACGTATGAGCAGCTCATACTGGTGACGTCATCCGCAGACCGCGATGAAATAGTTGCTATTCAAGCTGAGCTTGTGAGTGGATTTTTTCTTCAATTTAAAATGTTGGAAAGGTGATTTTAACGTTTAGGAATTGATTATTTCATTTCAGATGACACACGGCCGCGTTCACCAAATACAAACGTTGGTAAACGCTTTGCGATTGTTCTGCTGAACGCTACGGTGAATTTGTGTTGAAACCAAACATGTTTTGCGAACGGTCGCCATTTTTGCCTGTTTGCACTTCACAGAGTGGAACAGAGGGGCTTTATTTGAAATTGACGCAACTTTGCGTACACACAAATGACGTCATTCGCGATTGGAAATTTGTGTACGGCTTATTTGACATGCATTTTTTCAATCGCAACTGACCTCATCTGCGTCATATTTGCGTGTACGCAAAGTTGCATCAATTTCAAATAAAGCCCCCCAGTATGAGCATCGATATCGTGAAGTCATAAGCCGAACGCAGATCAACGCAAAAGAAAATATCCGAGAGCTAAACAAACAGGATCTAATCAAAAAACATGTGTAGTGCATAGTGTTGAAGTTCCCTTCGATAACCGCTACATAACTAAATATGATATTATTTTGGCACTTTTTAACAAGTTTTTAATCCAGATAGCTTCGAATGACATTATTTTGGCATTTTTCCAATCTAGAAAGCTTTAAATAAGTCTGTAATATCCTTGGTCATTAGATGATTCTTATGGAGATTTGCATGTTTAGCATTGAGGCAGATCGCGGCTATATTGTATAGCACCATAAACGACGTCATCAACTACTTCGTAGTTTAGAATAGAGAGTTCTCGTGCTATCCAAATTTCAAATACCGTAACGCTATTTGACAAGTATGACAATTTTTACGGTATTAGCGTTAGCGGAGCCCGCTATCTAACGGGACTTAGCGGATGCCTAACCGTAACGCTATGCTATGTCAAAATTAGTTCACGCTCCATTTCCGTCTGCAAGAACAGCAACTTCTAATAATTCCTCCATAAAAAACACCAAGGGAAAATTAATCAAACTCAGAATCTTCAGGATAAATTATAAGTTAGAAAACGAACAAAGAAAAGTTGGGTTAGACCACTCAACTCAGCTCTCAAAATGTGAACAGAATAAGGGATTGGAGGATTTTTGCGTATTCGTGTTCGAGAACTATAAAATACCATGTAAAATAACGTATTATTAGCGGTACCGTATTAGCGTAGCGTTTCAGGCACGAGAACTCTCTATTAGTTCATTTGTGACGTCATGAGTTTGAACGCTGGCTTGAAGTTGCGTCGATGCTTCCGGCGAACTACATTTAATATGACGTCATGAGTTTCTCGCGAAAGCGGTTGAATTCATGGAATCATGGAAGTAGTTCGTCGCGAAAATTCGGTTTTTAGCTAACCTAAGTTGTTCTGAAATAAAGGATCATTTTTTGTAACATCTAAGGTAAGTTAATGTCAGTCGAAATCACCTTCCCCCCTTGCCTATGCCAAGGATGCCGGGTTCCATGGAATGGTTCAAACTACGGTTTAAACCAATTTGGGGATGACGTCATCACTGGTGAACGCGAGAAAATGGAATGTTTGTCTTATAGTCCAGGAGCTGGCGTCGAAAATATGCAAGAGTTTTCGCAAGGCTCATATTTTCAGAATGAGTAGTATTTTAGTGCTACAAAGCTAGGCTACAGTCAGCAGTTCCAGTTCCGGGACACCTGGCGCTGAGATGCGCGCAAAGGTGTATTTTTAATCAACACCTCGCAACAGTTTTCGCAAAGCTGAAAATTTGCAAAGAGCATGCGAATATAATGTAGAACCATAATTTAACAGTCAGACAAAGAAATACGGGGACACGTAGAGTCAGCGCGACTTTGAAGTGGTCAAAAAAATGACGTCACCGAAAGTGTTTTCGCATGGCTGAAATTTGGCAAGGTAATAGTAAAAACAATATATTTATTGAAAAAAACAGTCAGACACTTCTATGTCGGGACCCCGCCAGTCAGCAGTCGATTAAAGTGATATAGGTGGTAGCGCGCGTCAATAGGCATATAACCATGTCGAATAATAATTTCACCAAAAGTGTTTTCGCATAGCTGAAATTTGGCAAGGTAATAGTAAAAACAATATATTTATTGAAAAAAACAGTCAGACACTTCTATGTTGGGACTCCCTCAGTCAGCAGTCGATTAAAGTGATATAGGTGGTAGCGCGCGTCAATAGAATTTTACTCTATATATATATCCATTTCGATGAATAATTTTATTTCTATAATTTAAATTATTTGGAATCGGAAACGGTAAAATACATTTTCTTTTCTCTTAATGAGTAAGTGTAAACCTGTAAGTTGCAAGCGTAAGCGCGTATACTTGAATAAGGCGTATATGCATTCGAATTCGGAAACTTCATTATGGTACTGTTAGGTCGAGATTAGGAGAAGGGAAGCGGCAGATGTGATTAGAATTTTTTTTTTTTGTATTTTATAAAATCGGCGACGATTATAAGTATTTAATAAAACTTACTATAGGTATACTATCACAGTACTGCTGATTAAATGGTCAAGTAATATTTATACGAATCGGGCTTTTTTCTAACCGCAAACTTTTTAACTGCATGTACAATTTTATTTTACCGTTTCCGATTCCAAATAATTTAAATTATAAAAATAAAATTATTCATCGAAATGGATATTATATATAGAGTAAAATTCTATTGACGCGCGCTACCACCTATATCATTTTAATCGACTGCTGACTGAGGGAGTCCCGACATAGAAGTGTCTGACTGTTTTTTTCAATAAATATATTGTTTTTACTATTACCTTGCCAAATTTCAGCTATGGAAAACACTTTTGGTGAAATTATTATTCGACATGGATATATGCCTATTGACGCGCGCTACCACCTATATCACTCTAATCGACTGCTGACTGGCGGGGTCCCGACATAGAAGTGTCTGACTGTTTTTTTCAATAAATATATTGTTTTTACTATTACCTTGCCAAATTTCAGCTATGCGAAAACACTTTTGGTGAAATTATTATTCGACATGGATATATGCCTAATGACGCGGTACCACCTATATCACTCTAATCGACTGCTGACTGGCGGGGTCCCGACATAGAAGTGTCTGACTGTTTTTTTCAATAAATATATTGTTTTTACTATTACCTTGCCAAATTTCAGCTATGCGAAAACTCTTTTGGTGAATTTATTATTCGACATGGATATATGCCTAATGACGCGGTACCACCTATATCACTCTAATCGACTGCTGACTGACGGGGTCCCGACATAGAAGTGTCTGACTGTTTTTTTCAATAAATATATTGTTTTTACTATTACCTTGCCAAATTTCAGCCATGCGAAAACACTTTCGGTGACGTCATTTTTTTGACCACTTCAAAGTCGCGCTGACTCTACGTGTCCCCGTATTTCTTTGTCTGACTGTTAAATTATGGTTCTACATTATATTCGCATGTTCTTTGCAAATTTTCAGCTTTGCGAAAACTGTTGCGAGGTGTTGATTAAAAATACACCTTTGCGCGCATCTCAGCGCCAGGTGTCCCGGAACTGGAACTGCTGACTGTAGCCTAGCTTTGTAGTACTAAAATGCTACTCATTCTGAAAATATGAGCCTTGCGAAAACTCTTGCATATTTTCGATGCCAGCTCCCCGACTATTATGTCAATGGAGAACAAGCCAGAAGTCCGGTTCGAACTTTTTCAAACCAGGTTCAATGTGACGTAACACGTAACTGGTTCAACGCAAGCGTCAAACCTATTTGAACTGGATCGAACCAGCTCCACCGTGAGAAAACAGCGTTCCGAACTCGTTTACTGTCAAATGAACTAGATCACAAAATCTTAATATAAATGCCCTGGAACACATCGAATCTACTCTTTTTTATTCGTAGTACATTTAGAACCGGTTCTAAATCAACTCTGAACTGATTCTAAATTGGAATAAGCTTGTTCGGACTCATTTCAGAATTAGTTTTAAATTGAACTGCGCTTACGCATTTGTTCATATTGAACATACATTCTAAACAAACCCATTATTGTTACGATGTTCCGAACACATTGAATGGTTCGCAGTTCATTTAGAACCAGTTCATATAATTTTTGAACTGGCTCTCAGAGTTCCGAGTAGTTCGATTGCTGTTCTAAACTAGAGAAAATCATGAACTAAAATCTGTTTTTTTTTTTAAAGATAATTCCCCAAGTCAAAAATTTAGTAACTATGTTGGCAACACAAGCCTTTTCTACATGGAAAATTTGAAAGCATTGACAATTTTACATTGTATTGCCAACTTAAAGTTAACTTCTGGAATTACATGTAATTCAAAAAGTTAACTTCAAGTTAACTGTCAAAGCAGTTTTATAATACCCGCCCTAAGTGCTCGCTTTAGGCAAGTGAAAAAAGATGAGTTATTTGAAACTTTTAAAGGAAAATACAGCGTTAAGCTCTGCCACGCTCTACGCAATTGAACGAATTGTCTCTGTTTTGGAGTTATGCGAGGTGAGTTCGGAATGGTAGAAAGTGTCAACACTTTTTACACTATTGACACTGTGGCGTTCGTTAATTGGTAGAAGCAAACTTGGTGTACACTTTATTTGCGTTTGGAAATACTTTGGTGTTCAAATTGTGTATAGATGTTGGGACATCGTTTACTCGTTACAAAGTGATGGTGTATTTGGTGTTCCACCATTGATTACACTTTCACCACGTGATATAACACTGCACTACACGAGCTGGGTTGAGCTATTCAGCGCGGAGTTGGAGTGGTGTGAACAGAGCTAATGGAGTCACCCGTAATACGGTAAAAAGCAATACCCGAACGGCTGGAGTGCGAATGGAGTCACTCGGAGTGCACGGAGTGAGCAAGCCGAACCCATCTACGAACACCGCACTAGCACTACACTAAAATCCCATTCCGAACTCAACAGCGGGAGTACTCCAAGAGCGGTACCCGAAAGCGGCTCTTGACTCTTGACTTGACAGATTTGTACCTAACATAACCTTAAAAACAGCTGATCATTTTCAAAATCTTGTTCTAACTTTTCTTTAACAAAAAATAAAAAACAAAAATGTTAAGAAACGTATGTATTCAACTAAAAAATGGCTTACCAAAGAGCTACTCCACCTCAACGTCCTCACCAGCTTCGAGCGAACTGGCTGCCCTAGAACCCAGAAAACTATTGTTCCCTTCCAACTACAAAAAACCGAGACAAGTATGGCTGGAAAGTTTGGACACCATCGACGAAAGAAAATTGACGATATTAGAGCTCCACCCGGAAATTTTCGCCGCCAACCCACGCATCGACTTGATCCACCAAAACATCAAATGGCAACAGAATTACAGATACGTAAGCTACGCTCACACAAAGTCTCGTTTTGAGGTGAGAGGCGGCGGCAGGAAACCGTGGCCCCAAAAAGGCCTGGGCAAAGCCAGACACGGTTCTATCAGATCGCCGCTGTTTAGAGGAGGCGGTGTCGTTCATGGCCCCAAATCGCCAACACCCCACTTTTATATGCTACCATTTTACATTAGAATTCATGGCCTTACGTCAGCTTTGTCCATTAAATTAGCTCAGGATGACTTACACATAGTCGATAGTCTAGAAATCCCTTCCGAAGACACCAGCTATATTGATGAACTGATAAAAAGCAGATTATGGGGCCCTTCGGTGTTATTGGTGGACAGTGTGGATATTATGCCTAGGAACATTACAGCTGCAACTGATACAATCAAACATGTCAACTTGATGCCAGCGTACGGATTGAATGTTTATTCAATGTTGAAACACGATACTTTGGTACTCACAAGAGGAGCAGTGGATTTAATTGAGGAAAAACTATTGGGGCATTTGCATAAAAATGATTCTAGAGCTGTCGAGGCAAAATATAAGCTTAATCAAGTATAAATTTGAATAAAACGTGAGTTAATTAATTAAGAGTTTTATTTAATTTACAATCACTGTTGCCAGATCAAAAAAATTAAATTCACCAGAAATTGGAATGAAAAATCACCAGTTTTTAATAAAAAATCACCAGAAATCTTGAAAGTTGATTTTTCAGGAAAATTCTCGCCCAGGCTTATATCAAACCAAGTAGGCCTTGGAAACATGTTGTATTGCAATGTCAGTATTACAGGGCGCCATATTTAAATTTTGAAATTTTGGAAAGCCTACTTTGTCCCTTTTCAGTGTTGATAATTACAACTTATAACAAATAATGGGTACATTCAGGCGTTGCCAGCGGCTTAGTTCAGCCACTCAGCAGAAACTTTATTATCGAAACAGGGAGCAGCGTTCGCATTGGAACAAATGTTCTGTCTTTATGGTCCGGCATAACACTGACAATGACAGAGTAATCGTTCTTATGAGAATACTGTTCCTCGGTTTCGAGAATAAAGTAACTACTGAGAGGCTGAGCTAAGCCGCTGGGACCGCCTGAATGTACCCAATGTGTCAATTATTGAGGCTCGAATTTATACAGAAAAAGAGCCCAAGTAGGCCTTGCAAATTTCAAATTTTCTATAACAGAGATAATATAAATATATTTAGTGTATATGTATTTGAAAATGGGGTCAGTCAAGTTTGCCCCCCGTGCCGCCCCGATTTTAAAATAAACTATGTCATAATTTTGCACAAATTTTGCACACCTTAAACCAAATTTTGCACAACCTGCGCCGAGAGACTACAGCCAATTTTTAGATGGGTTGCAAACTTAACGGTTCCCCCCCGACCTCAAGCAAACTCAAAAATTCTTCCACTTTTAGATTCTCCTAATTTCGCACAATTTTGCACACTAATTTTCAAATTTTGCACACCTTTGTGGAGAGAGTTATTGACCATCAAAGAATCAATATTTCCCCCCCGACCTCAACCAAACTTAAAAATTCTTTCACTGTTAGATTCTTCTGATCTTGCACAATTTTGCACACTAACTTTTAAATTTTGCACACCTTTGTGGAGAGAGTTATCGACCATCAAAGAACCAACTATTTCCCCCCCAACCTCAACCAATCTTAAAAATTATTTCACTGTAGAGTGTAGAGGTAGGTCACTATCGATAGTATTATCGATATATCGATAGTTTGCTACACTATCGAACTATCGATAGTTCTACTTGGACAATCGATAACAGTCCTCCTGTCTTTTCTCATGTCAGCGATGTCAAGTGTCAAGAAATATCATTTACATTTCATCTTTCATCAAGGCTCTTGAAGTTAATAGGTTGTCTGGTAATGGGTAATTTGATGACGTCATCTGTTCTGAGGTGTCTATAGGTCGAATTTATAGTCGTTCCTTGACTCTTCCCTGAAGGTTGTGAGTTTAGAACGGACACTTGCTACTTGCTACCATTTGACAAGTTACATTCATGTCAATTCTTAACGTTCAAGGCTTCCTTAAGGTCTTAGGAAACCTCAAGGACCGACTATAAATTCGGCCCTAGAGGATTTGGAATTGTTGAGACACCCCAGATGACGCCATAAAAGTACAGGCAACCTATCTCTCTCAAACAACCTTGAGGTTTCCTCATATTTATGATTGTTTTTTATTTTGGTTCTGATGGTATGGTACTATGGTAGTTGAAAGTTGAAATCAAAATTAAAAACGATGAAGATGAGTTATGTTTTCAGTTATCATCAGTTAACAACAACAACCTCCACAACTCAACTACACTTTATTTCAGTTCATATTGGTGCTTATTTCTGTTTTTTACTTTCAGTTTAGTTTAAAGAAAAAAGAACGTGTGTAATTTAACATTGTTATCCACGACGGGCGAAATTTGATCGTTGCGCCATCTAAGACTAGGATTCAGCACTAAACAGCACTTTTGCTGTAAAAGTACTGACCGTCTAATAGGCCGACTAATTGTTGAAACCCCAAATACATTTTATATTTGGGGTCCAAAACGTAAACCTTTTTTTTTTCGATAGTTATATATCGATACATCGATAGTTTTTATTCGTTACTATCGATATATCGATAGTTAGATTCTTCGATAGTTTCCCACCTCTATTTCACTGTTAGATTCTCCTAGCCTAGTGGTTACTTACCCCCACTGAAGTGACCAAATTCCATGTGCTTGGAATAGAACTAATGGCGTTTTCCATTTGTCATCTCAGTGCAGCATTCAGTGCGCACGAGAATTTTTCTAGTGCAGTCAAAAACGCGCACCAGTGCAGTATAAATGGAAAGCAAAAATGCGGAGTCGGCTCGGATTCTGGGGTTATGTAAAATCATATGTTGTTTGTTGTTTTTGTTTAGCACTTGCCGGTTTCTGGTTTCCTGCTCTGCATGTTTTATAGTATAGGCTGTTCATTTGTACTTGCTACCTACTCGCAAAATCAGGAAGATCTGCTAGGAGCTGCTGTTTATGAGCTTATTATATGGGAGTTATGGGACAAGTGAACGCCGATCAGCTTATGAGATCTGCTTGAAAAAAGAAAAGCAGTACAAATGAACAGCCTAATTGTAATATTAATAAGTTTAGTCTGGGCTGTCGTTCTATGGTTCTAGGGTTAACTACAGAAACTATTTAAAAAATTGATGTATTTGAAATGAATTTTAGAGTAGAGTTAATGAAGAAGAAGTCATACAAAATAAATATTTAGTTCGATGGTCCAGATAATGTATTTAATATAACAGCTTTTTCTAGTTCTTCTCCGCGGTTTCACCCGCCGTTAAATTTAGAAGAAATTGACTATCTATAAATAATTTAAAGTAGGTACTTCGCATCAGACAATATTTTTAAACAACAATAATAATATATCTAAAAACAACGTGGATAAGCTGCGGAATTCGTTCAAATAATATAATTTCGTCAGAGAATTATAGAATTCAACTTCGCTGCTGCTACATATCAAATCCAAAACTGCAACAACTTTTTCTTTGGAAATTAGCAGACATTTTTATGTACGGTACATATAAACAAAAACAAAACAAACTGCACTGGCTCTCCACGAGCCTTCCTAGCTCGTGCCAAAAAATGCGCACTGAGTGCATAAATAATTGCACTGAATTTCAAATGGAAAATGAAAACTGAAAATGTGCAGTCAAATGGAATATAAAAATTGCACTCAGTGCACCTCCGTGCAACAAATGGAAAACGCCATAATAAAAAAATTGAATAAACCCCCCCTCTCCCCCGTCGTCGTTGCCCCGCTTTTCTCTCTCGTAAATCTGGCAAGCTTAACTGGAACCAGTGATTTTTTAAAACTTGGGGGTTTACATGCTGCAATAAATCTTAAGTTGCAATTGCTAGAAGTCTTGCAACTTGCAATCAGCTGGGTTTCAACTGCGTGCGCATGCCTTTTGCAAGAGTTTTTGCAACTTGCACCGACTTGTAGGTACTCTTGTAGCATGTAAAACCCCCATTTTTTTATTAAGGCTATGGCGAGGACTATGGTCCGAATATAACCAAACGTTAACCAGAGCTCCGAATCGGTTGACATATAGTTACTGAAAATTCCGGTTACTTAAGGAACGCGAATATGAAATAAAAAATCATTGACAGAAATTACAGATAAAACCAACAGAACCGACATCTGATGGCCGGTAACTATTTTGAAATCTGATTAACCCGATTTCAGGAAACCGTGATTCAAAAGTAATCACTTTTCTAGGAACCAGAGTAATTTGATTACTTTCGGACTGCAAAACCACAACCGTGGTTATATTCGGACCACAACCTAAGTGTTATGTATTTTATATTATTATTCTATTATGTATTTTGTATTTTATTATGAGTTATCACCTGGAAAACCAGTTGTTGTAATAATCGTCAATTTGATAGACAGATGTAAATCATTATTATTATTAAAAGTCAAATATAATTTATCATCCAGAATATAGTAATTTATTGAAACATTACAATTTGGCGACGAGGATTAACTGAGAAAAAACCAGAGTACCTATTCCAGAATAAGAAAATCATATACCAACGAATTTGTTCAAATTATGTCAGAAGATCTAGCCCCTTTAATAACAGCTCTTAGTGGATTAGTTCAATCTCTCCAACAACAACAGGCAAGTACCTCAAATGATGTTAAACAAGTATTACAAACTCAAAATATTAACTTCGAATATTTTGATGAAAATTGTGAAGATTTTGACACATACTGTCAAAGGCTAGAAAATTATTTTAAAATTAAAGGATTAACTAATGAAGATATTGAAACCAGTGAAGCTAAAGTGATGATTCTTATCAATTGTTTAGGTAGTAAATACTATAAACTACTATCTAATTTAACATCACCCGACTTACCAGCTTCAAAGTCCTATAAAGAATTAATATTGTTATTGAAGGAACATTTGACTCCAAAGAAAAATATATTGACTGAACAGCATAAATTTTTATCAAGATTGCAATCTCCAGGTGAGTCAATTTCATCTTATATGGCATCATTAAAGGAGCTAATAAAATCATGTAATTTCAACAGTCAATGCAACGATAGTAGATGTACAAAATCTATGATAAATATTTTGTTACGGGCACAATTTATTCGTGGAATTAACGATACAGAAATTAGAGAGAAGATATTGCAAGAAGGGGACCTTCCTTTTGAAAAAACACTAGAAATAACATTATCTATAGAAGCATCGAAAGAACAAAATAGAAACGATTATAAAATAAATTTTGCTAATACAGTTAACAAAATAACAAAGAATAATTATAAAAAACGAGACTCATTAAATACACCAAAACATTCAAGTTCAAAATATTCGAATATTGATCTTCAACAGTTGGGATTGCATGATTTGTGCTTACATTGTGGTCGCAATAATCATAAAACGTCTGATTGTCGCATTATTAAAAGACTACAATGTCGAAACTGCCAAAAACAAGGACATATCTCAAAAGTATGTATAAAAACATTATTAAAAAATAAAAATGCTCCAATCAATGAAATTCAAGAGGAAACTGATTCTGATTGTTCAGATTTTTCAATAAATCAAATAATTGATGTATTCACAGAAACATCATCTTCTATTTATGAACCTAAAATGTATTTTGAACTAGATATTGATAATAAACCATTCAAGTTTGAATGTGATACAGGCAGTCCAGTAACTATTATTTCAAAAAAAGATTTTGAAATTTTGAAAATTAAAAAACCCCTGAAATCAACATTCGTTTGTTTCAGATCATATACAAAACACATGTTCAAACCTCTTGGTATGGTACAAGTATCTGTAAGATACAAAAATATTCAATTTATCGGTGATTTATATGTAGTTCCAGATTATGGAAATCCTATTATGGGCAGGAGATGGCTGCGCGCTCTTAAAATAGACATGAATGATGTTTCTAATATACAATTTTCAAAACAAGCTATTATAGATGAAATTGTTGCTAAATATGATGGCGTTTTTCAACCTGCAGTGGGAAAAATACCCAATTTAGAATGTTCATTACATTTAAAAAAAAATACCAAGCCTATATTTATCAAACCACGTCGAATACCATACGCACTGGAAAAAGAAGTTGACAAAGAACTAGACTCCTTAGAAGCCCAAGAAATTATCGAGAAGATAGATCACTCAGAGTGGGGTACACCCCTAGTTATAGTCCCCAAAGCTAACGGAAAAGTAAGATTATGTGCCGATTATAAAGTTACGATAAATCAACAATTGGAAGAAAATCGTTATCCAATTCCTAGAATTGAAGATCTTTTCAATAAAATGAAGAATGGCAAATATTTTTGTACATTGGATGTTTTTAAAGCATATTTACACATTGCCGTAGATGAAAAAAGTGCAAAAGCGCAAGCTATCTCAACTCATCGTGGAACGTATTTGGCAAAACGATTGTTCTTTGGTATCAAAACTGCTCCAAATATATTTCACAAAATTATTGATGAAATTATACAAGATCTGGATGATACCATTGCATATTTTGATGATATCCTAGTCCAAGGATCCACATTAGAAGAATGTAAATTTCGATTGATAAAAGTAATTGAGAAACTACAAAAATACAATATGCACTTGAATAAAGATAAATGTAAATTTTTTGAAGAAAAAATTAAATATTTAGGGCATAATTAGTGAAAACGGCCTGCAAAAATCAAATGACAAAGTTAAAGCTATTTTAGAAGCACCACAACCTAAAACTATGGAAGACGTTCAACAGTTTTTAGGTATGATTATGTATTATTCAAAATTTATTCCCAATGCATCTACAATATTATATCCATTAAACAGACTTCTTAGAAAAGATGTAAAATTTCAATGGACGAAACAATGTGAAAAATCCTTTAAAGAAGCTAAAAATCAAATAGCCAGTGAAAGAATTCTTATACCGTTTTCCCCAGATTTGCCTATAATTCTTGCCACTGATGCCAGTCCGTTTGGGCTGAGTGCAGTTTTATCTCATCGTCTTCCTGGCGAAGAAGAAAGACCAGTTGCCTTCATTTCAAGATCATTAACAAAAGCTGAAAGTAACTATAGTCAATTAGACAGAGAAGCAACTGCGATTTACTGGGCTTTCAAAAAAATGTACCAATATATATATGGGAAAAAGTTTACATTAGTCGTGGATAACAAACCTCTCATGACAATATTCAATCCTTCTAAACAGCTTCCAGTATTATCTGCAACGAGATTACTTAGATATGCACAATTTTTGTCTGGTTTCAATTATACTATTGAATACAAGAAGTCTCAAGAACATAAAAATGTTGACTATCTATCAAGAAATCCTTTACCATTAAAAGAACAAGACGACACCTTTACAGATCAAGAATATATTTTAAATGATATTTCTATAAATCAAATCTCCAATGGGGAAATAACAGTCGAAGATATAGCGAAAGAAACCCAAAATGATCCAGAACTATCAGAAATTAAGAATAGTCTATTTATTGGAAAAATCAGAGATCCAGAATTATCAATACACGAAGGAGTTCTTTTTCGAGGACACCGGGTTATAATACCTAAAAGTCTCCAACCAATTATGCTAAACGAATTGCATTCAACACATATTGGAATTGTGAAAATGAAAGCACTTGCTCGAAATTATTGTTTTTGGAAGGGTATTGATGCAGATATTGAAAATACTGTCAAAAGCTGTTTACCTTGTTGTAATATACAAAAAAATCCTGTTAAGGCACCAATTCATCAATGGGAACCTCCAAGAGAAAATTGGCAAAGACTAGGTACATATGGATTATGCCGGACCTTTTCTAAATAATTATTTTTTTATTGTAGTGGATTCAAAATCCAAATGGCCAGAAATTACTATGACAAAAAATGTACCAACTACATCAGGAACAATTACAAATCTTCGAGAAATCTTCAGTCGACAGGGTTTACCAGAAATTCTAGTGAGCGATAATGCATCAATTTTTAAATCCAAGGAATTTCAAGAATTTTGTCAACGTAATGGTATACAACAACGTTTCATTGCTCCTGGTCACCCTGCTACAAATGGACAAGCTGAACGATATTGTCAAAAACTTAAATCAAAGTTGAAACGTATGATTAATGATACCGGAAAAATTCATGAAAAATTACATAAATTCCTTTTGAAATATCGAGTTACTCCATTGGCATCTGGCAAATCACCTTCTGAAATTTTATATGGAAGAAGAATTAGAACTAAACTAGACTTTATTCGACCCAATCTTTCAAATAACACAGAAAAACGATTACAAAACTATAATTCAAACATAAAATTATATAATCCAGGAGATAGAGTACAATCACGCAACTATAACGGATCAGAATTATGGAAATATGGGAAAATTTTCAAACGTTTGGGAAAACTCCACTATATCATTGAATTAGATGACGGATACACTATAAAACGACATTACAATCAAATTAGATTATGCCAAATAAGAAAAAATCCCGAAGAGAAGGTAACACACAAAAAAAGTGAAAAAACCGAAGCTTCTAAAAATTCTCAATTTATTTTCCAATCTCCAATTAATGGAACTAATGGAAGAAAAAACATGACACTAAGAAATACAGCGGCTAGTTTACCTCAAAAAAATTCTTCAACAAATTCACATTATAGTATACCTGTAGTTTCGATAACAAAAACTTTTGCAACAAAACCTATTCAATCTGAATCAGTAACTAGCACATCAGAAAACTTACCTAGAAATTCAGAAGCTAGATTTTCCAATCCAGTGTACCATTTCAATCCGAGTTTGTACCAATTCCTTCTACATCAAAAGATCAATCAACCCATGAACCAATTCCTTCTACATCAAGAAGTTCGAGTCCTAGTTTTTGTGAAGAAAATGAGGGAGGCTATGTTCAAGGAAAACCATTACAACTAAGACGTTCTACGAGAATAAGGAAACCTATTGAACGTTTAAGTTATGGCTAATCAAGTTTATCTATTACTTATTTAGCCGTGATATGCGACGAAGAATCTGTTATACGTGAATCTGTTATGTATTTTATATTTTATGAGTTATCACCTGATGGATATGTGGTTGTTATACTGATTGTTATTATTATAGACAGTTATTTATGTATTATTTATATTATTCACATATTTCTCATTGATCAATTACTTATGTAGCTCTAATACTATACGGCGGAGAATCTGTTATGTATTTTATATTATTATTCTATTATGTATTTTGTATTTTATTATGAGTTATCACCTGGAAAACCAGTTGTTGTAATAATCGTCAATTTGATAGACAGATGTAAATCATTATTATTATTAAAAGTCAAATATAATTTATCATCCAGAATATAGTAATTTATTGAAACATTACACTAAGGGAGGATTTTCATGCATCCGTTTTTCCGTCGAAATATGTCCGAAAAGTCTTTTATTTTGACATATTTATATACGATTATGTCAGAATAGAATGTTAAACGGACATATTTCGTCGGAAAAACGGATGCATGAAACTCCGGCCTTAGGGAGGATTTTCATGCATCCGTTTTTCCGACGAAATATGTCCGAAAAGTCTTCTATTTTGACATATTTATATACGATTATGTCAGAATAGAATGTTAAACGGACATATTTCGTCGGAAAAACGGATGCATGAAACTCCGGCCTTAGGGAGGATTTTCATGCATCCGTTTTCCGACGAAATATGTCCGTTTAACATTCTATTCTGACATAATCGTATATAAATATGTCAAAATAGAAGACTTTTCGGACATATTTCGACGGAAAAACGGATGCATGAAAATCCTCCCTAAGGCCGGAGTCTCATATATCCGGACGTCCGAAAAACCTTCTATTCTGACATGATCGTATAGAAATATGTTAAAATAGAAGGTTTTTTTCTCCTTTTTCGGGTGTTCACTTAGGGCGGGTATAGGTAATAAAACTATTATGTAGGTAATTTTTTTTTCTATTTAATGAAAACGAAATTTGGACAAAACTCGATTTAAAAGTGGTACATTAGGACGTAAAACGATCCGTAGAATCCAAAAAACACAGAATATACAGGGTGTGCCATTTGAAAATCAAAAGTTTCGGTTATTTCCGGTAAAACCGGAAGTCAGGAAAACTTCTCGTGCATGCACAAAAATGGCGTTTCGTTAAAATAACAAGCCTACCAAGTTTCGTTAATATCGAGGAACAAATAAAAAAATGGCAGCCGGAAAGTAATCTCGTGGGCACCCGGTATATGTTAATTTTCTAATTTTCTCAAAGGGCTATCTCATAAACCGTAAAGGAGAAAAATATAATAATAGCTCTATTTCATGTGTTTTTTTATGCTCTTGAAATTTGCTCTCTTCATATTTTTTTTATATCTGAAGTACTTTTAGACTTATAACACGATTTAAACAAAAAACACCAATTTTCAAGATGGCGGACCAGTTTTGATGGCTTTTGGTCAAACAGACTTTCGGGGATTTTTAATATGTAAATAAGGTCAACAAATACTACCCCTTTTCTAGTGGTTTCAGCTTTAGTAAAATTTGTTCCACCTAAAAGTTTAGTTGTACTGGGGTACTCTAAATCTTAAATCTATAGCATATGAACTGGGTAAGCACTAAGCAGACCGCAAAACAACATATCATGTACTGATCGAATCGCATCTTCGCTATGGGATAGCATTCTGGGGGTTTTTCAGGATACGGACAGAGCTGCAGACCACTTTTTGAACGGGAAAGAATATTGACAGTTCCCTGCATATTCCTTTTGGAAACAGCCTGTCTAATATTTAAAAAAATTAAAAATAATGATACAGTGAGAGACACTGATTACAACCTACGTAATCAAAATTTTCCATTAACCATTCCAAAATTGGCCTTAACAAAAAATTCTATTACCTATACAGGGTGTTCCGAAACTATTGTGCCAAAAATTAAGGGATGATAGATCTCGGCAAAATAAACATTTTTTACTTTTAAACTCATAGGCGCATGCGCTTCGGTTAGGTGGAAATAGCACATTACAGTTTGCGCTGTGGTAGCCACCTTGCTCACGGAGAAACGTGTTTGAATCGGAAACTGTGCTATTAAATAATACAAAACCCAAGAAATGCTTGCAATTAGCAACAATTATTCACATCAAAAGATGCTCAAAATAACGACCACCCGCCTCAATGCATGCGTGAAATATCCACTGCAGGATACCCTTCTCGAACTGTTAGAAACTATTTCCCTGTATGCCGGATGAAAATGTGGTGCCAACACGACGGAGGTGCACCACATTACTCGTAAGCCGTAGAGCAGTGGTTCCCAAACTGTTTTCTTTTGCGCCCCCTTTCTGAAATCAAGAAGTGGTCGCGCCCCCCTTCCTTCCCCCATTATACAAAATAGTTATTTATGCAACAAGTGTGTAAAGTGAACCTTTTTTCACGAATGTGAATTTTGACAATCACATGAGTGAAAAAAGGTGTTTTACGCACGTATTGCATACAAATTTTTTTCTACTACCAATCAAATATGTGTAAAAAAATAAATTTGAGTGCGTGAAGAATTTTCACTTTACGCACTAGTGCGTGAAGTAATTTACCAGAAAAATGCCAAATTGACAATGTTGACCAGTGGCGGTCCATAGATGATTTTCTGGGGGGGTAATGGATGACGGGAAAATCATTAAGTGCCGGATGGCTTCCCGCCGGAGGCTAAATTTTTTTTGGGGTGTCACGCCCAAATTTGCACCTGAATGCCCGATGCCGGCAAAATAGTTATACAGGGTGTTCACTTAGTAGACGATATCTCCTTCCAGGGTGATGCAAGAAAAAAAAATTAAATTACAAAGTTGTTTGATACTCTAAGATCCATAAGTAGTTTGAAATATTTTTGAATATACACAGGGTGTTCTGTAAATGAGGTATGTGACAGACCTTTGTTATTTTAAATGGAACACCTTACATTTTAGAACATTAATGGATTGTTATAACAATCCTATATACTTTTTCTTAGGAATTACCTATACTAATGGGTCAATTATGTGCACATCTGTGAGCAAATCTATAAAAACTCGACCCTTTTTGAAATATTTGAAACTTTTTCAAAAAATCGGAGTTTGCACTAACCCAAAAAGTGGGACACTCGACTGACAGGTCTTGTAATTTTGCATAAATCAGTCTTTTCTCTACAATGGATTTTTTGTCAAATATGACAATTCCTGTCATTGCCTTAGGTATAGCTGGGTGAACCCGTTTAACAATAAGAAAAAACGGGTGTCCAACTTCAGGGGCGTCGCGTCGGGGGGGGGGTACTGGGGGTAATTACCCCCCCAGGATCGAAATATCAAGAGAAAAATCACGATGCCAAAAAGAAAATACATAATATATTGAAGAAAATATATTTTTGTTTTGTTTTATTTTTCTCACAAATAAAATAATTGTTCTGGAAACGTGAATGACCTTGAAATTTGCAAAAAATTTCGCCTACGGCGCGTTTTTGGCGGCGCCCCCTCAGCCCCCCGTACCATTTACCCCTCCCAGACTACTAGTCACGCGTCGCCACTGTCCCACTTTCTGTGCTCACGACTGATAATTTATTGCATAATATTGATCATGAATTTATTTACTGTATTGAAATCAAGCCAATAATTTGATTGAAATTTTGAACACATCACAAGTTACGAACGCCTAGGCTGTGACGTCATACCGGCTTCGGAAGTACAGTTTTAACACGTGTAAGAATTTTTCAAAACAAATGTCCACGATCTCATTAGAGCGAATGGTAACCACTCAAAGTATAGGGCACGCTTCACTGAGGACTGAACGAACGGGAGGCTAGCATTTCGGAGTTTAGCCGGTGTGACGTTACAAGTTTTCGCATAATTTATCTTCATAAAAAACATTCAGATTTCATGTATTCGAATGCAGGAAAATTTCTACATTCAAGTACTTTTTGAAATATTTGAAACTTTTTCAAAAAATCGCAGTTTGCATGTGTCAATGCATGTATCAACAAAAACCAACACATTTCATTCATTTGATATCCTTAAGCTAAATTTTTTGCAGGCTGTTAGTAGTGTATACCCACTTACATTTACTTCATGGTCCTATGAAAATCTGATAACATTCTATAGGGTGTTCGCAATACTGTAACTGTACACAAAACCAGATATTTCAAACAACCATAGCTTTTTTTTCAAATGAAATACCTTTTATTTCACTGTATAGTAGTAGGTACAGTGACTCTATTACCCACAGTGGCGACAATTGCTGTCTCATTTTTGATTGGTTCTAAAATCCCATATATTTATATTGAAAACGCCGCCATCTTGTTCCCAACCTCTTGTTACTTTTAAATGTGAATATATGGGATTTAGGTGAACATCTATCATAAATCATGGAAAACACGTTTTTGATGGACCTGATAATGGTCATCAAATACGTCCAATTTCAATTTTTTATGATAGATGTTCATTTAAATCCTATATATTAATATTTAAAAGTAACAAGAGGTTGGGAACAAGATTGCGGCGGGACCTCTATTGTCGCCACTGTATGTAAAGGTTTATTTAGCCACTGTAGTAGTAGGTACGTCGATACTGGTGAGCCTATAAATTTATACAATGCCTTCTATGCTTTACTTTATAGAACTTGTCTTTTGTTGAAATTTTATTCTTAAAATCTTTGTCTAGGGGGGGTAATTACCCCCTCTACCCCCCCTTTAAACCGCCCTTGATGTTGACATCTGTCATTGACATTACTTTACGCACTAGTGTGTGAAGTGAATTACTTTACGCACTAGTGCGTGAAGTGAAATTTTACATCTTCTGAAAAGTGCGTAAAGTGAGTACTTTACGCACGGTAGTAGTAGAAAAACATTTTTTTTTACTTACTGTAACTCCTCTGAACTGGACTTTGGAAGAGGAAGAATGGACATGACAGTGGGCAGCGAGCGTGCGCTGTAGCAATTACTGTATTCCTTTTATACATCGAGTGTTACACCGAACTAGGGATGTCAATTTTTATTAAAACACCGGTTTTTTCATTAACCGGTTAATTTAGTAACAGTTTTAACTGCCCGGTTATAACTGATATAAAACACCGGTTATTCCGATTAACTGGGTTGTTCGGTTATTTTTCCGAATTTTATCAGAATAATTGCATGATTTATACTATAATGTAAAAGTTAAACAACAACATTATCTTTATTGTAAAAAAAAATCGGGAACTGTTACATGTTGAGAAAAATCATCAAAAAATACTTACACTTTTCTTCTCTTCTGTCATTTTAGACATGTACCCATTGAGAAAACAACCCGCTGCTGAACGAATCAACCAAAACTGAAATGAAATATTACAGGTAGGCACTACTATCGGTTAAAGACTGTGGAAATAGGTAGGTATTCGACTGTTGTCGCTTATTCAATATTTTACAATTTATTTAATAAGAGAAGAGAAAAGTCTACATGTTTCCCTACACTGAACGTGTCGCTCTAAAGCTCCTCGGAGTCACTCCAAAACACACAATTAAGAATAATTCAGATATTAGAGTTATGTATGCGCTGTTGTAGGATTATAGACATCTTTTTTTAAATTTTACCTGAGTTTTTATTTTAAAGCTTGTAATTTGTATTAATTCTTTAGAAGACTTACGCCCCCCTCAATGTTGCTTCACGCCCCCCAGGGGGGCGCGCCCCCCAGTTTGGGAACCGCTGCCGGGAGGAACATCTCAACAAAACATAATCTGGAACGAGTGTTTGTTAAAGGTGCACCTATTGCATTGCCTCCAGGTTCACCAGACCTGACCGAATGCGACTCTTTCTTATGATGTCATATGAAAGTGAGCGACACTCCCAGTTAAAATAGAGGAATAGTTAGTGGGAAGGATTGTTGCAGCAGCTGCTGAAATTCGCGAAGCGCCAGGAATTTTTCAACTTGTGTTGTCACGCATGCATTGAGGCGAGTGGTCGTAATTCTGAGCATCTTCTGCTGTGAATCATTGTTTTTGATGAATACTGCAAGTATTCCTGGAATTTCTGTATTATCTATTTAAGGCCGTTTTACAGCTTGCAATTCTATCTGCAACATGCAAGAAACTTGAACGAGGGCATGCGCAGAAGTGAGTCAGCTGATTGGTTTCTGCAAGATTCTTGAAACTTGAATGACATTGCATGCAATCGGTTTGGTGCCATTTTTCTTAAAGGTTTTCGTGCAAGCTTGCGAATTTTAAGCAATTATGATGCTTAAAGTTGCTGCTATTGCTTTCTTCTTTTTATATCGACTTATAATCACTTTTTTTATTTTTGGAAAATGCAAACATCAACAACAGAACATTAAAAACAAAAAAGTATGGTTAAGGTTAGAAAAGGAAACAAGTCAAATTTCAAGGTGTAAAACGATGCGCAAGAAATCTTGAATGCAATTTTTTTGCATGCAACACATTGCATTCAAGTTTTCTTGCAAGCTGTAAAACGGCCTTTAACACAATTTCTGCTTCAAACACGTTTCTTCGTGCGCAACGTAGCTACCACAGCGCGGACTGTAATGTGCTAACATCACCTAACCAAAGCGCATGCGCCTATGGGTTTATAAGTAAAAAACGTTTATTTTGGCGAGATCTTTCATCCCTTAATTTTTGGCACAATAGTTTCGGAACACCCCGTATATGAGAGCATTAAGATCTTCAACAAGTTGCAAGATGAAATAAAGGGTGTGGAGGACTGGACGATTTAGCAAAACTTTAAAGAGATTTCTAGAAACCAAAGCCTATCACAGTCTTGGGGAATTCTACTCAGACTAATCTTTTAATCTTTCACTGTGATTCAATAGTATTTGACTTTGTTTATAGTGATGATTGTTTTTGAAAATTTTGCTACCATCTCACGCTGACTGGTCGGTTCTGTGTTGGTTGATAATGTTCTTTCATTTATGTATTGCAAACTGTTTGGGTGTCGTTGGTTGTATATAGAATTTTCACTGCTATTTCATTGCTTGTCTTTCTAGTTTTTTGTTTCCCAACACTGACATCTTAATTTTAACTTGGTACCTATACATTTTAGGATATAGGAAATTAATTTTAGACTTTTGTTTTGACTTTGTCTATGGAATTTGCATAATTTTTTAGACAATAAAACTTTTTTTGATTTGATTTACCTTGCGATCTGATGTTTGGAATACTTAAGAACAACGAAAAGAAATTCAAGATTATGCCGACGAAGTAAGGGCACAACTTCTGGGAATACACGATTTAGCTCGGCAGCATATTCAGCTGACCAGTGACCGGCGAATAAAGACCAGATACGACTTGAAAGCCAATTCAGCCGGATTTCAAGCAGGTGATTTAGTGTGACTGTAATCCAGCAAGAAAAAAAGGAGTGTCGCCGAACGAAATTGTCTTCAGCATAGTAAGGACCCTACATAATAATCAAGAGGATCAATGATTTGGTTTATCGAGTCCAACGCAACACCAGGAGTAAGATGAAAGTTGTACATCTAGACTTTAGACAGATTGACGAAATATCATGGTCGTGAAGTTGATCAGGACGATCAATCTTAAGAGGAGGGCAGTGTAACGGAATTTACGTGCGCCTCCGCCAGAAGATACAGAATTCTAGATTTTTACAGTGCTCTTTGGTTGGGAAAAAGGTTTATTGCGTTTGTTCTGGATTTTGCGGGAATAGATTGCGGATTTACAAAGGCCAGTATTAGTTGGTAGTTTTTCAGCTTAAGATTAACTGTGATACGATTTAGATAATGAATTTTGTAAGAGTTGTAAAGAGTTAACTTGTTTGAGTTAATTAGTATCAGAGTGTATTATAGTAACGCGGAATAAGTTATTGTTGTGTTAATTGGACTTTGATTTTTGGAATAAACAGACCCAAGATTTTTGTCACGCACCCCATGAGCTGTGACAATATGTAGATAAGTTGGTTGGTTCCAGTTAAAAAAAAAAACGGCACAATAAAAAAAGGTATTTTATTTTATAATTTTTGTGTGGAAACAAAGGCTTTCAGACTTCCGTAAAAAAAAATCACTTCAAGTACAATCACAAAAATAGACTTATGTATAGTCTTCCATAAATTTCTGCAACAAACTATTATTAAACGGTACAATCAAATATTCAGTTCCGTCCTCAACAGACCTTTTAGTTCTTACCATTTTGTGATCAATAAATTCAGTCAGTTGCGCTCTCAAAGCCAAATCGGAGCTGACAATAAACGATTCCCTGCAATTCATATACAAATCCTTGAAAGCCATCCCTTGATAAAACTGTCCAGAATTTTCAATTTGATATTTGGCCAGTTTTATATAAATGGCCTTAGAATTTTGAGTGAGTGATGCAAAAATGTTTTTCAAACTTGATAAGGCCAATGAACTATTCTGTTGGGTCATTGAAGACATTTCGCATTCAGTTTCGTGATGGTACGTGCTAAAATTGGTGACGTCCCACCAAGTGAAATTAAATTTGCTTAGTTTATGGTTGTCCCATATTAATGGGGCATTTATGTGGTCTATTGTGGCGATTAAATGAATATTTGGTACAGTGGCTAATGTTGCTAAAATGCTTTGGGCTTTGGCACTTTTTAAAGCTTCAATATTGTTTATTAACAAATAAAAGGTTGTATCGATATTATTCTTAATTTCTTGTATGATTAACTCTAAACTTTGATTAACATTTGAAGGGTTTTCGTCTAATTCTAGTAAATCTTGCACAAAACTATCCAAAATGTTTTTTATAGTTAGAGTAGGAAAAAAGCCGTTTATCACTATAACAGGCATATCTATGAGGTAACTTGCTTGAAATTCACTTAAAATATGTTTTTTAGACCCGAGACCATAAAGCAAAATTGAAAAATTTTGTCTCAATACATAAAGCCACTTTTTAAAAACATTTTTATTACAGTGGTCCAATTGTTCAACTGCCTTGGCATGTTCCCTAGAAAACTTCTTTTTGAGCAATAATTTTTGAAGTTCATACTGTGGTAATCTTGGTGTTTGCAGTTTATCCAATGTGTTATTTGATGTTTTGATTTTACTCGAACCCAAATTAGCAAAATATTCTTCACTTTGTATAAGATATTTGCTATTAGGTTTTATTTTTCTGCCTTTACTGGATACTTTACTTGTTGCAGCAATATCCAAGTTCAGCTTTTTTATTGACTTTTTAGGTTTTTCTTCTTCAGATTCCTCCTCGCTGGGGCTGGATGTAGAATCACTGTCTGAACTTTCTTCTTCCGAAGACACTTCAAATTCACTGCCACTGCTTCCATCTTTGAAAACAGCCTTTAATCGTTGCTTAATTGTCGACCGGACTACGTGAGGTGTTTTGCTAATGATTGCTTCCTGGACTTTCATTGCCAAACCGTCTTTTTGTTTGCGTGTCTGGAAAGCGAATATTTCCTGGCCTTTGACTGTTTCGTCTTCGTGCAGGAGCTTCGGTTTGTCTGCGATTTCTCGATCTTCGTCGCTGCTAAAGTGGAACTCTTCGTCGCTGCTACTGCTGACCGAAGCCACAAATCCTGCTGTTTTCAATTTGGTAGCGTACTGAGATTCCACCGCTTTTAAACTCAGTTTCTTCGGACGGGATGTACGTCTCAAAGACGATGCATTTTGATTATTTGTAGCCATAACTTTCGAATGTTTATGTTTGTTTAATCTAGAGGCAGCTTTTGGAGTACATTGAAAATGTAAACAAACAAAAGATCAAAAAAGTTGCCGCCAAAAGTTTTAGTCAACTATCAATGTCAAACAACTTTGTTCGCCGATCACAACCAAACCGATTCTGAACCTAGTTGGAACGAAGGACCCGATTGAAAAGAAATATCAGCTCCGTGCTGGTTCCGGTCAAGAGCTTCATAACAAACATCGGTTCCATCACGGTTCCGGTTCTAGAAATATTTCGATTCGGTTCGGTACAATGGCCTACGTTCACCAGAACCAAAACGGATTGTAAACAGTTTACAAATACCAACAGAATATGTTGGGTAAACTCTTGATTCTGCTGAACGATTCAACTTCTCAATGATAGAACGTCACCTTCTGAATGACAGGTCACCACACAAAACACAGTGTTAAAAATTATAAACACTCTGAAATTAAGCTTGCAAAAATGGCGACGGGCACTTTTGTGGCACTTTCCAAATTTCACCGATAAATTGACCGGTTAAATAAACCGGTAGCTGTCAAAAAATTCCGGTAAAAGTCAGATGCAAGTCCGGTTACAAGATTTTTCTGGTGCATTTTGGAACGCTTTGGTGTTAAAGTTTGGTGGTGTTGCTTATTATTTTTTGGAATGGGTTTTTTTGTGGGATGCAGTGAGGTTGGTATGTATTTTTATTATTTTTAACAGTCAACAAACGGTAGTTTTCAGTACGATTTTTGTAGATTATGTGAGCTGAGTCGAGTGCATAATTACGCCCACGCACAAACATTTTTTATTCTGCAATCTGCAAGCAGCAATTTAACGATAGACTGCCAATAGTACCCATTCAAAGCAATTAAATTAATGTACGTCAAAAAAAAGTGTCAAGAAACCTCCAACCGAAAAAACCGACACAAATTCCCGGTGGATTCGGTGCCTCACCGGTTTCAAACAGCTGATCATTCCGGTCAATTTTGGAACGAACGATCGGGTTCAACCGGTAAAAAGTCGGTACATTTTGGAACGGTTTGGTGAGTAAACTATTAAACCGGTATCGCACCGGTTCAGAAACCGGTGAATTTTGGAAAGTGCCCGACCGTTTGCAAAACATGTATGGTTTTAACACAAATTTAACGTAGCGTTCAGCAGAACAATCGCAAACCGTTTACCAACGTTTGTATCTTGTGAACGCGGCCAATGGCTTTTTTTTGGTTTCACTTAGGGCGGGTATTATGGGTGAGTTCGGCTTGCTCACTCCGTGCACTCGGAGTGACTCCATTCGCACTCCAGCCGTTCGGGTTAAGGTTCGGGTATTGCTTTTACAGTATCAGGGGTGACTCCATTAGCTCTGTTCACTCCACTCCAACTCCGCGCTGAATAGCCGAACTCACCGTATAAAACTACTTTGAGAGTTGACTTAAAGTTACATGTAATTCAAAAAGTTAACTTCAAGTTAACTGTCAAAGCAGTTTTATAATACCCGCCCTTAGAACTACTTCGGAATAATGAACTTATTAGGCCGCGTTCACCAGATACAAACTTTGATAAACGCTTTGCAATTGTTCTGCTGAACACTAGGTTGAATTTGTGCAAAAAATGTTCCGCAAACGGTCGCTATTTTTACAAGCATAATTGCCATAATTCAAGAATGTTTTACTACAACTTGCGGAACGGTATGAGCATGGATATCGTTCCGTCATACGCGGTCATAAGCCGAACGCAAATCAATACAAACGAGAACACTGATGGGGCCTTCAATAAAACTCTTTTTAGTGGACTGTAAACTCGTTAATTTATTATTTTATAAGGATTGAACTAAAGTACAACTTTGTCTAGCCGCCATGCTGAAGGAAGAGAGCGAGGCGTCTCGTGCAACGTGCAACGTTGCCATCTCAAAAACGAATACATATTTTTAGGTACGCCTTGACATACCGGCCGCCTTGAAAGGACATGGCATGTGAACTTTCAAAAAAAATCAATAACAAATATTATTAAAGCTAGATGGCTAAAATAACAAATAACACCTAACCCTACAAAATTAAACATAACATTTTGTTTGCAAAATATAAAAAATATTGCATAGTTATTTCACCCATAAAGCACAGTATTTTCTAGTTAATACATAATTCTATATAAATAAATACAATTAATTTCAGTTACAACGTTTAAGAAAATGGTTGAACAAACCACAAAAAAAATAATAAGTACATGTAAAATCATTAAATAATTCAAAAATTTTTTAATCAAAAGAAGCAACTAAAAAATTCTTAATCCTAAAAACACAAGAAAAAATAACGCAAAACAATCGCAAGCGAATATCCCAGTTATGAAAAAGAAAAAAAGTAATTTTGTTTATTATATTAATCTGTGTCGATAGGAAGGACACATACGCGATTAATTGCTCTCTTTATTGTTCCGGATCGCACTTTTATGGTAATCACTCTGATAATACCATCACTACCTCGATGCAGTTCTATGACACGTCCCAATTGCCATTGTAGGACTGGTGCATTGTCATCTTTGATAAGGACCAAAGATCCAATCTTCGTTATGTCTTCACATCGCCTTCGCCACCTTGTCCGGATTTGAAGTTCTCCTAAATACTCTCTCTGCCACCTTTGCCAATAATGCTGCACCATTACCTGAATATGTTGCCACCTGGACAGTCGATTTTGAGCAATATCTGTCAAATTGTGTTCAGGAATTGAGGTGATCGTCCGTCCAATTAAAAAGTGGGCTGGAGTTAGCGCCGAATAGTCTTCTGGATCTTGGGTTAAGGGGCATAGAGGGCGAGAATTCAAAATACCTTCAATCTGAATCAAAAAAGTTCCGAATTCTTCAAATGTCAAAGGCGTGTTACCGATAACTCTTTTAATATGAGACTTGGTACTCTTTATTCCTGCCTCCCAAAGTCCGCCGAAAGTGGGAGAATTTGCAGGAATAAAGTGCCAAAATATGTTCTCGTCGGCTAATTTAGTTCCGATATACGCGGAATTTTCTTTTAAAAACTGATAAACCTTGTTTATTTCCCTATTAGCACCCACATAATTGGTACCATTATCAGAGTATATATTTTTAGGTTTGCCACGTCGAAAGGTAAATCTATTTAAACTGGCTAAGAAACATTCACTGGTCAAGTCCGAAACAAGTTCGAGGTGCACTGCTTTAGTGCTCATGCAAATAAATAAACAAATGTAACACTTGTTACTTGTAGCACCTCGGCCTTTTTTATTCTTAATATAAAATGGTCCCCCATAGTCCGTGCCAACATTTTCGAAAATTCCAAAGGTATTTACCCGTACTTCTGGCAAATCACCCATGAGATAATTAGTGCTCTTTGGTTTAGCCTTAAAACAATTTAAACATTTGTTTACGATATTTCTACACATACTACGACCAGACACTGGCCAGTACCTTTGACGAATTGAATATAAAAGAGCCTGAGCTCCGCAATGTAGAAGCCGTTTGTGTTCATTTTCTAAAATGTATTTTGTTAAATAATGACTGTGAGGTAAGATAATTGGGTACTTTACTTCATCTAGTTGATTCGCATTTTTCAACCTGCCACCTACACAAATCAGATCATTCCTTAAAACTGGATTTAAACTTAATATTTTACTTTTCGCAGGGATAGATTTTCCTATTGATAAATTATTGAATTCAACGGAAAATATCTCCCTTTGAGACTCTCTAATTAAAAATTTTAAAGATCGATCTATTTCTTCAGGTAATAAAGGCGCAGATGTATTATCGTGTCTATCTTTATTTTTTATATACTGTAAAAAACGAAAAGCATATGACAGTACATGCAACATTTCTATTAGATTGGAACAACTGGATAATTTGTAAAATAAATTTGTGTTAGTAGGACAATTCGTTACACAAGATACTGTTTTTTGTTCCGGAATTTCTTCGTTTACCGGGCATTCCAAAGTGTTCCAATGACAGTTGTCTGTTAAAAGATAATTTGGACCATGCCACCATAAATTATTGTCTATAAGTACTTGAGGATCAACGCCACGAGATACTAAATCAGCTGGATTTTCTCCAGACATCACATAATTCCAATCTTTTTTATTAGTAAGTGATTGAATATCGCTGACCCTATTGGCGACGAAGGTTTTCCAAGATGATGCTTCACCTCGAATCCAACACAAAGTAATAGTTGAATCTGACCAATAATAACATTTACTAAATTTGATATGTAAACTATTCAAAACTTTATTTGTTAAATTAGCTAAAAGTTGCGCTGCGCAAAGCTCCAGTCTGGGAAGACTCACTTGCTTCAGTGGTGCTACTCGGCTTTTAGCACATAAAAGATTACTTATATACTCTCCAGACTGTAACTGGCAACGCAAATATATACAAGCACCATAGGCTTTTATAGATGCATCACTATATCCATGCAATTCAATGTTAATATGATTAGAATCAATGATATATCGATTTATTTTAAAATGATTTATTAATAAAATATTTTTTCGAAATTCCTTCCAAAGCTTACTAATCCTTTCCGGTAATTCTTCATCCCAGTCCAGTTTGTATTTCCAGATATCTTGGATAATTAATTTAGCAATAATTATCACAGGTCCCAATATTCCCAACGGATCGAATATTTGGGCCACAGCTGACAATATCGACCTCTTTGTAATTTTTTCTATTTTATTGACTTCCAAATTAATCTTATAATTTAACGAATCACTCTGGGCATCCCAGAATATACCTAAGGTTTTGTTAGGTTCATTCTGGCCAATACTCAAAGTAGCTACCTCTAAATCGTTATTTATTTCGAATTTGTTCAATATATCCTTGTTATTACATAACCATTTACGGAGTTCAAAACCAGATTTATTTAAAGTATCTGAAATGGTTTTTTGGATGTACAAAAGATCGTCTTGTGTATCCGCACCTGTTAGCAAATCGTCCATGTAAAAATCTTGCTTTATTATTTTACTGATCAACGAATTATCTTTGTTTTCTTCCGCTATGTCAAATAAGCATTTCACGGCCAAATAGGGTGCCGAAGCTGTTCCATATGTTACTGTATGTAATTTATAGCATTTTAACTCGTGATCGGACTCAGGACGCCAAAATATTTTTTGGTATTTTCGATCATCTTCATGAACAAGAACTTGTCGGTACATCTTACTTATATCTCCTGTCATGACGTATTTATGAATACGAAATCTGCTTAAAATCTCAAAAATATCCTGTTGCAGAGTAGGACCTGTAAACTGTACATCATTTAATGACAATGCGCTTGTGGTTTTACAAGAAGCATCAAAAACTATCCGAACTCTTGTAGTCAGACTTGTATTTTTAACCACTGCATGATGTGGTAAATAGTATCCGTCTTGATCTGCCTCATTGACATCATTAAATTCAGACATATGATTTAGAGTAGAATATTCTGACATAAATTTTACATAATCATTTTTTAAATCAACATTCTTGTTTAATTTCAATTTCTTTTCTAAGGAATAAAAACGTTGTAAGGCATTATCGCGAGAATAACCTAAATTAGAAAGAGTATTTTTAAAAGGTATTTTTACAATATATCTGTTGTTTTTATCTTTATTTTTAGTTTGCTCAAAAAATGTTTCGCAATAAATTTCCGCTTCTGATAATATCTTTTTTTTATTATTCACTTCTTCCAATTCCCAAAATCGTAATATTTCATTATCTAACAAAGAATCTTGTAAAGTACTCAAACAATTTATTGACTTATTAGCCTGTCTCCTAATAACCATATTACCCGCAACTATCCAACCCAATAAAGTATCTTGTAGAATAGGTAATTTACTCCCAAGCGATTTTTGATCTGGTCTCAAAATAGCCCAAAATATTTCCGATCCTAACAAAAGATCAATTTCCTGCGAAATATTAAATTCAAAATCAGCTAGTTCAATTTCAAAAGGGATTTTCAACAAATTTTTATTAAAGGTATACAGGGGTAAATTATCTGTAATTTTATTTATAACTAGACAATTGATTTTTCTTTTAAAATTATTATTTACATTTGAACGTATTTCAATATTTACTTGCTTGTTTATATTAGCTAAAGTTTGTCCAATACCCTTAACTGCGTGCTTTTTACTATTTACTGGCAAGTTTAGTCTTTTGCAAAGCCCTTCAGTAATAAAATTACTTTGCGATCCATTGTCTAACAACGCTCGACATTTAAATACCTTATTATTTACATTTATTTGAATCAGTACCGTTGAAAGCAAAACTTGCGATTCATTACATGGCGCGGCAACCTCGCTCGGTCGTGCGTGAGCTACAAAACTTTCTGCGTTTGCTGGCGGTGGCGGCCCCATCCCGTCGGAATTGCTAGAAGTACTAGGGAAGGAATTATTTGCACCTCGGGTATCGCTGTTCAAATTATTTAACGTATCGGAATGAAGTATTGTGTTATGACCTTTACGACATTTGCTACATTTTCTATTCAATTTACATTTCCAAGACGGATGTGATGGTCGGAGACAATTTAGACAAAGCTTCAATTTTTTTACAACTTCGATTCTTTGATTTACGGAAAGATTCAAAAATAATTCGCACTTAAAAATACTGTGATCTTTTTTACAATGGTAACATTGATACGTAAAATTCTCTGTTACTGCTGCTAATCCATGACTGCCAGGTCTTTTATTTCTATGAAATGGAATTTTATCCTGAAAAGTTAATTCAATCTTCTCTAATATTTCGCACTTAGATTTAAGAAATTTGTTTAAATCCTCTAAACTTGGTAAATCACCTTCAAAACTAAAATTTTCCCAATCACGCCGTGTTATAGAATCAAATTTATTTGCAAGTATATAAATAATTAGTCTGTCCCAAGACTCGGTTTTTTCTCCCAAACTTTTCAATGAGCGTAAATGCTTAGTCACTGTATCGTACAAATTTCTTAAACCCTTGTGGGATTCATAGGTTAATTTAGGATGCTCAAATATACTCTGAATGTGATTATGAACCATCAAAGATTTATTTTCAAACCTATCTACCAAAATTTGCCAGGCAACTTTATAATTAATTGCAGTAACCTCCACGGACTGTATAACTTCAAGAACACTCTTATCTAATGAAGATTTTAAATAATAAAATTTTTGTGTATCATTTAGAAATTGATTATCATCAACTAAACTTGTGAAGGTATCCTTAAATTCTAACCATGAACAATAATGTCCATTGAATGTTGGCAAGGTTATGGGAGGCAACCTTATTGTGGGTGTTACGTTATTATTTGCATTATTACTCGCATTATTACTTCTGATACTATTCCCACTCGCACCTGCTTCGGACTGAGCTTGAGACCCCGAATTTGTATCCGAATTATTATAAAATATTTTGCAAAATAATTTAGCTTTACTGATTGTACTATAAAATTTTGTCTCAAATTCGAGTTCTTCTTTATTAAGTTCTTCTTCGTTATTAATTAGCACATTTAATTGTAAAATTATTTCGCTAAATTCACTTAAACAAGGTTCAACATTTTCTAAACGACTTTCAATTTCAGCAATTATTTCATCATTTAAATCATCTCTATCAAAACCACCAAGAAAGTTTTTAAATCTAGAAAGTTTACTTTTCAAAGCAGTTTTTTTTGCCTTTAAATCTGTTTCCTCGGACATTTTCAACTCAGACAAAAAATACTTTTACTATTTAATTTATTAATATCTCTCACCTCAAAAGCCCCTCGGAGAACCCGTGGTGGAACGATCCAACTCCCGTGTTGTCTTCCGATTCTCTGCTGGAACTTGGCTGCTTGCTAATCCGCCAACATTTTACCAAACAATTTGGATTTTCTCAATAATTACGGCTTGGCTAGACTTTATAAAACACACTAGTTAATCCGGCTCGAAGGACCAATGATGGGGCCTTCAATAAAACTCTTTTTAGTGGACTGTAAACTCGTTAATTTATTATTTTATAAGGATTGAACTAAAGTACAACTTTGTCTAGCCGCCATGCTGAAGGAAGAGAGCGAGGCGTCTCGTGCAACGTGCAACGTTGCCATCTCAAAAACGAATACATATTTTTAGGTACGCCTTGACAAACACTCTGAGAGCTAAAACAAACAGGATCTAATCGTTTCCACAGCGCTCGGAGTTTACCGAGTGGAAAGCCGAACTCAGTCATTAATTTATAACCAAAAATTATTTCTATTGTGCATTTTTCGACAATTTTTTTTACCTAGAAACTTCGAATGACATTATTTTAGCATTTTTCCACCCGTTTTTATATAACTTATGGCGTTTCCGATTGGTAGATCTAGTGCGGAACTAGTGCAATTTTTTCTATTTCTTTCTTTCTCTTCTACAGGTCGACTAAAAGGATGCAAATACACTCGGTGCGCACTGAATCTACCAATCGGAAACGCCATTAGAAAACTTTAAAGGTGTGTATAATATCCTCGGTCATCAGGTGATTCTTATAGAGATTTGCAATAATTTGCATGTTTAGCATTATGTAGATGTTTAGGCATACAGATGACGTCATAAAAGTTATCAGACAACCTTCCTTAAACAATCTTAATTGAACTATCTAAACCAAAACCCGGCTTATTGGGTCGTAGTGGATCGGTAAAAACGAGCTATCTATGGCCAAGCAATATGGGGCCAGGTTGCAAGTTGGATGGGTGACCGCCGTGTCACCCAATGCCGAGCGCATCGGGGCACCGCTAGCGTCGGTCGACCGTCCAACTTGCAGAGTGAGTGAGGAGGAGTAGGGCATGTGCAAGGATACACAATAAGTCTTTAAGGCTGTAGTGCTGAGCATATGCCTGAAAGAATGCGGAAAATCGATCAATCTAAACCAAGGTTGTTTGGATTCAAGGATGCTTAGCTCCAAGGATGATACGGACTTTACTGCACAGGATTACTTATCGGCCTCGTTTTTGACGCATCGCGGCCATATTGTTAGCTGTAGTGCCAGCGGTCGTGGTTTAGAATATACGTCGTTTGATAAAAAAATATTATTTATATTGGATTAACAAATAGGCGAAGAGGGAGATGCAAACGAAATCTATAAAAGCGTTGTTTTAGAATGTGAATTAATGTACACTTGACCAAACATAAAACTGGTACAGGCAATATATATATTTTAAATTTGCCTAGTGTGAGTCAGGCTTAACAACAAAAAGTCTGTTCTGAAAAACTTAGGTCAGACAGTTTTTGTCAACGTCAAACCTAAAAAAAAAGTAAATGCAACATGTTTTTATGTTATGATTGGTTCAAATATGACAGTGATTTGACTTTTTTGTTATTGTTGAGGTGATAAAAAAAGGTCGATTTACACAATATAACCTAATAGGAAAATGCGTACCAGTTTTATGTTTGGCCAAGTGTACTTAATTCGAGTATGCATGAAGCAAAAGCCCGCGGAATCACAACCTGTGGTGTAAGCATCCTACGTCAGGCGAGAAACGACGCGCTGCCTACGTCATCACTGATTCTTTGGCGTAGTGGGTGCCTTGAGATGTTGAGCCCTTTTCTCACGTTCACTTTTTTGAAACTGATTCAAAACAGGTTCGAAAAAGTATATTCTCGGTATGAACCTATGACGTCACATCAAAATTGGTTCAAACCTTTTCAAAATACAATCCAATCCACGTTAATCAGTTTTGAGAAACGTTTTAAAACAATTGAGATGTCAGAAAACTCCTCAGATCCTTGATATTTTGTTGCTCACAGAGCTCCGGGTGGTTTAGGTATACTTTCACTCTCTATTTACTCTAAAAGCTCACTTTAAAATTCTGCTCTGACTCAGCTCCAACTCCGTGTTGGATAGCCGCAACCGCTACAGAGAGCAGGAAAGCAGTTCTGAAAGAAGACCTAAACCGAATTTTCGCAAGGAAATATATTTCCATGATTTCATGAACACCGACGCTTTCGCGAGAAACTCATGACGTCATATTGAACGAAGTTCGCCGGAGCATGAACGCAGCTTGTAGCCAGCGTTCAAACTCGTAGCCAGCGCTTAAACTCATAACGTCACAAACAAACTATGGTTAGTTCTTGATTGAACTACATTTTTGTATTTTGATCTGAGATTCCAAGTTCCCTGAGCTGAGCCTGAATTTACCGTCCGTTTATTTAAAAAATGTGCTCGGTACAGGCTCGTTCACATGTTTAATAAAAGTTCGAGCGCTCTGATACAGCGTTTAGTTGCTCTGTGCGCTCGCTAAACACGTGATTGCAGCTCCGTTTCAGTGCGTTCTGCGCTTTGAGCAAAATACCGAACGCAAGCACAGTATCGACAAAGTTTAGTGCTCGCAGAAAAATCGATACTCTGACAATCAGGGATTTCGAGTAAATATCACTTTATCAGTTCCACTATACTTCGAGATGGCCAGAGATTTTTCAAGTGAGTGGAGTCAATGCAATAGCTGTTTTTTTGCCGCAGAAACTCTGGATGAACACTTTTTTCTAAAAGGACATCCGAAAACAGCAGGAAGTCAAATAAGATAGCTCGAGATTATCCTTGCGTCCGGTATTTTGATCTGAATTGTCCGAGCTTGAATTTATCCTTCGGTTATTTGAAAAGTGTGCTCGGTGCAGGCTCATTCGCGTTTGTTTATTAAAATTTCGAGAGCTCTGATACGATACCGGGTTTTAATAAGTGCTATGTGCGCTCGCTAGTCCCTGGTCACGTGATTACGGCTTCGCTTCAGCACTCGGCCATCTTTTCAGCACGCTCTGCTCCTCCTATTTGAGCAAAATACCGATCGCAAGGTATGTGGGGTTGTGATGTCAAATAAGAAAAGCAAAAAGACGAAGGAATCCCTCTCGCAAATCGTTCAGCAGAACCAAGAGTTTACCGAAACTGTTAAACACTCCGTTTTGTTTTGTTTCTGGTGAACGCAACCAATATTTGGTGAGTTCAGCGTTGTTTCTGTCAGCACAATTAAGGGCGGGTATTATAAAACTACTTTCCTGTGGGAACAGACCTTTTGACAGTTAACTCAAAGTTAACTTCATTACATGAGGAGGAAGGAGTTAACTTTAAGTTAACTGTCAAAAGGTCTGTTCCCACAGGAGTCTCCGACAGTTTGCAACCTGTCAGAAACAATCGCTCAGCTGAGTTACAGATTGATCTTGGAACGACAGCATTGAAAACATGTATGGGCGATTCTTACTGACAGTTTGCAAACTGTCAGAGACTCCTGTGGGAACAGACCCAAAGTAGTTTTATAATACCCGCCATAAATAAGCTTACTTTTCATGCATCCGTTTATCCGTCAATCCGTTGATCCGGAAGTATTTCAATTGGTCCAATATTCTGGCACCAAAATATTGGAGCAATAGGAATACTTCCGGATCAACGGATTGACGGATAAACGGATGCATGAAAAGTCCCTTAGGTAATCCAACGACCTGTCCAAATGGCGTCTGGTTGGCAAACAATTAGGCAATTCAATCCATCTGTCAAAAAGGAAAATTCAATGTGGCGTGGCGGCCAAGCAAGTTTGTTTTGAATATGTTTTTATGCGTATTTTAAATTATTTTGCATACAGTTTTGCTTACAACTTTGATTTTCATTATTCAATAAAATATTTCTTGACTAGGTGCCTAAACTATTAATTCGGGCAGAAACTAGATATTTTTTTGTGTTTTTTGGCCCATGCGTGGCCGCCGCGCCATCTTGAATGTCACGTGGTTTGAATTGCCTAATAAACAAAAAACATATGTTTTTTTTTGGCAGGATTAAGGGCGGGTATTATAAAACTACTCTGAGAGTTAACTTAAAGTTACCTTCTGGAATTACATGTAATTCAAAAAGTTAACTTCAAGTTAACTGTCAAAGCAGTTTTATAATACCCGCCCTAAGCCTAGTACTCCAGCGAAATTCGCTCTTTTTTGACATTGCTTTTTACACCACTGCTGCATCCCTACCATGACTCCCCTCGAGCAGCGAGCAGCTCACCTCTCCTTTTGGCCCATGGGGGTCTTGTCATCACAACAAACATCAGGGGCGAGTTCAGAAATTAACACACCGGTTGTGCGATTTTATGTGTGTGACGTGTTACTGAAATGACCATAATTCTTAGGGCGAATCCCCACGGGCGTAATTCGCGCAATCGGCAATTGGCGTAACATCCCGCATGGGCCGCATTTATGCATCAAAACCTTAGAGATCAAAACCAAAATTCCTCGCAAAATACAAACAATTTTCTACCCATTTCTAACCTTCTAAATGTCTTGTTCATTTTTTGCCGGGTTTGTAAATCAAATTTACCAATTTGTTGTAGTTTTTCCTCTGGTTTTCTGTTATTGTTCTTAGGACAATAATATAGTGATGAAAAAATAAAATACAGTATGATGAGGAGTTAAAGTTTGTTGGGTATCAAAGGAGCATTAGTTAAACATAAAAGCTGTTTCAGTTCTAACAGCAACTTACTAAGGCACCTCAAGGAACTTTACGAAATATACGTGGTAATGGAAAAATACGAAAAATATGAAGAAAAAATGCAACTAATCTAATGCAACGAAAATTTTGGGTACGACCCGATTCTTGGGTACGACCTATAGGTATTTTCAGAAAATCAGAGATTCTTGCAGGGTGCTAGTGATAACCATAGAGGTGATAACTTGAGCCGCTTTCGGGTGCAGAGTACGAAGCTCCTAGAACGCTTCACACCTGTCATACTCCATACTCCATGCGTTTTGCATTCGAACGCTTGAAACACAACGGGTCAAACTGTATTAAACTGTAACCGGAGTACTTCGGACTAAGGGAGGATTTTCATGCATCCGTTTTTCCGTCGAAATATGTCCGCTTCTATTTTGACATATTTATATACGATTATGTCAGAATAGAATGTTAAACGGACATATTTCGTCGGAAAAACGGATGCATGAAAATCCTCCCTAAAGCCTAGTACTCATAACTGCGAAATTCGCATTTTTTTGACATTGCGTTGGCAATTTGACGCTTTCTGCGTGTATTAAACATCAAATGGTCGAAGCAATGTCAAAAAAATGCGAATTTCGCAGTTATGAGTACTAGACTTAACTCGGGAGCGCTTAAGGGAGGATTTTCATGCATCCGTTTTTCCGACGAAATATGTCCGTTTAACATTTTATTCTGACATAAGCCTAGTACTCATAACTGCGAAATTCGCATTTTTTTGACATTGCGTTGACAATTTGAAGTTTTATGCATGTATCAAACGTCAAATTGTCGAAGCAATGTCAAAAAAATGCGAATTTCGCAGTTATGAGTACTAGGCTATAATCGTATATAAATATGTCAAAATAGAAGACTTTTCGGACATATTTCGACGGAAACACGGATGCATGAAAATCCTCCCTTAAGGCGGTTACACACGGACGTGGATGTCTGAAAACATGAACGTGCAAACAAAAACATCAATGTGTATGCAAAATACCGTCGCGTTTTTGAATGTGCAATTTTGTATGCACACTTCCCAACAAACACAGTACGTACAGAAGACGTACATGTTAGGTCCTTTTTACGTCGGTTCGTCCGGGATGTAAAAGTACGTTTTGAGTACGTACGTAAAAAACTGTATTAACATACAGACAAAAAAGTACGTACTAAGAACGTACGTGAAAATCTATATTGCATACGTCTTGTAGAAGACGTACATGTTCGTTTCAAAGACGTACAATACAAGACGAGCTGGATCATTCCCATCTATTCATGATTTTTTTATCAATTCCTGATCATAATATATTTTTAAATAATATGCAATTTCCGAGCAGAATATACGGAAGCCTTCCAAATTAACCTCTAAACCCTACTAAACCAAATTTATGTGAACCAAATGCAGGCTGACGTGGATTCCTATTATTAAACCTTAAATCTAAACTTAAATAAATAAGAATACATTGTCATTATAAATGTTTTGTGAGGCAGGTCATATAATCAAGGATTTATAGTTCATTTAGGTACCTGACCTAAATAAATGGTCGAATGTTTAAAAGAAACATGAAATGAACCAAGAAATAAACCAATGAGTGGAAAACAAGGGACGCCGCCGTTTCGGTCGCTTGGCTACGGCAGGATGCAGTGTGCACTGGGTGCAGTGTTGCCAATGACCCGATAATTATCGAAATCTACCATAATTTTGACTACGATTCAATATTCAATAATCAGAAGCTAAATCTACCATAAATTATTGAAACTACAATTTCAATGCATATTTTTAAAATTTTTAGTTGAAAATTAAAAATTTATTTGTGTCGATTAAAGGCGATTAACCAGTCGGTTATATTGACAGATAAACGATGCATTTAACGTCATTTATAACCGATTGGTTGACAAATGACGTTTGCTTCATTGATTATCTGTCAACTATGACCGACTGGTTAATCGCCTTTAATCGATGTTGGTTGGTGGTTTTGACGTACTGCTGGGCGCACACCAAACATTTACCAACTAGAAATGAGTTGAGCTCGCAGCACCGTTTCTTTTTCGTTAATTTTTTCGTTAGAAAAATATAAATAGAGATTAGAGATGAAAGTCAAAAAAATTGACACAAACTTCTTCTGATAATTTTGAATTTGACATCTGGCAACACTGGCAGGGCTCATCATTTTGATATGACGCCGTGCTTGAGTTGTTCCTGTTTGATTTTGCCTTTTTACCTCTTGTGTTTGTAGCTCGTTTGTAGTCTGTTTGTAGAGTGGTGTGAGGACTGTGAGGTTTTGTTTTCTTCTATTTTTGTTTTTTTTTGCCAAATCAAGTGACGCGAGAACCATTTTGTATTGATTGCAGCAACGCCGAAACTGTGGTTTAAGTGTTTAGCTTGGCAGCTTCGCGGCTTGGCTATACCAATTTACTATGTATTTTGTGTGTATAATAATACTTTTAACCAATATTATTACTGTGTGAAACTTTTTCTGGTTTATGCCCCTTTACAATTCTCTATATTATTATGTTTGTAGAATACCTATCTATTTCTGTATATTTTTTTTTGGTTGGAATTTTTCTTCACTTTTCCTTCATTTTTCTTGTTATATTAGGTAGGTATGTACTGTTGTTCAATAAGGTTAAGTTTAAGAGTATGGTATATTTGATATTGTGTTAATTTTTTTCAGTTTTTTAGTGTTATTGTTGAGGCATTTATTGAGTATGAAAATTGTAACTTGAAAATACAATAAATATTTATATGGTTTTATTTTTCACTATAAAGATACCTACACATAAATACGTACCTCGTACCTCTATGTTTAGGGTTTTCTCCATATATTTTTGCACCCCATCTGGACAGGTTAATTGAATAGGTATCAAAAAGGTGTAAATATAACATTTGTATTTACATATTTTTGATACCTATTCAATCAACCAGTTCTGGTAAGGTGCAAAAAAATATATGGGAAAACCCTGTACGTCCCAAACACATTCCTAAAAAGCTATACTAAATACGTACGTTAATGTACGTCCCCAAAACGTACCTAAAAAGCCGTACTGAGTACGTCCCTGAATGTACGTACGTGGGACGCACTATTTTGTGGAAAACGATCGTCTTAAAGACGTCCCTCGTACGTCGGCGGGACCTAAAAAGTACGTCCCCGGACGTACTTTCGTCCGAAAAAGTACGAATTATGGACGTACTAAAGACGTACTTGTGTTTGTTGGGTTGGAATACTGTAGCAAGAATAGCAAGACTGCAGTTTTGTGCGAGCGTCTGTACAAAACGCCGTGCACGTTGTTGTTTGCACGTTGATGTATGCACGTATATGTATTAAGACATCCACGTCCGTGTGAAACCGCCCTTAGGGAGGATTTTCATGCATCCGTTTTTCCGACAAACTAATGTCCGTTTAACATTCTATTCTGACATAATCGTATATAAATATGTCAAAATAGAAGACTTTTCGGACATATTTCGACGGAAAAACGGATGCATGAAAATCCTCCCCAAAGGGAGGCACCCGAAAGCAACTTTGGTTACACAAAAACAAACGTCACAAACCCACCACGATTACGTCAAAAAGTTCAACAAAATCTAACTTTTTGCCGTAACGGCAGCGTAATGTCAAAAATTCAAGATGGCTGCACTGCCGCCAATGAAATCGCACAAATTAAATCACGTGAATAGTTACGCTTACGTCAATTACGTTCGTGGGGATTCGCCCTAAAGGTATGGTTTGATAGAATATAGTACGCGACGCACAACTGACAACAGGTCTGTTCCCACAGGAGTCTTTGACAGTTTGCAAACTGTCAGAAACAATCGCTCAGCTGATTTACAGATTATTCTTGGAACGACAACATTGAAAACATGTATGGGCGATGCTTACTGACAGTTTGCAAACTGTCAAAGACTCCTGTGGGAACAGACCCATAAACGTCGTCATTGGTTCAGGTATGACGTACACCCGTTTTCTGACGTCAGAAAACGGGTGTATGTTTGGTGTACGTCATACCTGACCTGAACCAATGACGACGTTTACGTTGTCAGTTGTGCGGCGTCGCGTACTATCCTAATTGCGCGTTCACATTGACACCGCTCGAACGGTGAGCGTTGCGCGATGCCGCTGTAGTGATGCCCAAAAATAATTTCAACATTATATTTCAAATGAATATGTTCACACTGGAGCGGCGCGTCCCACGGTGTTAACATGTTCATTTGAAATATAATGTTGAAATTATTTTTGGGCATCGCGCAACGCTCACCGCTCGAGCGGTGTCAATAGTTGTATTCCTTTCACACCTAGGAGGAGCTCCGAAACAACTCCGGGGCTTCACGCGCTTATACCTTTTGAAAAATGTTTGTTGCACCACGCATCTGTTCCCTGCAAATCGGGGGCGACTAAACACCGGAGCGAGTAGCTCGAGTGTTTCAAGCTCTTGAAAGGAATACAACTAATGTGAACGTGCACTAACAAAGCGTACCTTGTACACGGTTTGTTATAACATATACCTACGCGACGCACAACCGTACCTTTAAAATCTTCAATTCCTAAACGTTCAAATCACCTTTCCTAGATTTAAAATCAACGAAAAAATCCACTCACAAGCTCAGCTTGAATAGCAACCATTTCATCGCAGTCTGCGGGTGACGTCACCAGTACAAGCTGCTTTACGTCACCCTGAGACTAGCTGCCGACTTGAGAACTGGCGAACGTACGCCTTATCCAAGATAATTAAAAAAAAATACACGCCTTTTTAGGATGAGCAATCCGTTTTGGTGGAGTGATCTCACAATAGTTAGGAAATATACAATATACTATAAAAATTGATCGATAAACCCTTTAGCAAGTTCAAGGTCAAGTGCTGGGTCGTCATGGGATGGTCGCTGTACTTAGGTCATCCGTCGTCCGTCAGTCGTTACTCGTCAGAAGAATACAGACGACAGTTCAGTAACAAGAGTCGTCGGAACAAGTACCAAACGTGCCTTTTAGCTTAGAAGTTAAGTAATAAATTCAAATAATATCTTTTTTCTGGGTTTGATTTTTCAAACAATAAGGTAATGATTGTATTCTCTACTATTTTATTTTCCCTAATTTCCGGAAACTTGTCTTTCATTTCAGATTGTAGAAGCAAAAAGGTGTCGTGTTCACTCAAAGCATTTTTTGAAAACAACAAAACAATGGCTAGAGCCTTAGCTGATAATGATACCAATCCTGCTGATGAAATTTTAAGACCTAATTCAGAGGCCTTTCTTTATAAACTAGACGTTATGGAGTTGACGGTGAGAAATGCTACCAAAGCATTGCTTCAAGATAATGAGAAGTACATACTGTGCCTGGAAACACCAGAAACTAGTCTGATGTCTGCTCTGTTAGCTAAAACGTTGAAAAACCTGAAAAAAGAAGGATTTTCAAATCAACATCAAGATCAAATATTCACCGATTTTCAGAATGTTATCAAAATTAATAAACAACAGTATGAGAACTGGACCAACTTCCCTGATTTATTGGTTTGCATAGTAGGCATAGACGATGAGCAACAACTGGAAAATTATTTCGAGTTATTAATGTCATGGGCAAAGCTCGTCAAGAATAAATCTAAAAAGATCATTTTTATTATGAATAATTCCAAATTTTTAGAGAAAAGCATGATGAAAACTAGAATGGTGTATGTTTTAAAGGTTAAATTCACTGAATTATGGAAAGAATATGACGGAAAAAGTTATTGTCATGATAATAAAGTTGGACATAATGATTCTGATATATTTGATAATGCAGTTTCAAAAACTGTAAACGAGGCCATGAAAAATATTAAAGCAAAAGAAGAAATTAGTGTGACATCAGCTTTACCCACTGAAGAGGAGATTGTGAAACTTACATCAATTTTAAAATTACAAGGTGTGGACTCTATGTGTTCTGTAGATAATCAAGGCAATACTCCATTGCATTTGGCAGCCAAGAAAGGACAAAACAAAATCGTCAAAGCTCTACTAGTTTGTGATGCTGAAAAGGAGTCAAAAAATAAATGGGGTTTTACACCTCTTCATTTAGCAGCTAAAGAGGGTCATCATGAAGTAATTAGCATATTGCTGGAAAATACAGCTAATGTAAATGCAATTAACAGTCTTGGTCAAACTCCATTCCATATGTTAGGTTACAGTAATAGTGTCCGCTCAATTGAGCTTCTTTTGAAATTTGGTGCCAACATTGAAGCAAAAGATAAAAATGATTATACACCTCTTCATTCAGCAATTGAACAGGGTCATCACGAAGTAGTTATCATTCTGCTGGAAAAAAATGCTAATGTGAATGCAATTAACAGAGATGGTCAAACTCCATTACATATAGCATGCTGCACGAATAATATCCGCTCAATTGAACTTCTCTTGAAACTTGGTGCCAACATTGAAGCAAAAGATAAAAATGATCATACACCACTTCATTCAGCAATTAAAAAAAATCATTATGAAGTAATTATTATTTTGTTTGAAAACAATGCTAATGTAAATGCTTTTAACAGTGTTGGTCAAACTGCACTCCATATGGCATGCAGCACAAATCCTAATTTCCGCTCAGTTGAACTTCTTTTGAAACTTGGTGCTAACATTGAAACAAAAGATAAAAATGGTCATACACCTCTTCATTTAGCATCTTGCTCACTTGGTGGTAACGCAGTAATTATTAAATTGTTGGCACATGGAAGTAATATAAATGCCCAGGACAATGATGGACAAACACCATTGCACCGTGCTATACTAGGCAATAATCAACAAGGAATTAAAATTCTTTTAGAAAATGGCGCAGACCGAAATCTAAAAAATAATTCGAATCAAAATGCTATTGATTATGTTAGATCTAAATGGAATGCCTATTTTTTAATTCCGCTATTTGAAAAACATGCTGCTTCAGCCAACTAAAAGGTAAAAATGTACAATTTATGAATAAATACTTTTCTATATTTTTTTCTTCTATTTATACAGGGTGAATTAATAAGCGCGTGGTGGTCTATATCTCCTATACTAATGGAGATCGGAGAAAAAACTAAATACAAAACTTGTAGATAAACATGAGTACTACATTCCTAAATTATTTTCCAGTATACAGGGTGGCCCAAATTCGAGTCTCATCATTGGGATCTCGGTAACTGTAATGGTGGATCCTCATGTGCGGACTGGAAGACAAGCGCACTGGTGTTCAGGCTGCAGGTTCAACTATAGACAATTTTGTTATGTTTCTGGTGACATTCTCAGAAAATTGAAAAATTTCTTCTTATCATTTATCCTCATTTCCTCAATCAAATTATTGCTTGTTCCTTGTTGCAACCTTTGTTATTCAGTGAAGATTTCTCTCACTGAATTTTTTTTTTCTTTTTGGATCTTATAAATAACAGAAAGTTTTGCAACGTTTCTCTGCATGATATGTCTATGCCAAGATAAGAGGGATATTTTCAATAGTAATATAACTAGTGCAATGGAAATTATTGATCATTTTTGGGAAATTTGCCCGAATGCATTTTTAGTTGAAAAAGAGCATGAGTTCCTTTTTCAGTTAAAAAAGCATGAGTGCAAATTTGTCGAAAATTATAAATATATTTCCATCGCACGAGTTGTATTTAATAGTCCGAGAGCCAGCGCCAAAAAAGTGCAAGAGTTTCATGAAAGCTGAAAATGTAATATAAGCTTGTATTTGTGATGTATATAACTATACTCGAGTCAGCAAGTGAGGTAGCGGGACAAGCTACGCCCACGCACCTTTGAATGTGTAAAAAATTAATCGCGATGAAAGAGTTTCATGACAGCTGAAAATTTCTCAATCCATTGTTTATTTGATAAAAAACATGACGGACATGGTCAGATAGCATTATGTTAGGACAACTAGAGTCAGCATGCCTATACAGGGTGGTCCATTTAACTTGAGACAGTCTAATATCTCGAAAACGGTGCGTTTTTGAAAAAAAAAGTTCAAATAAAAGTTACATGGTATCATGTGGGAAATAAAATGGCGGTACTGATTTTTGACTTTGACAACGTTTTCAAGGTTATTTCAAGGTCAACTCTTTTTTTTCAATGGAAATATATTTTTTTTTACAGAATCTTATTCTACAGAAAAAAACAAGTAACTTTTACTTAAAGCATTTTTCGATCCGGTTTCAATTTAAGCTGATAAAAAAGAACGAATAATTTTTTTTTTCTCCTCACAAAATCGAAAAGTAGAGAAAGGTTACCAAAAATACCTCAAAAAATATAACAATTGATCAAATTGACGACCGCCAACTTCAACACACTTGTTAATTCGCTGTAAAAAGCTTTCATGGCACCAAATTACAGTTTCTTTACTGACAGCTCTAAGCATTTCTTATGTGTTCCATCATATTATCCGGTGTTGTGGGAACCTCTTGATAAACTGTGTGTTTGATTTTTAAAGTGAATTGACAAGTGTGTTGAAGTTGGCGATCATCATTTTGATCAATTGTTATAGTTTTTGAGGTATTTTTGGTAACCTTTCTCTACTGTTCGATTTTGTGAGGAGAAAACAAAAAAATTATTCGTTCTTTTTTACAGCTTAAATTGAAACCGGATCGAAAAATGCTTCAAGTAAAAGTTACTTGTTTTTTTCTGTAGAATAAGATTCTGTAATAAAAAAATATATTTCCATTGAAAAAAAAGAGTTGACCTTGAAATAACCTTGAAAACGTTGTCAAAGTCAAAAATCAGTACCGCCATTTTGTTTCCTACATGATACCATGTAACTTTTATTTGAACTTTTTTTTTCAAAAACGCACCGTTTTCGAGATATTAGACTGTCTCAAGTTAAATGGACCACCCTGTATAGATAGGCATGCTGACTCTAGTTGTCCAAACATAATGCTATCTGACCATGTGCGTCATGTTTTTTATCAAATAAACAATGGATTGAGAGATTTTCAGCTGTCATGAAACTCTTTCATCGCGATTATTTTTTTACACATTCAAAGGTGCGTGGGCGTAGCTTGTCCCGCTACCTCACTTGCTGACTCGAGTATAGTTATATACATCACAAATACAAGCTTATATTACATTTTCAGCTTTCATGAAACTCTTGCACTTTTTTGGCGCTGGCTCTCCGACTATAATGAGAGAATTTCATAAATCAAAAATTTAAATTTGTTGTCAAAAAATGTCAAAACACCAGTTTTCGCACCAGGGGTGCGATTTTCGAAACCATTCGACTACATTTCGTACACGAAATTTGTCTGCTCCCCATTTAATTTACATTGATGTCAATCAAATTTCGTGTACGAAATGTACTCGAATGGTTTCGAAAATCGCACCCCAGTTAGTATGCAATTATCTGATAATTTGCATTAGTGCAAATTATCGCGTAATTATAGTCCGACAAATACCATTTTAAAGTCACGTGATATTGGTGGCAAAAAACGTATGTTTGTTGATTTAGGTCGTTGATATCACCTACAAAAAGCTACTTGTGGTTAATTACTATTGAATTTTAAGATATGTTCCCACTAGCATTTTACAAACGCGTTTCTGAAGTAGTATTGACCAATCAGATGAGAATTTTAATACTTGCAATTGTTGCGAGACTCACTTTTGTCGCTTCTGCTGCCCCTTGTAATAGATTCTGAACTTGAATTGGGTACCCGTTTTCTATTTGATTCTTTTCGAGTTGGAAAAAGGTTAATATAGTCAAATTTATTAGCTGTGTTTGTCATTGTATTATTTTCTAAAATAACTTTGACAAACTAATTGATGACAGTGACGGATTCTATTTCAGGTAAGAATTTTATGAACAATAATTAGACAGCAATTTTTTCGTCAATTTTACTATCACCGCTGTTTGAGATGTATTCAACAAGGATAGAGAAAAATCACGTGACTTTAAAAAGGTATGTGTTGGACTATACAATCTGATTGGTTCAAATCAACAATCAAAACATGTCAATTTATTGTTAGAATACCAGTTTTGACAGATGTATTAAATTCTCATTGATAAGCAAAAAACAAAAAACCTAGGGCGTTTTCTCGCGTCCACTTTTTCGAAACTGGTTCAACACTGTTTTGAAACAGTAAATTCTCGCGATAAACCCATGACGTCACGTCAAAATTGGTTCAAAATTCTTGGTTCAAACCTTAGACCATATAACACAGTGTGCTATATGGTCTAAGGTTCAAACCGTTTCGAAATACAATCCAATCCACGTTTTCAAACCATTTTCTCGCGCCGAGAAATTATGACGTCATGGTGACATTACTTGAACCAGTTTTGAAAAATGTTTTGAAACATTTGAGACGCGAGAAAACGCCTATAACAATACAAAATTATTATTATGTTTTTATTAGGCAATTCAAACCACGTGACATTCAAGATGGCGTGGTGGCCACACATGGGCCAAAAAACACAAAAAAATATCTAGTTTCTGTCCCAATTAATAGTTTAGGTACCTAGTCTACAAATATTTTATTCAATAATGAAAATCAAAGTTGTAAGCAAAACTGTATGCAAAATAATTTAAAATACGCATAAAAACATATTCAAAACAAGTTTGCTTGGCCTCCACGCCACATTGAATTTTACTGTTTGTTTGCTCTAGTCAGTCCGCAAGAGCAAGGCCGAATTTACTGTTCCATGGGGATCAGTGCGCGGAAACCAGCGTAGTTTCGATCCGCTTTCAGTGCGCTCGTACTGTGGTGCGCTCACAGCGCGCACATGAGGACCCACCATAAGAGATAACAAGAGTAGGGTTGCCAACCGTCCTGCATTTCGGTGGACGTCCACCATTTGGGGTTCATTGTCCAGCGTCCTGTAACAACCTATTGCAGGACGCCTATTGTACTTAATTTTTAACTTGATGAAGAATTCTGTCAAATTAAGCCGGCTATGATAAACCTGGTTCTGGTTTATAAAATCATACACTACCTAGGTACTTGAAAATGGAATTTATTACTTTTAACTAATACTGAGTTGAAAAATTTCTGGATTATTTTGCAACTTGTATTTTTTATAGGTCTGTTTCTGCAGAAATCACAAACCAGTCAGAGCGAATTTCATTGGTTGAAACTAGTTTTCTGACTGTTTCTGACTGTTTTCAACCAATGAAATTCGCTCTGACTGGTTTGTGATTTCTGCAGAAACAGACCTTATAGGTATTTGGGTTCAATGATGACGCTGAAATTCTTTTTTCAATGCGTTCAGCTTTGTGGACTTATGCGCGTAATCAATTGTGCATTGAACACATCAAGGCAGAACTGCAATTAAAGATTATAATTATTCTTATACTTGCAAAGAATTTGATGATTCTGTAAGAGGTGATAAGAAGTTAATCGTAGCTGCAAAAAGTGAAAAAAAAAAAAATCGTTTCAGACGCTGTATCTATAACACAGCTTACTTTCTATGTTCTTTAAATAATTTGTTGATCTGCGTACTTTTGAAATAAAATTTTAAATTATCAGTTCCTATTTACCCAAAGAATTCTTGTTGGACAGTTTTTTTTAGTGTATCAGTAGGTATGTTATGTAGTATGGTATTGTTCTCTGCAATAATAAAACTGTCCAGAATTTATACCGTATGTCCTGATATTTAATTACCCTCGTCCAGAAAAATTATTATTTGCACCGCTACAACTTAAGGTCAGCCTAGTCTTAAGTAGAACTCAAACTACGATTTTGTTTTGCACCGCTGTAAGGGTCCACCTCAAGCCTAGTTAAGTTAAGCCCCAGATTTTCTCCGCTTAATTCCAAGGTTCCAAGAGCCTTTTCTCTGAAGACTGCATGTTTAAAGCAAATACAAAAATATATATATACGTTTATTTTCATAGCAAAAACAATGTAGGGTATTTTAATTTTTCGACTGCCAAATTGAACACAAGCTACTTGCTCCTTTCCCTTCCCAGTTTTCCGAAGCTTTTTTATGGTTGTTGCTGTTATTTTAGTTATTTGTTAATGCTTTTATTTTTTTGCGTTTATAGTTTATTACTTTTACAGCAAAATGGCAACTTGAACTACTAAATTTTGGAAGATAATTGAGTTTAGTTATAAAAAACTACATATACTCTATACTCTCGATATAAATTCTTTTTAAAAACTATTTTTGAATTGGGTGATTTCTACAGAATTGTGCACCAGAATGCCAAAAATATATTCAAAATAATATCTACGTGACATAACTTATAAAAGAAAAGACGAAATTAACGAAAATATTTATATTTTATTCGCAGATGGGTTAACGGATAAATTCTAGGGATAACAAACTATCGATAGGAATATCGATACTATCGATAGTTTTTTAATTTTCGATAGTATCGATTGACCTGTACCAATATCGATAGTTCCAATGTAGTCAAAGGTAAATGAAAACATCTGTATATTGAGGGAATTATAAAGAAATCTGTAGTTTTTTTGAGAAATCTGTAATTATTTTTGGGGATAGACATGCTGTGCTGCCAATTTTTCGGTTAGGAGGAATGACGAGTGACTTTGATGGACTTGATGGAGGTTGGAGGTTAATGTTTATCGTAATTAATTACAAATTTGGTTACTTTGGTCAGAGCAAACTATCGATAGTACAATCGATAGTTACTATCGATGGGTAGGCCATTCTATCGATATCACTATCGATAGTTTTTTTTTCGATAGTTTGTCAACCCTAAAATTCCTTGCTTGAAATAGGTACAGTGACTCTATAACCCACAGTGGCGACAATTGCTGTCTCATTTTTGATTGGTTCTAAAATCGCATATATTTATATTGAAAACGCCGCCATCTTGTTCCCAACCCCTTGTTATTTTTAAATATGAATATATGGGATTTAGGTGAACATCCATCATAAATCATGGAAAACAACGTATTTGATGGACCTAATAATGGTCATCAAATACGTCGATTTCAATTTTTTATGATAGATGTCCATTCAAATCCTATATACTAATATTTAAAAGTAACAAGAGGTTGGGAACAAGATGGCGGCGGGACCTCTATTGTCGCCACTGTATGTAAAGGTTTATTTAGCCACTGTAGAAATAGGTACCTCCTCCTTCATTTCTGCCTTGAAATACGCATTTTTGCGCTGTTGCCAACAGATTTCAATTCTTAACTAAGATTTGGTCAGTGCAAAGCAAGGCAACATGTGTATGGCCGACCAAATGTTAATTTTTCAATATTCGCCTTACTCAATCGTTTGGTGGTCGTTTGGTGGTCTTTGGTATCCCACTTTTAGTATTTGGTGGTAATTACTTAGGCAGTAATTAACAATTCAAAATTTCATATGACGTTGGCCGACATAACTTGATTCTAATTTATTTTTTGGCCCATTTATAGTCAAATCGAACGGAAATCGTTTGGTGGTCACGAATTTACCGAATTTAACGTTTGGTAGTCAATAATACCGGAGATATTAATCAATTAAGATTGTTTTCTGATATATTCTAATTATTCGTCGCGCATGCGCAAAATAAAACTCCAGTTAATTTCATTTTTGCTATTGTGGCGACCACTGACCACGACAACGACAATCCAGTAATCTAGTATCCAGTACAAGCAGAGTCCGCGACTCGCGAGTTGACACGCCACCGGCCCACCGCCAGTTCCGGATCGCAACGGCAACGCCGCGATCGAGGCGGCTCAATGAAAAACAGATAATATATGCGCATGCGCGACGATTAATTAAAATATATCAGAAAACAATCTTAATTAATTAATGACTCCGGTATTATTGACTAACAAACGCTAAATTCGGTAAATTCGTGACCACCAAACGATTTCCGTTCGATTTGACTATAAATGGGCCAAAAAATAAATTAGAATCAGGTTATGTCGGCCAACGTCATATGAAATTTTTAATTGTTATTTACTGCCTAAGTAATTACCACCAAATATTAAAAGTGGGATACCAAAGACCACCAAACGACCACCAAACGATTGAGTATGGCGAATATTGAAAAATTAACATTTGGTCGGCCAAATACATGTTGCCGCAAAGCAACTCAACCTAAAGGTTCACCTTAAGCTTAGCCTCTACCTAACTTAGTTTGTTTTTAAGGAACACCGGTGCAAATAGCTGTTTAAGAACTACGGGGTCGGTTGAATTATGGCAAAAGTCGCTTTCCAGCTGACGCTTTTGAGCACGCAATCGAGCTTTTGCGCGCGCAAATACTTCAAACGCGTGTTTGTGTTCCAGCCGTACTGCGCTTCGAGAGCAGGTAACTTTTGCGTTTCAAACACAGAACACTGTGCTGCACCGTGCTTGAAGCACACAGCTGGAAAGCGGCGTAGTGACGTGATAGATACCACTCGAATTTGAGCGGTATGTTGCGGTTTGTTAAATCGGAGCCACGTGAAAAGGGTTATTGGATTGTATTTCGAAACGTCATTTTGAATTAATTTTGGTGACGTCATCCCGAGAATATAAGACGTCTTTTTCTGTCGAACCGTGTTTTAAAACGTTTCAAAACTGGTTCGATTGCTACCTCATCATATTGGATCGGTGGTGATCAAAAATGACCCGTTTCAAAACGGAGCCCAAGACATCTCTAAAATTATTGTTTTGTAGTATTTTGAGGTCAGCTGTTTAACGCCTATTTTGAAACAGGCTGAAAGAGCAGTTCGAAAGGTTGAACCGTTTCCGTATATTACGTCACTGTTGCAACACAAAAATGTAGCGTTTTGAAACGTTTCAAAACATTCCGTCAGAAAAAGACGTCTATAATATTTCAAACCTGTTTTGAACCAATGCCAAAAAACTGACCGCAAAGAAACGGCTCCAATTTCTAATCTATTTGATTCTCCATCCATCCATCCAGGGGCGCGTTTGGGTTCACTCTCGGTGCACTCAGAGCTTGCACTTTTGTCTCTCTTCCGTTATTTTTGAAGCTCCGACAACGCTTGATTGTGTTTGGTTTGACCAATGAACTATAACCAAAAACTGGAATGCTAACACATAAGGAAGAACGTGAAGCCTAGTGCAGCTGCTGCGGAGGGGATACCTGTTTTTGTCGCACTCATTATGTTAAATGGCGAAAATTGCTTCCGACACGTATTCCAATTGATGGAACCTGTGAAGGAAAATATGACAAAACTACCGAAAACGTCATATGTCAGCGAGCAACAGAAAAAAACAACATTCCCCCTTGTGGCATCTGTCTTTCATGGCTTCATTTTTTGGGCAGATATGGCAATGTGCGCGCATTCCAGTTTTTGGCTATAGTTCATTGGGTTTGACATATTTTGAGCGCTCAGAGCGAGCTCGATAAACTGCGAGTTTGTGGGGTGGGCAGCTGGAGCGTGCATGCGCAGTTTAATTTGTCTGTAAAACCTAACCTAATTTCCGTGATAAGATAAATAAACAATCCCGAATTTTAACATATACTTGTTAGATGGATAGTTTTAGCTATGTTTAAATGTTAACAATCAAATAGCTAGTAAATTCTGCATAATTGTTTACTTTTGAACAAATTTTCTCGATAGTCCTCATCACTGGTATTATTGAACATATTTTTCCAAGGGAACTTGGCAGCCTCAGAGTGTTTAGGTGCGTTTTATTGTTTAGGTATGTAACACGATATTTTTTGCAAAATACAAAAGAAAATGGGGCTGTTTGAAAATTATCGGCTAAAATGCAAAACAAACGAGAAAACTCTGGTGCAAATGCGGAATGCAGGCTCGGACTCCAAAAAATATATGCTAAGAAAAATAAACAATAATCAGCTGATCGATCAACCCAGCATTTTTGCACAAGTTTATTTGGCTTGACACGGTGTACTCCCTGTGACGTCACGTTACTCCATAATCGCTCTGCTCTCTCCGTCGAGCGTCAACCCAAACACGCCCCAGGGAAAAGAAAGCGAGCTCAGGGAACTTGTTCGATTGTAACTCGAACGTAAAAGCGAACACTCTGAGTCATCGTTTCGGACGCGCTCGGAGTTTACAGAGTGTAAAGCCGAACTCAGCCGTAGAAAATGTTATGACGTATTCGACTACGCAGCGCTGTCTCTGATCAAGTTCGAAACATGATGGTGCAGTTGCGCTGTAAATCGAGAGCGGGTATAGTGGCGATTCGATCGCGAGCTGGGGGTCCAATGACGCAGCGCAGCCAAGCCACTGCTCCGCTACTACTACTTGATGTGATGATAATACATCTGAGGTAATAATGCCATCAATTTTCTCTTTCTACTCATATTTCACAAACTTTCAGTTTGCAAACATTTAAAAACGCAAAATAAATAATATAAAAGAGAATCGAAAACAGATTGAAAATTGAGGTTATTTTTTCAAAGAATCCAGTGCAATCTACTTGCACCGCCAAAAATTACAGTTCAGATAAGTTCGAACGCTAGACGAACTACGCCAACATCCCGAACACAAAGTATCGGTCTGCTCGCAGTTGGCTCGGCTAGTCGAACACTAAAAATATTTGCTCGCTAATAAGCTCAGTCAACCTGAACATAAATTACTGCACTGCACTCGCAAAATGCGACCTTAGTGCGCACTAGAGCTGGTAGTCGAATACGCCATTACAAAATTCTGCTCTAATACCACTCTGACTCCTTGTTGAAAAGTCGAACCAATCAAAATAGTTGTATTCGTTTCAAGAGCTTGAAACACTCGAGCTACTCGCTCCGGTGTTTAGTCGCCACGATTTGCAGGAAACAGATGCGTGGTGCAACAAACACTTTTCGAAAAGCATAGGCGCGTGAAGTCCCGGAGCTGTTCCGGAGCACCTCCTAGGTGTGAAAGGAATACAACTTTTGATGGCTACAAGTTGCTTTTTTGACTCCAGAGTCGGACAACGAATGTCAATATTTTCAATGTCAATTGTCAATTCCAAGTCAAGAAGAGATTTATCTTGTTTTTATTAAAAATTAGAATTTAAAGTTTCATAAATTCCCTTTAATTAAATGATTTTTCTAAATAAAAACCATTAAAATTCAATAAAACACATTTGAATACATCATAACATAGTTCTAATGGCTTTGAGAGGGCTTATTTTATCAACAAACAGTCGGACTATTTTGCAGGTTAGAAGCACCTCTATATTCACAAATTTAAAATGCTTACATAAAATATTTTAACAGGAAAAGTTAGCTTCATTTATCCCAAATGTAAACTCCCAGTTCGTAAGATATCGTCGCACCAAACACTGGGACCCAAAATGGAAGCAGTTACGTCGCCTGAAAGTTTTTAAAATCGATTTGCCCAATTTCCGTGAGAAAAACTCTGATTTAACTGAAGAACAAATAAGACAGCGTCTGAAAGAGAATGGCTTGCTGCCTCCGAGGCCCTGGCAAGAGCAGCAAGTCTCCATATCATCTACAGGACAAGTTTTCGAGCCTTACATACCTCCTGAAGGGGACGGCAAAATATCTCCGATAACTACTCAAGGGGCCAAACAGAATTTGCAATACTTGGAAAAGAAAGGCAAGACGATGCTTTCCGTAAGGAAAATCAGGCAATATGAAGAAGAGTTTGATGCAGCGACGTTTTGCAAAGAAGCCACCCAAATCTACATAAAAACGCACGAGTTGATGGCGAAAAATGACCCAGATATCATCAAATACGTAACTGAAAGGGCTTATCCTGAAATCATCCACAACACCAACAATAAAACCATTAATTGGCAATACATTAAAGACATTGAAATGCCAAGAATTGTTCATGCAAGGCACACAAACGTCATCACTCGAGACAATATTTTTGCTCAAGTAACCGTGAGGTTCCACACAAAGCAAATTTTGGCGATTTACGATCGCTTTGGCAGGCTCATGCACGGCAGTCAGATTTTGGCCAAAGATGTTTTGGAGTATGTGGTGTTTGAAAAGCACATGTCCAATCAGTATGGTATTTGGAGGGTGCACGATAAAATTGTGCCTGATTGGTTGCCACCAAAGGAACCTTCTAGGAAAACCCATTATATGATTGCAGATGCTACAAGAGTGGATAATAAAGTAGAAACTGTGTCTTAAGTAGCTTTTTTATAAATAAAATTTTTAGAACTTATTGGCTTGTTATATTTATTCCCTCTAAAGTCTACTACGATACCTTTTGGCTTTTGGGGAGTTTTATGTCGAATTGAAAATAGAAGAATAAACCACCAGGAGTTTTGGTCATAGTTACATGTGATCCAAAGCAAATATTGTAAGCTATAATAATAGGATTGCTCATCCTCATAAGGCGTACATTTGGTAATTCTGGAATCGGTAAGGTGTGCGAGTGACGTCACCACTATTAGCAGCTTATAGTGGTGACGTCACCGCAGGCCTCAATGTCTATGCTTGCGATTCAGGTTGAGCTTGTTTTTTCGTCGATTTTAAATGTAGAAAAGGTGATTTTTTAACAAGATTATAGTGTTTAAGAATTCGTTTTTATGACCAATTCTGCTATTAGGTTAAAAAGTGTTTTTGGATCCAAAGGACACAAAACTCTAAAAGCTTATCGGCCTTGTTTTTGGTAATCGCAATCATGGTATAGCACCATTGTCGACGTCATTAATTAAGTCGTTAGCTGTTCGCGCCAGCGGTCGTAGTTTAAAATTTGGTTCATTTGGATTAACATAAAAGGCAAATAGGAAGATGCAAACGAGATCTAAAAAAGAGTTATTTTAGAATGGTAATTTAGTGAAACAAAGTAGGTATGCAGAAAGCAAAAGCCGCGGAATCATAACCTGTGGTGCAAACACTATAAGAGGCGAAAAACGACACGCTTTCCAACGATAATACACACTAATAATACTACAGGATTAGGTTAGCCTATCCTCATTTGGCCAGTGTAGTAGTTCAAATCTCAAATCCCCACCATGCTAAATTACCAGTGATGACGTAGAAGCGTGTCGTTTCTCGCCTTGACATAGTGTTTGCACTACAGGCTATAATTCCGCTAGCTTTTGCTTCATGTGCATACTGGTTTTACTACATTAACATTCGAAAATAATTCTTTTTTAGATCTCGTTCACATCTTCCTCTTTGCCTTTTTTTTATTTAAAATAATATTTGATCATTAATTTAAATTCTAAACCACTACCACTGGTGCAAAAAGTTGACGACTTGGTTAATGAGGTCGGCAATGGTGCTTCACTAGCTGTTTTCTCGCGGTGGAACTGGTTCAATTAGGTTCGAACCTGTACATTCTTGCGTTGACAGACAGTGACGTCACATTGAACCTGATTCGAAAAAGTTCGAACCAGACTCTTGGCTTCTTCCTTGACATAAGACTGTATTCAAAAACCTTTCATTTTCCCGCATTCACCAGTGAGAACGTCATTTATAAATTGGTGATCCGTAGTTTGAACTATTTGCCCAACGAAAAAATGCCTTTGATTGATAGAATTTTATATTAAAAATGACAAGTGACTTAACTAAAATAGAATTCTATTTATTGTTGCAGGTGCCTGCATAGCCGGCATTTGCGGATTTTGTAGGCTAAGCTCAAATTCGGTTTATTGTTGCCTCTAGAACACTAATTCTGGATCCAGTGTAGGTTTTTTTATGATCGAAACTCATTGGGGAATATTGTTTACTGTTTCGTGGGTTATATAAGCCGCTTTCCAGCTGTGTGCTTCAAGCACGGTGCAGCACAGTGTTCTGTGTTTGAAACGCAAAAGTTAGCAGCTCTCGAAGCGCAGTACGGCTGTAACACGAAAACGCGCTTAAAGCATTTGCGCGTGCAAAAGCTCGATTGCGTGCTCAAAAGCGTCAGCTGGAAAGCGGCTATATAATGGAGGGATACGAAAACCAAACAACTTTATCATAGGGCAATGTTAGCCGTTACTCCATTTGGTCTGTGATTCTCGTTTTACACACTAAATTTAACTCTGTTTACTCGTACTATTGTTTTAGAGTAAATAGAGTAGGTTTATTTATTGAAAAGTTGTATTGTTTTTGCTCCTTATACTCAAACATGGACATAATTACTCTATTTACCATATTTCGAGTACTCAAGATTGTATTTTTATTTACTCCTTTGAAGTAAATAGAGTAAGTTCGAATATTGAAGCAAACGAGTTCGAAACAGGTTTTTGGGTTTAAGAACAAAAAAAACCGATTTGGAATTGATTCTAGTTGCACCGCAAACAATGATCTGGAACCAAAACTAAAGATTGCTCGATTGTGAACCAGTTCAATGCTTCAAAATCTATTCGGACCCGGTTTTAATTGAATTACGAACAATCGATGTGCTCCAATATATTTGATAATAAATATTTGGTTCATAATTTTTTCTAGTTCGGAACTGCGATCGAACTACTGGGAACTCTAAAAACCAGTTCAGAAATGCTCTGGAACCAATGAACTATAGTAAGTTTCATGGGTTCTAGAACATTAATTGCGCAACGTATGCGTATAATAATTTTTTTTTAGTTCATGATTTTCTCTAATTCGGAACAGCAATCAAACTATTTGGAACTCTGAGAATCAGTTCAAAAATCATCTGGAATCGGTACTTAATGAACTCCGAACAATTCAATGTGTTCGGAACAACGCAACCATAATGAATTTGTTCAGAATCAATTTGAAAATTAACAAATTCGTAAGCCCAGTTCAATTCAAAACTGATTCTAAATTAAGTCCGAACAAATCTCTCCCAAATTAAAATCAGTTAGAGTCGATTTAGAACCGGTTCTAAATGAATTGTGATTAAAAAAGAGTAAACTCTATGTGTTCCAGGGCACTTATATTAAGATTTTTTGATCGTGAAATAATTCGGAAGAGCTGTTTTCTCACGGTGGAACTGGTTCGATCCGGATCATAAAGGTTTGAAGTTGTAAACTTTTGCGTTGAACTAGTGACGTCACATTGAACCTGGACTTCTGGCTTGTTCTCCGTTGACATAAGACTGTGTTAGAACCTTCCATTTTCTCGCGTTCATCATTGATGACGTCATCTACAAATTGGTTTAAACCGTAGTTCGAAACATTTGCTCGCAAGAAAACGCTTTATATAACCGCGATTACCAAAAAAGAGGCCGATAAGCAGTTCTGTAGTAGAGTGTATTATTATCCTTGCACGTTGCCTAGGTCTTCACTGGTGTTTTGGCATGGTGAGGGGCAAGGTTCATAAAGTTAATAGGTCGTCAGAAACCTTGGTCTGGTAATGGGTAACTTGATGACGTTATCTAGAGTGCCTTATCGAGATTGGCATTATGTTGAGGCACCCCAGATGGCGTCATGAATGTTATCAGGTAACCTAACCTACCTCTCTTAAACAACCTTGCGTGAGGGACTTGAGATTTAAACTTAACAAACCTTATGAGGATAGGCTATCCTGTGGTAGTAATGTGTATTATCCTTGGTTTCCACCCAGTTATTTCAAGAAGGGAGCCTCTTAATGACAAGTTTATCGGGGAAAAAACACAAAAATTTCTGTTTTTGATTAAAAAAGAACACCGCAAAATGATTGGTTACAGAACAAGAAGAAGAAGTTAACAACAGCTGGGTTCGCTATTCACCGCAAAGTTGGAGTGGAGTGAACAGAGCTAATGGAGTCACCCCTAATACGGTAAAAAGCAATACCCGAACCGAACCTCAACCCGAACGGCTGGAGTGCGAATGAAGTCACTCGGAGTGCACGGAGTGACCAACCGAACCCATCTTATGTAAACGACGTAAATAGGTAAACAAAGTTAACACTACAAACGACAACAAACAAGCAACATGTGGTTTGCGGTTATTTTGCTATTAGCCGCTTTCCAGTATATGAGTGTGACGCTCGGAGCTACTCGGAGCGTTGAGCTCCCAAGCTATACGTACGGACAAACGACACACGTCATGATACTGGAACGGTACAAATCTAGTGTGTGGCGCTCCCGGGGTGTTCTAGAGCGCGCCAATGTGCATACTGAAAAGCAGTACTTGCTATTTATTAGCAGAAGAAGGCTTATCGATATCGATACAATGTATCGATATGCCCTCGATGCACTATAATCGATACAAATTTTTCAAAGAACCTACTCGTCTAGGCGGTGACGTCACAGATTTCTGCGAAAGTGTTCAACGGCCGAAGTGCTCATAGAGCGATTATAATCCAAACGAGAACACACCATTTGAGATTAACAGCCGAACTCTAATTTATTGTTTTTCTCCAATATCTTTGATCCATCAAATTTGACGGAGCAAGAAAGAGCGCTCCGTGTGAGCGTTTTCTTACTCAATTGGAACACGTGAATCTCACCGAGAGCAACGTTCCGTTTTGAGCCGAACATGTGAATCCGTTCCGGATCGCTTTTCGATCAATCTGGTGCAGTTTTGAGGCAAAAGTCGAAACCGCTAAATACAAGCCGGAGTGAACAAAACAAAAATTTCCTTTTTCGAAACGAAAATAGTCTTGCTCCACTTACTCCAAAAATATTATTTGAACAATATGGAACTCGGTTCTTGTAGACCTCTGCTGCCAGCCGAGAACGGTACATGCCCCGTTTTGTGACAGTTGCAAAGTCAATAGTTGTATTCCTTTCAAGAGCTTGAAACACTTGAGCTACTCGCTCCGGTGTTTAGTCGCCCGCGATTTGCAGGGAACAGATGCGTGGTGCAACAAACACTTTTCGAAAGGAATAAGCGCGTGAAGCCCCGGAGCTGTTCCGGAGCTCGTCCTAGGTGTGAAAGGAATACAACTAATGTCAATTGTGGGGTTGTCAGCTGTGGACATTACTCTACCAAAAGCAAAAGGGGTAAGAAAAGATAAATTTTTTATTTATATATTTATTTATTGAGGTGATATTTTTTCAAATTAGGAAGTTTATTAATAGCACGGGGAACATATGATTTGATTGGGTGCAATTAGTTAAATTAAATAATACGGTACAATGTCCAGTATGCTAACGATAATGGCAACTAGAAGAATACCCCGAGCAGTGATAAGGACTTTGAATAAGTGCCTGGATAACAGTATATCAAAGGTAATAAACTACGAATTTCAAACTTTAATCTTACATAATAGTTTAAGCTTATTCATTGCCAATTTATGTGCCGGTTATGTAACACTTTTTTTTTATAGGTTACCATAGGAAATGGGGCTCGGAGGCTTAGTACTTACCAGTTTAGCTCCAGTAACAATGAATATATGTTTAGGTGAGTGCTTTTTTTATATATCAAGAAATGGATTTTCAAGTGATACTTTTGCAGCCCTCAGAAATCAATCTGCGGATGCACCAAACGATATTTTAGAACTTCTTCTCTGCTAATGAATGATAATGTAGTGAAATGCCCCGCTTTTCCCGAGTCTGTGACAGAGGGTGATATTAGGTAAGTGGCTTTAGTAGCTAAACATTCAAGTTAAAAAGATCCAAAATCTGAGTTTCCTTATGTGTATTCTTACATAGGATAGGAACTCAAAACTTGAACTAAGCTGAAACTTGGGCAACTTTGACTAAATTTGAGAAAAAAAAGAGTTTATGTCCATGACTATCTAAGTATTTTTCTTCTGTTTTTAGTTTATATTGAAATTTTAGTGAAATAGTCAAAAGCCTAGCTGTGATAAAATTTATATCCTTTTATGTAACACAGAGCACCACATACGGGTTCACACCTAGGTGCTAAATTTTGAATTATGTAAAACCTCATACTGGATTTTGATTTTATATTTATTTTTTCTTTGTACCATTAATGATTATTGAATAAATTGAATCGAATTTTGTTCAAAATTTCCTCAATGTCGTTTTCGAGCATGACATGTTTTATATTTTGACTCATTTCTTTGTTAATTCCAATCTGATCTTGAAAGTACCTAATTAGGCTCAAATTAGGGCCAGTTAAATCTACTATAAATCTCTAAATAGGAGTTTCAATCAAGGTCTCGATGCAGCTTCAATGATTCCGTTGTCGCAATACAAAGCTCCAAAGTCAAACTCTTTAATTTTTTTTTTTTTAAATTTCCTAAATTTGCTATGCAAGTATGCATGGTGGGGCTATGTTGTCTGGACAATATTGGAAACTAGAGCGTCAACTGTGAAATGAATTTGCTTGTGTTTATTATTGTAAAAATAATAGCAAAAACAGTTCAATTTTCATTAAAAAAAAAAAAATGTCAATTTTTTTATAAACAAATTGCGAGTCAAAATTGCAAATATAACCTCTGTTTCAACAGACATAAAAACTGTTCCAGAACCAGTAATTTCCAGTTGCCTACCTATTTTTAAATAAGTTGAACATTTACCCTAATTGACAGATGAATTGATCGACTGGAAATTACCATTCTAGACTACAGTTCTCATGTCTGTTGGAACATATCTATAATAACACCAGATATCGCAAAAAACGTTTTACAAAGCGAATAAATTTATTTATTTTTTTCAAAAAATATTTACAATGTTTGAGTATTTAATTTATATATGATTACATTATTATTTGTTTTTACATTACTAGTAAATATATGCACCTAGATGCTGTAGAATCTGTATGTGCAATGCACAAAAAAAAAACCAAGAAAACTTACAGTAGGTACCCAACAAAATCAAAAACCCAAAAGGCATCAAATAAATTGATGGAGCCAAGGCAAACTCCCAAAACTGAGCTGACAATTATCATTTTAACCTATATAACTGGCAGAGAGTGTTACCCAGTTCCATGTTCTCAAAATTTTGTACAATATACAGCCTACTTTTCTTCCTAAACTGCTTGAGGTTATTAATATTGCGAATATGAAGAGGCAATATATTATAATATTTAGGAGCCAAATAATTTATAAATTTGAAATTAATATTCTTGTAGCTTTTAGGTATTAATAAATTTTGTTTTACATTTGATCGAGTTGAATATGAATGGCCAGCAAAGCTCTTGAAATGTTCTGTCCTATAACAGTATAAACACCCTAACTCTATATACAAACAGTCTACTAGCTACGATTTCATCAAATAATAGTTGTGATGGAAAATTCCTTTTTTTATTATACATAACTTTAAGAATGTACTTTTGTACCACATTCAACATTATTTTGTTTGACTTATAAGCCCCTCCCCATACAATCAATCCATACCTTAAAAGTGATTCCACCAACGCTTTGTAAATCATAACTAGCAATTTGGTGGTCAAAAAATCTCTCAGTAGAATTTGTAAACTAATTTATGGATTCTTTTTGTTAAGTATTCTATGTGATCAGTCCATTTAAGGAACTGATCTATAACTATGCCTAGATATTTGGATTTGGAAACTGAGAAAATCTCCAATGATGAATCCAATACACACTTATCACCGGAGGCAGCTTGCCACAGGCTCCCTGAATTTTTTTTTGGGGTTGCCACACTCAAATTATTACCCAAAGGTCGTCTACAACATAAAAATTAAAAAAAAAATTATACAAAAAAGAAAGGAGGGTGGGGCAGACTGCCGTCCTCTGGGGACGTCACTGTATTAATTTTATTCACATTAATTAGATTAGAACCACTAATTATTCATTGGATATAAACTGATGCGCCGAGTGGCAGATAGTTGACGCAGTGGCGACGCCAGGGAGGTGACAGAGGGGGCCGGGGCCCCCATTGAAATTTAGCCGCCTCCCCTGAAAACTTCCTCTCATGTCGGCAATTCAATGCAACATTGGGAGCCTCTGCCAGTTAATTGGGTATTCGGTGAGCAGAGGCAACCACGACGCTGGTTTCCCTTTCCTGGGATTCCCCCAAATATATTAGTATCGGCAGGTACAGGGTTTTCCCATATATTTTTGCACCTCACTTGAATGGCAGTTTTTACGTAAAATACAAATAAATAGGAATTACGACATATTTTTGAGCCACTCTATTTCAAAAACTATCAATTTTTGACACAGGGTATGTTAAACAAAAGTTATTTAGAATTGTTTAGAGAGTCCAAAAAAATAAATATATACAGGGTGTCCCATTTAAAATAACAATGTCAATGCCATTTTCGGTGAAACCGGAAAAGACATAAAATTGTTTTTATATTAAAATTGTTCACAATTTTCAACCCTATCAACAAACCAAGTTGCATATTTCTATCTCGGGTAGTAGTTTCATTGTCACCCGGTATATTATTTTTCGAGCATCAGACATATTCAACAACTTAAACCTAGAAATCTCCAAATTCAAATTTGTATCAAGATTAGTCCATTTCTGACCATTTTGAATACTTTCGCTAATTTTTTCTATACTGCTAACAAAATAAAAGTTAAAATTTGCTGGAATCTTCGAACAATTTCAGAGTTTTCCGTTCATTACCAATATCAAAGGAGATACAATTTGGGATCTTAGAACTACCCGTGCCTATCACTCTTCAATGTCTTCCACATTAACCATGATTAATATTTCAGACTTGACAAGAAAGTCGGTGACGCAGTGGCCGCCGACGAAGTGATTGCGGAAATCGAAACCGACAAGACGTCGATGCCAGTGCACTCGCACAGTCACGGTATCATCGAAGAAATCCTCGTAAAAGATGGCGACACGGTCAAAGCAGGCCAGCCTCTGTTCAAATTGAAAATCACTGGCGAAGCCCCAGCCAAAGCGGCCCCTAAAGAACAGGCTAAGCCCGCTGCAGCGGCGCCGCCTCCACCACCCACACCTCCACCACCATCACCCCCAAAACCCAGTGCTGCATCTCCTCCACCTCCACCCCCACCACCAAAACCAGCTGCTCCGGCACCCAAACCAGCTGCTCCCATGTCGTCGATTCCTGTGGCTGCCATCAGACACGCTCAATCGCTTGAAGCTTCGGCCACAGTAAAGGTAAGTCATTTTGAAAAAAATATATATTTGGTTGTCAATAATAGCTAATGACGTCTTGTAGATGCCTCCATCGGATCCAACCAAAGAAATAACTGGTACTAGGAGCGAGCAGCGTGTCAAAATGAACCGGATGAGGCTAAAAATCGCCCAACGGTTGAAGGAGGCACAAAATACGACTGCCATGTTAACCACCTTCAATGAGGTTGATATGACGTAAGTAATTTCACTTTTAAATTTTTTTTAGCCCACTGCAGTTATTTTCTTTCCTTGCTTTTGTTTTTGTTATCAATGTGTTTCATTGTGAATTATAGTTTTCATGAATAATTTAGTGGTAATTGTATAGTGTGAGAAGATTATTTATTTTATTATGATATAGGAACATAATGGAATTCCGCAAAACTCATCAGGATCAATTCATCAAAAAATACGGTATCAAGTTGGGTTTCATGTCGGCCTTCCTCAAAGCATCAGCCTACGCTCTTCAGGATCAACCTGTGATCAATGCCGTCATCGAGGGCAACGAAATCATCTACAGAGACTATGTGGACATTTCTGTAGCTGTGGCCACCCCAAAAGGTAAACAAATAATTTACATACATACTAAAATTTAGAAAAATTCATGATGAAGTGAAATATTGCTAATCTCAATGGCTCTAAATGGTACCCTGTATTTTGAAAATTTCTTTGTTTTCTTTTTAGGCTTCTTGTATTGTCTTTAGGAATATTGGATGCATACTAATGTGTATGTATTTTTTAGTTATTTTACATGCTTTGTCGATGGATTTTTTTTTTTGAATTTTATTATAATAAATCTAAAAAAACGTCTCTTCTTCAGGTCTTGTTGTCCCCGTGATCCGGAACGTTGAGAGTATGAACTTTGCCGAAATCGAATTGGCCATGGCCGCTTTGGGAGAGAAAGCCAGGAAAAATCAGATAGCAATTGAAGACATGGACGGCGGCACTTTTACCGTATCCAATGGAGGCGTGTTCGGTTCTCTGATGGGTACGCCCATCATCAATCCTCCTCAGTCTGCTATTTTGGGAATGCACGGGACTTTCGAGAGACCCGTTGCCATTAAGGGACAGGTAAGAATTAATCAATTAAACATTCTAAAGGCCGTATTACATCTGTGTATTTTTCCGTGTATTTATTCATGTAATTCAGGGTGCCAACATTATTTTGTTTTTCATAATGCTGATTTATGTTGCGTTTGAAGTTTTTTGGTCGTCCTCTTGAACTACATGAATAAATACACGGAAAAATACACAGATGTAATACATACGGGCATAATGCTATATTCAACATCAGGTTTTTATATTTGGTGGAAATTTGTGAAAAAAAAATCATGAACAAGAAAAACAAATTCTGATACTATCAACTTTTAGAACTCAATCTTCACCTATTTATTTTGTTCAAAATTTTTAATTTTTGTTTTTTATCTGCGAAATCTGCATTTTCCCTTGAATTCACTCTTAACAATTTTTTACTCTTCCAGTATTCGAAACTTAACATTTGAAATTTTTTTAGACTTTTCAAATTATTCAAATACTGGTCCTAATTAGTCCAAGAGCCCGCTCATTATTTCGACCTTGAAGCGAACCACTTTTCGAATGTTATGTTATCGATTCGTCATGAAGAAATGTACCCGAAATGATAAACTCTTGAAATTTTGCGGAAACCATGTTATTTCAATTAAGAAATGGACCGTTTTTTTATAACATATACCTTTTTCATCATTGACGCACAAAATCTACGCCAAAAAGTTTTTTATAAGGGAAAAACGTCTGAAAATTTCATACCTACCAAAGTTAATTAAACGACATTTCGACACTTTAGGTGCCGGTACTTGATCAATCATGAAACTGTTTATACAAAGAAAATTGTAGAATAAAATTCATGTACAATAGGGAATTTTCATATTTCTCAAATTATTTTTTTTTAGATACTTCTAGTGATCAGTTATTACATAGTTTTCTTTTTTTCCATTTTAATTTATAAGTTGTACGAAAAAAAAATTATTGAAATTCAAATCAAAAACTTTGGCGCGAAAACACGAAATCTCAATATGACAGCTCTTGTGACGTTAAGATTTTGTAAACAACAAATACGCAGCAAACGAACTCCTGCTGACGCAGTGCTATTTTTGTGTTATTCAAGTGTGGTAAAGTTTGCTTTTTGTGAAAATTGCCGCAATTGATGAAGAATATTGTAAAGGACTGCTTTTGTATTTTTTTGTTTTTACTTGCAAATTCCCTATTGACAGGTTTGTTTACAGAATCGTGACGTCAAAAAAGGTAGCCGTCATGAAAGCATTGTTTTGGTGGGAAATTTTGTGTTTCAAATTTAGTATTACTTTTTGTGCAACAAGGGCGGTATCAGATAAAACTTGGTCATATAAATATTGTGAAGTATAAACTATTGATTAAAAACAAATTTCGAAAATTCTAGTTCACTTGCAAGTTCCCTATTTCAAGAACATTATGAAAAGAAGAGGATTAAGAGCGCAAAACACATCGCAATGGAAATGCAGTTGTGGTAATATTTATTCTTCAACGAAATACAAAGATGCCACAATATTATCAAAGTTCACAGAAAAAATTATACATAATACAAAAAATCATAATACTTACTCTACTTTCTAAAGATAGATATTCTACCCTTGAGTTTATGCCCTATCCAATCATCATCTGAATCACAACAATCAACAGAATCATCTCAAACGTCACTTTCGTCACTTACATTTCTGTTTTGATCATTTTTCAAAATTTCTTTAATACTTAAGGGGCCAAGGGGGTGGGATTCCCCTCGAACCAAGCAAGTTCAAGTACTTCCCTCATTATCCAGCCCCATTGTTCAGGACGCAACGTAACGCATTCCGGCTTCATTGTATTCTCCCACATCGAAGTCACAATTTTTAATTTTTTGTTCCAATGATTTGAAGTAAGGCGTTATCGCGAACAAATTGAATCCCCTGATCTTCTTGATAAGCTGTTCGTTTTCTGTTCGGAATGAATACGCTTTGTGGAAAATAATTGACCTGGCATTGTTCAAACTTTTGCATTTTTTGATTGAGTACATTAAGGGTTGGCAGGATATATATCCTGATATATATCTTGATAAATATCATATTTATGCTATAAATATCCTGATATACAGGGTGATTGATGGTCGATGGTAGGTTAGATGTTTATGGAAAACGGAATGTTGGATATTTTTGAAAATTTGCATGTCCAAGTAATTACTCCTGATCTATCTTTCTAAAATAATTTTAACGATGCGACGTTGCCGCTTATACCAAAAAGTAAAATGAACTTTGAAATTTTAAATGAGACACCCTGTATATTATTGCATTTTTCGCTCCGCTATTACTTCCTGATCATTTTTGTATAGTCAAGTCAAAGTCAAAAAATGCTTTATTGTCTAAGAACAAAATTCTCGTTGACAAAGCTGTAAAAGGGGGAAAAAAAAATAAATTATACAAAAATAATTCCAGGGCCATAGAGTACCAAGATTATGTAGAATGTTTAGACAACTTGCCTAACTTCCGTAGGTAAGCCAGTAGTAAAAAGAACTTGTTTTAATACTGATTAATTAATTTATTGAGCGATAACAGCTTACAACATTCGACTCGACTTGACAACAGAAACTGAAGCATTGACAATTTTACAGCGACAGCTGACTACGACAAACATAACTTAAGACGGATACACACTCTGCGTCATGTGAATGCTGGTAGAATTGTTAGTGTCTATTTACACACCCTCTCAATTCTACAATATTCAATGAGAAACTTAACTTCTTAACAAAATACAAGTTATAAAAAAAAAAATTACAATACTCTTGAAAATATTATTACAGTTTTGATTAATTCGAGGTTACATTTAATTTGCTACGTAAATAATCAAATTTCTGAGGAGTTACAGCCTTTGTAAATATATCAGCTGTTTGCTCATTGGTGGAAATATAATTAAGTTTTATTTGATTTTTCGCCAAACAATCTCTCAAAAAATGATGTCGAACATCAATATGTTTAGTGCGCTTTGTTTCCAAAGTACTGACCATCTTGATGCACGATTGATTATCCTCAAAAATTTCTATCGGGTACACAATACATTTAAGAATTTCATTTAACAGAGTAGCAATAAATAAACATTCTATGACACAAGCAGAGAGAGCAACATATTCTGCTTCGGCACTTGATAGGGATACAATAGTTTGTTTCTATGATCTCCAAAACACAACATTATTTAGAAAATTAATACAAAAACCAGAAATGCTTTTCCTATCATTAGGATCATTAGCAAAGTCTGCATCTACATATCCAGAAAGAATACAAGAATCTATTCCAGAATTAGTTTTTGTTTTTACATATTTAAGAACAAAGTGTTCTGTTTTTTTCAAGTATCTTAGAACAGCTTTTAGATGTTTCCAGTGTTCTAGTTTAAAACAATTTTGAAATTGACTGAAATAAGTCACAGTAAAACAGATATCTGGTCTAGATCCGAGCATCACATACATTAAACAACCGACAAGTTCTCTATAAGGCATATTTTCATGAATCAATGTTTCATCTCTAGTCAAAATTAATTTTGGTTGCATAGGTAAATTAGAAGGCTTACAATCTGACATGCCAAAAGTTACAAGAATTTTTTTAATTAAATCACTTTGATTAATAGTTAGACAATTTTCATTTTTCACAATTGATAGACCCAAAAACTTGAAAGATTTTCCTGATAGATCAGTCATTTTAAATTTAGACATTAGTTTAGATTTCACTTCTTTAATAGAAGACAAACATTTTGAAAAAATAATAAGGTCATCGACATGAATTAAAAGATATACCTGACTGTTCAAATACAGGCATGGGTCCGCCTTGGATCTACAAAAACCATTCAAAAATGCATGTTTAACATCTAGCTGATGAATATGCATGTCTTCCTGAACACTAAGTGACAGCAAAATACGAATACCTAGCATTCGAGCAACGGGAGCATAGATTTCTTCATGCACTTCACTTTGTTTGAAGCCTCTCGCCACCAAACGTGCTTTTTTTACAGTTTTTCCACTAATTTCTTTCTTCTTAAACACCCACTTCGAATCTATTATCCCTTCACTTTCAGGTCTTTGCACTATTTCCCAGGTTCCACAACTTTCCAATGAGTTCAATTCTTCCTTGATGGCTTCTTGCCAGCCGTGTCCCCTAGAAACTGCTTCATCAAAATTTTCTGGAGTTTCAGGGTCAAAATCACCAATTGACAATGCTGCAAACAATTCATAATCAAGATCATAGTCATTCAAGTATTGTGGGAGTTTTATTTTCCGTTTATTTCTTATCCTGTTATTTTCATTGTCTTCTACATTTGAGTCTGCACCGACAGATTCTTTTCTTTCATTTTCTTTGACTGTCTCTTCTCTTTCTTCACTTGGCTCCTGCATTTCCTGACTATCTTCCCTGATGATGGACGGTGACTCTATTTTGTTTTTATTAATTTTTTCTTCATTGAAAATTACATTCCGAGATGTTATAACTGATTCCTTCTCCAAGTCCCACAAACGGTAACCATTATTAGTGTAACCCGAGGTGTAACCCAACATGTATACTTTTCTGCTTCTATTATCCAATTTACCAGTCAATTGACTTTTTGGAATGCAAATATCAGCAACAGATCCAAAAACTTTTATTTTATCGAGGTTAGGCTTTTCATCATACCACAATTCTGCTGGCGTCACACTTTTGGGCAGCACCGATGTTTCTGTGCGATTGATCAAGTATACAGCAGTGAGTACAACGTCACCCCAGAATTTCTTATCAAAATCCGAATCAAAAAGCATACACCTTGCTTTCTCCATGATAGTTCGATTGAGCCGTTCAGAAACACCGTTTTGTTGTGGAGTGTGAGGAATAGTATATTCAACAGTGATACCTTTCTGTTTACAAAAATTTTTAAATTCGTTCGAGGTGTACTCACCTCCATTATCACATCTTACTCGTTCAATGGTTTTCATAAATTTTATTTCAACCTTTTTCACATAATCCATGAAGTGTTCAAACACTTCACTTTTATTTTTCATCAGGTAACAGACAGTGAAGTGAGTAAAATGATCTATAAAAGTAACATAATATCTCATACCATCATAAGTTATGGGACTAATTGGGCCACAAACATCCGAGGAGATAACTTGCAGAACTCTTTTTGGCTTTCTCTCCTCATTCAAAGATATGTATGGCATTTGAGTTTGCTTTCCGTTTATACAAATTTCACAGAGTTTATTACTTGGATATTTTGAAGAGTGACCCATACGTCTATGCATTAATTCATCAAGATCAGTTTTACTCAAGTTTACTTCAGAATCAAATTCAGCAGGTCGAATTTTAAAGGTAAGTATATAGAGATTTTTTACTAGATTTCCTTTTGTTATCAAATTCCCATTTTTTTGAATTTTTACAACATCACCATGAAATAAAAATTTTAAGTTGTTTTCTTGCATATTTTTTACGGAAAGAAGATTATGAGACAAATTTTTACATTCCAATACATTATTTATAAAAATCTTCTTACCTTCCAAAGTTTCTAGCTTCAATGTTCCTTGTTTACGAGCAACGAGAACTTCTCCTTTCTTAGCAACATTTATTTTTATGCAAACATCTTTGACATTTATCAAGTATTTTCCAACTGTCTCGTTTACAAGATGGTGTGTACCACCACTGTCCACTACAAAACTAACACTCCCAACAGAGGGTAAATTGGTTGAATTACTGTCGGTATCCAAACTTGAAATAAAGGCTATTTCATCATCTTCTTCGTCTGAATTTTTGACTACGTTACAATTTCCTGAGTAATTTCCTCTATTTTTTAATTTTGGGCATTCGAATTTTTTGTGTCCTTTAACTCCACAGTTATGACACTTAAACCGAAATTCATTATGATTGACTCGAGGATTTGCTTGACTTCCCCTACTTGCGTAGCGTCCAGCTTCTGAAAAATTTCCCCCTCGACTTCCACTACTAGGTCTTCCATAGGCAAACTTTTTCTGGCCCCTATAGTATCTTTTTCCACTGTAAAATACCTGTCCTGCAGCCTCATTTTCTTCTTTGTTTTTCAACTGTCTGGACTCCTCCATGAGCAACTTGTTTTTAACGAAGTCAAAAGTAATATTGGCACTACCTTGACAAAATAATATGTCAATAGAGGTGGTTACTACCTGATAGCTTTCAGGCATGGCCAGTGGCGTAGCCAGGATTTTGTCTTGGGGGGGGGCACAAATTTGCGGGAAGTGTTTCTTGCGGCCCCATCGCGACCGCTGCCAACGACGTAGCTATAGCTTTTTCATGGGGGGGGGGGGGGTTTAGAGCAGTGGCGGCTCGTGGTCTGGGAAGGGTTTCAATTTTAGATCAGACGATATACCTGGCATATAGGGACGCCACCTTCGAAAATAAGTTGAACTAGGGAAAAAAAAAACGTTCATTGAAAGAAAAATGAGAAACAAAAATCCTTCAAATCTGGTAACAGCATTACATTTTACTATACAATTTGGAGGCTAGGCCAACAACTTTTTTTTTAAATTTAAGTTTAAATGGCGAATTTTGAGATTCAAAAAAAATTAAAAAAATCAAATTAAAAAAAAAACCCGTGGGGTCAAGGATGAGTTTTTATAGCTGAAGAGTTAGCAAATGACCTCCTCTTTCGTGCAGTTAAATTTGGCAAACAATGCACCAAACACCCTGTATATCTATACACAAGACCCCTCCGGCATCTCCAGATGTTGCTTGTAGGGTTGCCAACGTTGTTTTTTCATTTTTCTGGACAAGGGTAATAAAATATCAGAACATACGGTATAAATTCTGGACATTTTTTTTATTGCAGAGAAAAATACCATTCACAAACTTAAATAAACAATTCAACAAAAACAATACTGATACACTAAAAAAAACTGTCCAACCAGAATTCTTTGGGTAAATAGGAACTAATAATCTAAAATTTTATTCCAAAATTACGCGGATTAACAAATCATTTGAAGAATATAAAAAGTTAAGTAAAGGTACTTACAAAGGTCTGTTCGCACAGAAATCAGAAATTACAAACCAGTCAGAGTGAATTTCATTGGTTTAAACTAGTTTTCTGACTGTTTTCAACCAATGAAATTCACTCTAATTGGTTTATGATTACTGTGCGAACAGACCTATAGATACAGCCTCTAAAATTATTTATTTTTTTTTTTCCTTTTTTGCAGCTACCATTAACTTCTTGTGAGGTCTGTTCACACAGGAGTCTTTGACAGTTGGCAACCTGTCAGGAACAATCGCTCAGCTAAGTTACCAATTTATATTGGAACGACGGCATTGAAAACATGTATGTGCGATGCTTTCTGACAGTTTGAAAACTATTAGAACAGACCTCTACCAAAATCATGAAATTCTTTGCAAGTTTATCAATTAAATTAAATTAAATTAAATTAATCTTCATTTGCAGTTCTGCCTTGCTGTGTTCAATGCACGATATAAAATACAAGTTGCAAAATGATCCAAAAATTTTTCAACTCAGTATTAGTCAAAAATAATAAATTGCATTTTCAAGTAATGTATGATTTTCCTTATAAACCAGAACGAGGTTTACAGCCGGCTCAATTTGACAGAGCTCTCCATTTAGTTAAAAATTAAGTACAATAGGCGTCCTGCAATAGGTTGTTACAGGACGCTGGACAATGAACACCAAATGGTGGACTTCCACCGAAATGCAAGACGGTTGGTAACCCTAGTTGCTTGATGTTGAATTAGTTTGGATTAGTTGAGTTAGTTGAGACGGTTGGAGAGGGAGATACAAGGATACTTCACATTACACAGATTAGCCTATCCTCATAAGGACTGTGTAAATCAAATCTCAAGCCCCCACTGCTCCACGCCAAAGTACCAGTTATGACGTAGGAATCTGGTCGATTCTCGTTTCGACGTAGGGTGTTTGCACCACAGGCTATCATTCCCCTGGCTTTTGCTTTATGCATTATACTTGTGTTAGTAGTACATTAATTAACAATCTAAAAGAACCCTTTTCAGATCTCGTCTGCATCTTCCTCGTTGCCTATTATGTTAATCAAAATTAAATAATATTTACATCATAAATGTATATTCTAAACTACGACCGCTGGCGCAAACAGTTAACGACACCGTTGATGATGTCACCAACGGTGCAACACCATATGACCTTGATTCCAAAAATAAAGGCCGATGAGCAATCCTGAAGTAGTGTATATTATCCTTGAGGGAGACCGTAGGTAATGACGACGCGGGCGTTTCGGAGATTTTTTCCGGGAGAAACAGGATTGCGCTGTTGCTAACCCGGAGAAAACACCTACACCATTTCCAAATCCAAGCGGCAGTAAATGACAAACTGGTCATTTTCATTACAACCTATCAAATGTCCTCCGTGCATGCGCACTGGTCCAGGTAGGGCGTTTCAACCAATTAGACTATCCAAAACACGTGACTTTGACAAGCAAACAAAGGGTTTGTGCAATGAACTATAACCAAAAGCTGGAATGCGAACACATAAGGACGAACGTGAAGCCTAGTGCAGCTGCTGCGGAGGGGATACCTGTTTTTGTCGCACTCATTATGTTAAATGGCGAAAATTGCTTCCAACACGTATTCCAATCGATGAAACCTGTGAAGGGAAATATGACAAAACTTTGGAAAACTTCATATGACAGCGAGCAACAGAAAAAAACAACATTCCCCCTTGTGGCATCTGTCTTTCATGGCTTCATTTTTTTGGCAGATATGGCAATGTGTGCGCATTCCAGTTTTTAGCTATAGTTCATTGGATTTGTGTGCCTCTTGGCGGACATTTTAATTTAAGTTTGACAGCACCTTGGTTATAGTCGCCTATCCAAAACATGTGACTTTGACAAGCAAACAAAGGGGTTGTGTGCCTCTTGGCGGACATTTTTATTTACGTTTGACAGCATCTTGGATAATCTAATAGGAAGGCTGGTGTTTGTTTACAATTTAGGTTATTAAATGTCATTTACTGGCGCTTGGAATTGGAAATGGTGTAGTAATCCGTAGCCCGGAGACCACATGCGAAAACCCGTAGACTCCGGGTGAAACCCGGAGAGGTGACAACCCTATAGCCGAAGGCGAAAACGTTTATTTTTCTTAAAAAAAATAATTTATTCAGTTCAATGGGGGGGGGTTTGAACCCCCAAAACCCCCCCCACCCTTATATACGTCCTCGACCGCTCGGAGACAAAGCGCCGCAGACGGGAAATTTTTGGGTGCCACACCACTTTTTTAGGTTTCTTTACGCTATTTTTGGGACTGTTTATTCTAATTTTGAAGAATTATTCATAAAATTTAAGGGTCTTGGGGGGGGCAAATGCCCCCTTGCCCCCCCCCTGGCTACGCCAGTGGGCATGGCTGATAGTAATTGTGTAATAATTTCAGTGTTGTCAATATTACCACCGCTGTTTTTAATTTCTGATATTGTTTTCTCAAACTCGAAGAAAAAATTGTTTAGCTTGTCATTGCCAGAAAATTTCATATTTCTCAATTTTCTTTGGAGGTTAACTAAATTTGCAATGCCCTGTTTCTGAAAAGTGCCTCTTAATTCATCCATAATTTCCTTGGCCGTTCCCTTGGTTTTTATCATTTCGAGTACACTATCTGCCAGCACTTGGACTATTAGATTTCTTGCCTTGACATCATTTTTCTTAAAAGCAGCAACTTCTGCAGCATTTGTTGTTGTTGCATCGGGTGGATCCTTTTCCAAAACTTCCAAACACCCATAATGTTCCAGACACAATTTTACCCGGAATTCCCAGTTTGAAAATCCGTTTCCGTCGAATGGTTTAATTACACTTACTGCTTGTGGAATTGAGGACGCCATTTTCTTGTCCTTTTCCTTTCCACCACAGTACACCAAAAAAAAAAAAACTTTAAAACTTCCTGTCCTTCTTGACTTTGGCCTTCCTTTCTTTCACTAGCACACTGGGCCCATAACCTGTAGAATGTTTAGACAACTTGCCTAACTTCCGTAGGTAAGCCAGTAGTAAAAAGAACTTGTTTTAATACTGATTAATTAATTTATTGAGCGATCACAGCTTACAACATTCGACTCGACTTGACAACAGAAACTGAAGCATTGACAATTTTACAGCGACAGCTGACTACGACAAACATAACTTAAGACGGATACACACTCTGCGTCATGTGAATGCTGGTAGAATTGTTAGTGTCTATTTACAGATTAAAATAATCAAAATAAAAATTCAATACAAGGTCAGACTAAAACACTAAAATCATTTAAAAAGTCATTAAAACAAAAGATGAAGTCACTTTAAAAATCAACATAAATACAAAAACATGTTCATTCTAAAATATAAAATAAAAAATATCAAAATTGCACAAACGTAAAGTCGACAAACACAGAAGTCATTAAATAAAACTACAAATTATATTCAGACAGTCACAAGAAAGCATCTTGGAAGAATTCTTCTGTGCTATAGTAGGCCTTTGATAATAGATGCCTCTTAAGATGTACTCTAAATTTTTTACCAGATACTATCTGTCTCAGATGCAGTGGCAGATGGTTAAAGATCTTTTTACTTTTATAGATTATTGAGTTTTTTGTTTGTGTGGAGGAAGGGATAGGAAGGTTCACATTGTGTGTTTGTCGAGTGGTATGTACAGATGAAAATTCGTGTATGTTTTCCTTAAACTTTTTATGAACGAGACATGAAGTCTCTAGTAAAAAAATAGCAGGAAATGTAAGCAATTTATGACGCAAAAACAATGGTCTACATGAGTCTCGTAATCCTATCTTAAACATATACCTTACCGCCCTCTTTTGCAACACAAACAACATATTAAAGAGAGACAATGAACAAAAACCCCAGAAACATATTCCATACCGCAAATGGGATTCAACGAGTGCAAAGTATGCACTTTTTGTTGTCCCAAGATCTAGCTAACTCGATATTACTCTGATTGCATAACATCCTGATGACACCTTTTTGCTCACGTATGTTAAGTGAGGCTCAAATTTTAGTCTCTCGTCTATGTATACTCCTAAAAACTTACTCTATTTTTGACTGGCAACAGTATCTGCCCCTAAGGTAATTCCCTCAAAACCACATTTAAATTTTAACACATTTGTCTTCGACACATTAAAATTTAAACAATTCGCATTAGTCCATTCTTTTACCTTAACTAAATCATTATTGATATCCGATTTAAGCTGTTCTACATCCTTATTTACCCAGAGAATCGTGGCATCATCAGCAAACAGTGTAAATACCCCAACTATATCAATGCTAGACAGATCGTTTATGTACAATAAAAATAATAGAGGTTCCAAAACAGATCCTTGTGGAACCCCTGCACTTATAGCCAGTTGTTCTGAATCAACCCCATCAAAAGTAACTCTCTGTGCCCGTTCAGAAAAGTAGGACTCAAACCACTTTAGAGCTACCCCCCTCATCCCATAGGCTTCCAGCTTACATAACATTATTTTATGATTGACACAGTCAAAGGCCTTTGACAAATCACAAATCACACAAATCACCGTTATTTAATCCCAAATATAGTTTCTCCAAAAATGCGAAAATTGCATCATTTGTGCCACATGACTCCTGAAATCCAAACTGTTCACAACAGAGAATACTATGTTTTTTAAGAAAACTCATTAAACGCGCCTTGACTAGCTTTTCTATTACTTTAGACATTGTAGGCAACAATGAGATTGGCCTAAAATTTGAGGGTTTATCGCAGTCACCACCCTTGTAAAGAGGTAAGATCCTTGCAAGTTTCAGACAGGAAGGGAAAATACCTGATTCACAGAATCAGCAAACACCTCTAGAACCGATTCAAGCAAATGCGAAAAGACCTTCAGCGTAATCTCATCCCATCCCGCAGAATTTTTATTTTTAATATCTTTTAAGGTGTCTCTGATTTTTTGTGTTGTAGTAGGTTTAAGGAAAAAAGACTCGGATACGCTTATGTGACTTAGATATTCTCTAGGGTTAGTCCCAGAACTAATTTTGCTAGAAAGAGAAGCTGCAATCGAACAATAAAATTTATTAATCTCCGTGACAGTCAAATTTGAGTCCACTGGTATAATTGCTTAGCGGTTTTAACTACTTGCCTATATATTTTACGATATTTGTTGAAAAAAAGCATGAAACCATCATTCCCCAAATAAAACTTCCTAATGTAATGCAAAGAACGCATATTTCTAGCCGATACTCTTATACCTTTTGTAATCCACAGTTTTTTACTCTTACACTTCCTGGTTCTAAGCGGAAAAGATCTATAAAAAACTCTCAACAAAGCAGAATGCAACTCCGACAAAGAATTCTCACATCTACCAATCTCGGTCCAGTCTGTCTGCTCGCAGAGTCTCAAAAATGTCTCAAAGTTACCTGTAGAGTAAAGTCGTTTGTACTCTTTTGGCAGTTTAACTGTGCCATAGTCACATTCCACCTCCAGTCCACACACAACCGCCTCATGATCGGAAAGACCCGCACCAACTATAATATTGTCCTATACCTATCTCTAGTAATTTTCGACTTATTGATTAATTTCTTTATTTTTTCTTCAAAACATTGCTCTAGTTAAATTTGTATTACTACGTCCCTGAGATTCGTAGAAAGTTTAAATTTTGGAGATAACTTAGGGAGGTCCTGCATATTACTTTTGAGCAAGAAAATTTGTTCAACATTATACAGGGTTGGTCAAAATTAGTAATTGTGCTGCCAGGTATAAAAAAGATGAAAAGTGCACTTTTTTAAATAGAACACCCTAAATATTATGGAATATTATGAAAGGTAATTAAAATCCCTTACAAATGATGTAGCATGTTCTTATACCTAAATAGTGAGGTTTCGGAAATACAGGCAAGTTTCTGTATGAATTGGATTATTTAAAAATTATGTCTTATTAAATAGCAGTAACAAGTGTGTTAAATGAACTTTTTTCCACGAATATGACGTGCGACAATCACATGAGTGAAAAAAGGTACTGTACACACTCATTGCATACAACATTTTTTCTATTATCGATAAAATATGTGAGAAATAGTTATTTATGCAACAAGTGTGTGATTGTCGCACTCGCCCTTGGCTCGTGCGTCAAAATTCACATTCGTGAAAAAAGGTGCTTTACACACGTATTGCATACAAATTTTTTTCTACTACCAATCAAATATGTGTAAAAAAATAGATTTAGACAAATACTTAACGAACTTGTGCGTGAAGTATTTTCACTTTACGCACTAGTGCGTGAAGTAATTCACCAGGAAAATACTAAATTGACAGTGTCAACATCTGTCATTGACATTACTTTACGCACTAGTGTGTGAAGTGAATTACTTTACGCACTAGTGTGTGAAATGGAATTTTACGTCTTCTGAATAGTGCGTAAAGTGCGTACTTTACGCACGGTAGTAGAAAAAATAAATTTAGACAAATACTTCACGCACTAGTGCGTGAAGTGAAATTTAACGTCTTCGGAATAGTACATAAAGTGTGGGTGAGGTAATAGGAAAAAAACTGTAACAACCTATTTTGTTGCAACTGGGGATTTGGGGTCTTTTTTTCCTTGATCGCATGTGGATTCTGATTAAACCAAAAGTGTTGATTTCTCCTATTAAAAATACCTTCTCTAGAAAATTTAGCTTCATCGGTCCATATTAATTTTTTTTTAGAAAGTTTAGATACTCATACTTAAGTGTGTGTCAGAAATGTCTCTTAAGAGGCCTGGGTACCTCTGTGCGACGGGTTAAACTATGTCTTAATTTACGTCTAAAGTATTGGATCAAAATCAATGAAATTTGGTGGGATGATAGATGATGAATCACAGAAAAGTGGAATGTGATTTTTCATAGAAAAAAATAATTCTAAAAATTATGTCACCTCTCAAAAAAAAAAAGATTGGAATATAAAATACTTCTCACATTTCTATGTTAAAATACTAACATTTTTTACCAATATAATTTTTTTGTTAAATGCGTAAATTTCTTGTGAAACATAAAAATAAAAAAAATGTATTATTTCGGACCAATTCATGTAATCGTAACTACATATTCTATGGCATGGCAACACTGGGAACTGTCCCGCCAACCCCCGGCTGGCGCCTCGAAACCATCCAGGGAAAAAAATATTATTTATTCTTATCTGAATAATTGTTTTGACTGGCCCGTGCCGTCGAAGAGTTTTTGCATTCCCTTTTGTGTTTTGGAAATAAAATGGGTAAATTTTCACTAAGGCCTGATAGGAAAAGATTACGTTTATCTACTAAACGTAAAAATCGACGACTTGCTATGAAAAAAAGGTAGGTGAAATGGTAGAAGATAATTATTACATTACCTATATAGGTAGTCTTAATTGTAATAATTTCCAGAATTTTTATTCAACTATTTTTTGTGGGAAAATTAATTTGCAGTTATTAGTTTCTTCTGAGGACGGAAATAATTTGGGTGTTGAATTTACTTTGTCTCAATGGTAAAATGATATTTTAAAATCATAAACAATAAAGTACCTAGGTAAATATTTTTTATAAATTTTCAGCACCAATAACAATAATGACAATGACAATAATATTACTGATGCTGGTCCATCAAATTCAAAAGAAAACTCAATGGAGATAAATTCTGCGGAATCCACAAGGTAAATTTACTTCGTCACAAAAATATCAGATTTTTTTATTTGAAAAACAACAAGCATTATATCGTTTCTCTTAGAGCTGGTTTATTCACCTTCTGAATCTCTAGTCCTATTGGTCGGCCGACCAATAGGATTATAGATTGGTAAATTTATACTGCAGATATAACCAGCAAGTGTGTCTAAAGCCAATTAAACGGAGCCTTAGGCAAAGATAATTTGTATTTTGTGTTTTATAAAAAAAATAATAATGCATATAAATAGGTATAGGACGAAAAGGTCGGTACCTACTTACCTAATACTTATTTTTCAATCGTGTATTATTTTTTAGCAATTTATCGGATTTATCAGAATTTCAAGAAACTATTGAAGATAGTCAAGATAGACCTACTGTAAACTTAAATAATTCGAGGTATGTTTATTACAGAAAAATTAGAAACAAATGTTGTTACTTAAAAAGACAAGCTTTACCTATCAATTGTTTCTTTTAGGGTCAAATTATGGACCAACTGGTTGTTACCTAGCAGGTACCTACTTTCTATTCTCTAGTAAATAAAAAGTACCTGCTAGGTAACAACCAGACGTTTACCAGTCAGTCCCTAATTAGGCCCTTAGGGACGGTTTATTTTCCTTTCAATAAACTGTCAAATAATGCAATCTTACGGATAAAACGCAATCTGAAATTCCACTGGTCGGCTAGTTATCCACCGACCAATAGCATTGTAGATTGGTTAATTTATCTTGCAGATAGTTACCAGCAAGTTTATCCGAAGATGAATTAACCGGGCCTTAGTCAAAGATAATTTGTATATGTATTATAAAGATATTTAATAATGTATATAAATATAGGACGAAAAGGTTCCTACTTAAGCTTATTTTTCATTTCTGTATAATTTTTTAGCAATTTATCGGATTTATCAAAAATTCAAGAAACTATTGAAGATGAACCCTCTGTAAACTTAGATAATTCGAGGTATGTTTCTACATAATAGCAAATTCAAAGGCTACTTATTTACAAATTTTTACACAAACCATTTACAGGGTGTCCCAGAACTGGCACCACACCCATCAGATGCTTCTGTTCAGAGTCTTTCAGCAAAGACTGAACAAGGGGCTAATTTTTGTATTTTTGAAACACCCCCAAAAAAGGAAATAATAAAATTCATTTTTTCCAAAAATATTAGGCATAAAAACCTTAGAGCAGTTAAGTTCTTTGGTGGAAGGAGTAAGAACATGGAGTTGGGAAATGAAGTCATTTTTTCTAGGTATTTTGAGATCCAAAATAATGACAGTATAGCTAATTCAATGCTTTACCTGTCATTTGGTGTACAAATACCTGCTAAAAACTGGCTTCACTTTAGTTTCATAGCAGAATGGCGCGTTCCTGCTCCTCATGTCCATAGGACAGCGCTTTACCTGCTCTAAGATAAAACCGGAAAACTTTGAATTGTACTTACATAATATGGACCTGACGCGCGCGGCACCAGTTAGGGGACTCTATAATATGTTTATTTGCGAAACATTATTATTTATCCTCAAATGAAATTTTAGTTATGTAGGAGCTGACGCAATTGGTGGAAAAAGAATATTTGATGTTGCCCATCTATTTCGCCAAATTCTAAATTCAGAGAGACACGCACTGTATGATTGCACTTTAGCTGATATGAAACTAGTTCGAGAAATAAGACATGGTCTACACAGTACATTTATCCTCTAGTGCAAAATGTTTTCATGTATTAGGCAAATCACTACTGATGAAAAGTCTGATACAATAAACTCGAATTCAGCTATGGTATTGGGTGCCATTTCAACTGGGATAGGATATTCGCAAATAAATGAGCTTGCAGCTTCTCTCAATATGCCTTTTATGACATCAAAAACCTTTAATCGTTATCATGAATCTGTAGGCGGATATATCAGAGAATCACTATGTATGGAAAATGCCGCAGCCAAAGAAGCTGAGTTAGCTCTAGAAGAAGGCGACGTAGATGAGAACGGTATTCCATGTATCACAGTCGTTACTGATGGCGCTTGGGCTAAACTCTCTTACAATGTAAATTATGATTCTATGTCTGGTGTGGTAAGTAATTTCTCTTGAGATATCTGTGAATATATATATATAATATATATATATTTTTTTTGTTGTTGATTTTTACGAACTTTTTTATCCTTTTTTATCGACTGGAATATTTATTTTAGGCTTGTATAATAGGTTACAGAACGGGTAATCTTTTATTTCTTGGTATAAGAAATAAATATTGTTCATTATGTTCTTATTATGAAAATAAAGGGCAAGATATCCCTATACACAAATGTTACAAGAATTGGCAAGGAACATCAACATCTATGGAGACAGACATCATAGCAGAAGGTTTCAAAAACAGCATAAAACTGCATAAATTAAAATATACCAAAATGGTCGGAGATGGCGATTCCTCTGTATACAGAAAATTAATCCAAATAAAACCTTACGGAAACACATTGGTCCAAAAAGTTGAATGCAAAAATCATTTATTGCGGAATTTTGCTAAGAAAATTAGGGAAATATGCAGTATGTACTTATACCTACAGTTTTTTTAATAATAGGTGCTCGGTAAAATCTGGAACCCATTTACTGTCTATGACCTATAAGCGTTGATAAAATAATATGTATTTATATAGGTTTCTATTTTAGACAAAAACCGAAGCAATAAAAATATAGCAGTTCCTATGGCTTTACGAAAAGAAATTTTTAGCAAATTTATGCGACTAAGAACAGCGATTACAAAGGCCACTGCATATCGAATCTCAGAAAATAATACTATTGATGAAAATATAAATTTATTGAGAGGAGATATAAGTAATTCTCCTAGTCACGTATTTGGTGAACATGCTAAATGCAAAGAATTAAATTACTTCAAATGTAATAATTTGAATGAAAAAAATTTAATTCCTGCTATGAAAGAATGTGGTATTTATGACGACATTATGCTGGCTTTAAAGAGATTGCTGGATAATACGAGTAGCCTTATATTGAACATGGATAACAATTTGGCAGAACATTACAACAGTGTGGTTTGTAAGTTCGTCGGAGGTAAAAGAGTTAACTTCTCTCTTCGGGGTGCTTATCAAACTAGATGTGAGGCAGCAGCATTGTCGTTTAATTCTAAAGGGGATTACTACAGGAACATCTATAAAACTGCAACAGGTATAATGGGAGATAAATTTATTTTTTCTACTACCGTACGTAAAGTACTCACTTTACGCACTATTCAGAAGATGTAAAATTTCACTTCACGCACTAATGCTTAAAGTAATTCACTTCACACACTAGTGCGTAAAGTAATGTTAATGACAGATGTCAACACTGTCAATTTGGCATTTTTCTGGTAAATTACTTCACGCACTAGTGCCTAAAGTGAAAATTCTTCACGCACTAGTGCGTAAAGTATTTGTCCAAATCTATTTTTTTACACATATTTGATTGGTAGTAGAAAAATTTTTGTATGCGATACGTGCGTAAAGCACCTTTTTTCACTCATGTGATTGTCGCACTGGCCTTCGACTTGTGCGTCAAAATTCACATTCGTGAAAAAGGGTTCACTTTACACACTTGTTGCATAAATAATTATTAAATTTTATTATAACATATTATCCAATCACTTTCCACAGGTAATAGTCCGTCATTTTATACAAAAAAATATGTAGGATTGAAGAAAAAAATAGCATTAAAAGTGACACAAAAAAAATATTTAAAAAAAAAACAACAAAAAAAATTGGAGCGGGAACTGACAAAGATTATGGACCAAATGCAAATTATATCCCTTTAGACGTCAAAAGCCAAGAATATTTGGAAAAAGCTGAAGATTTTCTTAATAATCTTAAGAAAACTGCAGAGGAGATCCACTGCATAGAAAGAAACACGATCGGGCAGTCAGCCAACCTCTGCTGGATCCAAGAAAGCGCGGTTAGGATAACAGCTTCAAATTTTGGTAAAATTTGCAAGATGCGTCCACAAACATCAAGAGCAACCACAGTGAAAACTTTGCTATATGGAAACTTTCATGGTAATACAGCCACAAGATACGGCAACGATAGTGAAGCACGCGCTATTGCTGAATTTGAAGACAAATATAAAGTCAAAATTTCTCAATGTGGATTGTTTATAGATAAGAAAAATTATTATTTAGGGGCTAGTCCGGATGGATTAATTGGTGATACCCAATTAATGGAAATAAAATGTCCATATTCCATCTGTAATATGAATCCAGCAGAAGCCATCAAAGAAAAAAAATTAGCATTTGCTGAATTCGTGGATAATGAATTTCACTTGAAACGGAATCATAACTATTACTACCAAATCCAGGGCCAACTGGCAATAGCTGATAAGCAGATGTGTTATTTTGTAGTTTGGAGTCCTCATGGGATGGTAGTAGAAGAAGTATCTTGCTATATTATCTTTTGTGGAACTTACTTATTTAAATAATTATTTTTTTATAGATTTTTCGAGACTTGCAATTCTGGAATGAAAAATGTATTCCTAAATTGAAATCCTTTTATGAAAATTTTGTTTTGCCCGAATTGATAGACCCCCTTTATCCAAAAGACCTGCCGATACGAGACGAAATTGTGTTCCGAGATGCTCTTCTTATTGACACCATATAACGGGGATAGTTACCAAACTCATCCAATGCAAAGCATTTTTTTACAGACGTCAAAAAATGACAACATTTTCACACTCATTTCTGTGCGAAAAATCCCACAATGGTTTTATTGGAAATTGAACGACAAAGTTTATTGATGAACTAGCGTATACCCAGGGTGCGCTACTACCCTAAAAAAAGAATTGCATTTTGTTAATTTTTTTATAATTTTTTTCATTTACCAAATAAATTCTCCGCCCTTGGTTATTCTATAATTTGAATATGGCTACGGTGCGCCAATGAACTTTTGCATGAATATTTTGAGAAAGAGCCAGCCGAGCGTCGCGGAGTCTCTGGCGAAGTGGCCGGCAGCTAGCGGTGTTGCCAAATTGTGTGTAAGTGTAACTCGTGAACTATAAAAGGCGCTGCGATCGAATCTCAATTACGCCAGAGGTACCCAGGCCTCTTAATATCGAATTTGACGTGGGTAATCATCCAGTTTCAGCTGTTGAACTTTTGTGAATTTGAAGGGATGCATATTATGATCGTTAAAAATTTTCTGGACATAATAATAGCTCAGGCCTAAATCACCTGCTGCACTTCGGTTGGAAGCTTGGGGATATGCGTGAAAGTAGGCTGAAACATTCACGCTGTTTCTTCATCAGAATCAGACGTTACAGGCTTGGTTAAGCTTGGTGCATTCTTAAGTTTTGAACCAAATTGTATAAAGTTATTTTTTGTGCAACCGTCCGCAAAATTCAATTTCGCGGCCGCCACACTTGACGTGCAAAATGTGCCAAATCCTTATCAAATTCGTACAGTTTTTCTGTAACTTTACATAATTTTTATAGTTGCACAAAAAATTGTGTGTATACCATGACCGCGAAACTTTTCAGCGTACTTGAGAGTATCTTGCCTCGGCGATAACTTTTTTCTACGTACGCTAAAAAGGCATTTCGCGGCCTTGGTATACAATAGTATATTGTTGTATTAGGAGTAGAAGCTTTACTTTTTTGTGCTGAAGCAGTAGGTTTGCGAGCCGAACGTAGTGAGGCTTGTAATACTGCTGAAGCACAAAAAAGTGCTTCTACTCTGTATGCAACACGCTATTTTTTCTCCAAACAAATGGGGTAAGCTCGGGGGTAACTGAATGGTTAAGCGACAGTAAAAGTACGAGCGGCACTAAAAGTACTTTTGCTGCCGCTGGGGTTGCCAAGCAGCATAGAAAATAAATTTCTACCACCTCGACAGGTGTTAACCTGATGGATTTGCCTACCAGCATAGAAATTAAATTTCTGACATCTTGACAGAGGTTAACAAAGTGGCGTTTTTTTGACGTTTGGAGAAAAATGACTATTGTGTCCGAACAAATTTTCTTTGATTCATTGGTCGTAAATCAGGGTACATTTCGTTGAATTTTTTGCATATTCTTGCTCGTGCTACAATTTGACTGCAGATTTCTTCTTTTTGACGTTTTGTTAAGTTTTGCTGTGGGAAAAAACCAAATAATTTTGCTGACAGCTGATGGCAGGCAATTTTTTTAATTAAAAATTATTTTTGACACCAAAATTATCACTTCTGATTGGTCAAAATTACCAGGAGGGAAATAGTCATGGTGCGTGAAGTATTTGCCTAAATTTATTTTTCTCACATATTTTATTGATAATAGAAAAAATGTTGTATGCAATGAGTGTGTACAGTACCTTTTTTAACTCATGTTATTGTCACACGTCACATTCGTGGAAAAAAGTTCATTTAACACACTTGTTACTGCTATTTAATAAGACATAATTTTTAAATAATCCAATTCTTACAGAAACTTGCCTGTATTTCCGAAACCTTACTATTTAGGTATAGGAACATGATACATCATTTGTAAGGAATTTTAATTGCCTTTCATAATATTTCATAATATACAGGGTGTTCTATTTAAAAAAGTGCACTTTTCATCTTTTTTGTACCTGGCCGCACAATTACTAATTTTGACCCACCCTGTACAATGTAGAACAAATTTTCTTGCTCAAAAGTAATATGCAGGACCTCCCTAAGTTATCTCCAAAATTTAAATTTTCTACGAATCTCAGGGACGTAGTAATACAAATTTACCTAGAGCAATGTTTTGAAGAAAAAATAAAGAAATTAATTAATAAGTCGAAAATCACTAGAGATAGGTATAGGACAGTATTATACAAAAATGATCAAGAAGTGATAGCGGAGCGAAAAATGCAATAATATACAGGGTGTCTCATTTAAAATTTCAAAGTTCATATTACTTTTTGGTATAAGCGGCAACGTCGCATCGTTGAAATTATTTTAGAAAGATAGATCAGGAGTAATTACTTGGGCATGCAAATTTTCAAAAATATCCAACATTCCGTTTTCCATAAACGTCTAACCTACCATCGACCATCAATCACCCTGTATATCAATAATATTTGTATGGCCTTTTTTTCCTATTTTATAGTTTTATTATTTTATTTATGAGAAGGAAATCACAGGTATTTCATTTATTTTTATTTGTGTATAAGAAATAGGTATTAGGTTTTTAGGGCGGGTATTATGAAACTATTTTGACGGAAAACAGATGACTAAAAGTTAACTTTTGGAATTACTACGAGAAGTAACGTCATTCCAGAAGTTAACTTCTAGTTATTCTGTCGAAATAGTTTTTTAATACCCGTTCTGAGTTGCAGATTTCTTTTTTTTGTCGAGTTCAGAGTTGTCATTTTTTTGTTGTTGTTGAACCATGGTTTAAGGCAAACATAAGTAATAAAATAAATTACTATAAATAACATAAAATATGTTTCCATATTCTTGAACTCGAATTTTTATTCACCTACTACACTTTACATTCCTATACATATGTATAGGAGATAGGACAAGAGCACTAAAACTTGTTATCGATATACCAATTTTACATGTTTGTAACATTTCATTTAATTCACCATAAAGTTATTTTGAATTTTAATACTATAGATAACAGAAAACAGACGAATTAATTTAAATAATTAAATAAATATAGTTTAAAAAAACTAAAAAACACGCTTTTATAGTAAATTGAACTAAAAAGTGAAAAATTTTAGAATTATTGTGAAAAAAGCGTGGGGTGCTTTGTTCCACATTTCTCGTACATTGAGCACCCCACGCTTTTTTCACAATAATTCTAATATTTTTTGATCATTAATATTTTCTGTGTATATTAAAAATTATTTTTCACTTTTTAGTTCAATTTACTATAAAAGCGTGTTTTTTGGTTTTTTTAAACTATATTTATTTTTTCACTTTTTAGTTCGATGTATTATTTTGTTGTTCATTTTTTCATCTTTGAAGAAAAAACTTTAATTCTTATTTGTGTTTTGTTTATATTTTGTGCCATTTATCTTTATCAACGGCTAGTGCGTCGCACCGCACCGGTATCACACTCACACTGAGTGTGTCATTCCTGAATTCGCCCCAGAGATTTCCAGACTTTTGCAGACAATATCCAGACTTATTCAGAGCTTTCCAGAGTCTTCCAGATTTCATCCAGATTTATCCAGACTAGTACAGACTGATCCGGATTCTGGAAAATGATCCCTAGGTTATTTGGGACCTTTTCCAGAATTTTTCCGACCCTTTCAAGAAGTTTCCAGGCCTTTTCCAGATGTTTCAAGAGATTTCCAGACTCTTCCAGACAATATCCAAACTTATCCAGAGTTTTACAAACTTCATCCAGATTTATCCAGCCCTTATCCAGACTTGTACAGACTGCTCCGAATTCTAGAAAATGATCCCCAGGTCTTTTGGGACCTTTTCCAGAATTTTTCCGACCCTTTCAAGAAGTTTCCAGGCCTTTTCCAGACGTTTCCAGACTTTTCAAGACGTTTCCAGACTTTTCCAGACTATCCAGAGTTTTCCAGACTTCATCCAGATTTATCCAGACTTTTTCAGACTGATCCGGATACTAGAAAATGATTCCCGGTCTATTGGGACCTTTTCCAGAATTTTTCCGACCCTTTACAGAAATTTCCAAGTCTTTTCCAGACGTTTCCAGAGATTTCCAGACTTTTACAGGCAATATACAGACTTATCCAGACTTGTACAGGCTGATCCGGATTCTGGAAAAAGATCCCCAGGTCTTTTGGGACCTTTGGCAGAATTTTTCCGACCCTTTCCAGAAATTTCCAGGCTCTTTCCAGACGTTTCCAGAGATTTCCAGACATTTTCCAGACTTTTCCAGGCTTTATCCAGATTTATCCAGACTTGTTCCAACTCACTTGGCTTGTTCCAGGTTCTTGTTCATACACTTCACGCTTCCCAAGGGCCAAAAGTTCGCACGCATCCCTATGTGCCCGTGCGATAAACATTTTCAATGTTACTTACAAACATACATACATACATACAAGTGAAGCTAATATAAGCGTGTTAAAATATAAATAAATATCCAAATTTTGATATATATTGGATATATATCGATATATATCGGATAATTGGATATTTAAATATCATGATATTTGCCAACCCTGAGTACATTAAAGAAGTGAATTCTTGCAATGTTTCAACTCTATCATCGTTGTCAAAAACATCTTCCAAATCAGTTAAAGATGCAACAACCTTTTGAAACAATTCATTTTTCTCCAAGATATTGAATGGCCCCGCCTTATCTCTCCGAAAAAAGGCTGCAATGTAGTGTAGTCACACCCAGTGGAAGGTATGAAAACCAAGCAAGGCGCTACACAATAATGGACCTAATTTTGCAGCCAAAGTGTTGCAATCGACGCAATCCTGGTCTAACTTTTTTCTCACAGTACCTGTTATCCATATTTCCAGATTTGGGAAATTTCGCAAGTGACTCAAAAGCAAAACGAGAGCATCAGTGTCTGTAGCTTTTACCATGATTGAACTGTTTGACTTGAACTTCGATATATGAAATATGATTCTCGTGTCCGCTGCCTTGCAATTCTGTTTCTTCAGTTTTATTAACGTTATCTCCCTGAACATGGCATGAATAGCATTCCTCTTCGCATGTCAGAAAAACTTTTTTGTTTTTTTCTGTTTAATCTCATCTACCGAGTTCATCAGCCCAAAATTCTAACAAAAAAAGAACTCTTTAAATTTTTTGTTCCTCAAGCTCTTTAGAAAATCATTCGGTCTGGTTTGTTTTGGTCTAACGATTGAATATGGTACGTCAAATTCATCGAAATCTTGTCGAGTACAGTCTTTGATGGAGGGAGAAAAAAACCTGTTATAAATGACATGGATTTCTGCTGCATTTATATTGCATATTTATATTAAAAGTGTTTGTGCAATTTTTTCGAATGTTTGAGAAAGTGACGCGCCGCGCAGATGCATGAAGTAACACCCGTCAGTTATTAATATTAACGACCTTTGGTGGCGAGGACGTTGATTTCAAAAGTTTACCAAGTGTGGACTCATCAGAAGTATGCATTTCGCCAGAATACTGCTAAAGAACTAGAGGTGCGGGAGCTAATGGATAGGATAAGCAAATGTTTATGTCGACATGTTTTTTGAGCGCAATCCCAAGCAATGTAGCAAATATATCGTCGCCTTCCTTGCAAAGGGGCCTATCTCATTTTTTGTGATTTTTCAGGAGAGAAAAAAGAAGTTTCTACAAATATTTTGTGAGATTATTTTCGTGCCAAATCTGATGAGATAGGCCTTCGAGATTACCTATATTTGAGGATTTGAGATACGCCTTTTAGAGGGTAGCTGCAGGCAACTCTTTTGATGTCTCCCAAGGGCCTAACTCAATTTAGCAATTTTTTGAGATAAGTCCCTTTGTAAGGAAGGCGACGATATTTTGAATTTTGATTAACACTTTACTTTTTCTGCATTTTCTTCAAGCAATCAGATGCGAAATTCAAAATTGGAACACGTTTTATCAGTTTGTCGAAACGTTGTACCGGGTGATATTTATATTTTGCATCCACACCTATCTTACCCGTTTGAAGAGGTACCTAGAAATGTCAAATGTGAAACTTGTAGGTAATATCAAAACTTTGCAATGAAGTTAGTTACAAGTATACAGGGTGTGTCACAAAAGTGTGGCGAAGCAAAGTTATACTTTTTTAAATCGAACACCCCGTTAGATTATTGACCTATTGAATTAGTCTTTCAAATATGATTCCAAATGTACTAGTTTCTGATAATAGAGAGATATTGGAGATTCTATAAGGCCAGGCGTTAACAGTGCTGGGCAGTATTTTGACCCTTTTGACATTTACACATGCGCAGAAACTATCAGACTTAACGCCGGCACTAATAGTGTTAGTGCCTGCCTTTATTAGTGGAAGTTTAAAAATCGGGTACAGCCTGGTCGTATTTTGACAATGTAATCAAGTGCGCGATATTTTTCGACATAACCTCATCAAAACTATTAAAAATAAACAAACAATCAACGGAAAAGTTTATTATTTTTGCGAAAGTGACAAATATAGAATAAATCTTTGAAATATATTTTTCTTTTACTCTTCAAACGAGAAGTTGTTAAGGTCAAAAATGGGCGTCTGAGGCAGGTCATTTCTGTTTACTAGCAAGTTATCCAAGATAACAAATTCCAGGTCATCGTCATCTGCACCATCTAAGATGATCATTTTTAGAAGCTCATCCATTATCTAATTAAAGAAACCAAGAGAAAAAGAAAGCAACAGAAAAATTAAAAACTACGAAGAAACAGAATCTCTATAATTGTCCGTTGCCAGAAACCAAGTTAAAACTGGTTAGAATTAACGCCTATTGAAAATTTGTTGCGTCTGCCAATAACTTTGTAGGTAGGAAAATGTTAGTAAATTCAACAAGGCCCTAATGCACGCTCTGAATATACAAAATCTCAGCACAAAAAGACAGCACATAATTTCTTAGGTTTTAATTTACTTTTTTATCTGTGTTGTTTACAGTATGAAACGATTTTGGTTAAATACATGAACAATGCACATGTTATAAACAAACAAAAAATACATAAAAATGTACAAAATAATAGGAACTTGTATAAATTTAACTCTTAAAACAAAATAAAATTTAATCCACTAACCTGTACGCTTCTTACACACACACTAATAACAAATTGGACTGAACAATCAATTTTAATGCAAAATATAAATAAAAATTGAATAATGAATAATTACAGACATGCGACACGTTTTCTAAGGGACCAGTCTAGCGCGTTCTGTAGTCTACATAGTTTCTCTGTTTTGTCTCTTTTGTCTCCTATTCGTTTCGGTATCTTTGTTTTCTGTGGGCAGTACATGGTTGCAATATTCAATTTTATTCAGTAAACATTTTTTTAAAAGTTAAAATTTGAAGAAATAATATTTTAAATAGGTGGTTTTCCTCACTAGATTTTGAGAAAGCCTTCGATAAAGGTAAATCACTTGCTTTTGCATAAATTGGAGAATTCTGGCGTGAGGGGCAAACTTCTAGATTTAATTCACCAATTTCTTACAAATAGATTTTATTGTGTATAAGTAAATGTTACGTTCGCAGCGAAATATCTAGTTGTTAGCGGAGTTCCCCAAGGGTCTGTATTGGGGCAATTACTCTTTCTTGTGTATATCAGCGACCTCTCGTGGAAAATTCGGACCAATATATTTTTTGCACATGACTCGAAACTGTACTACAACCCACTGACACAAGAAGAAGACCTGTCCTCGGATATAAATAAAATTGTGAAATAGTCCAAACTATGGGGTATGAAATTGAATGAAACGAAATGCTCAGTGTTGCACATGGATTCAAATAATCCATTAGTCATATACCACCTCATTAACATAGCTCTATCATCAGTTGAAGAACAAAACGATGCAGGTGTTATCATTTCAAATGACTTAAAATGGGGGAAGCATATCAAATAAATTCATTTTTTCAATACGGAAAACATTTAAAGTCCATTCGGTAAATACCATTAATTTGCTCTATAAATCTTATATAAGACCCAAGTTAGAGTATGCTTGCTGGAATCCATACTACGCTGAGGACATCGAGACCTTGGAGAAAGTGCAGATATCATCATTTAAAAGGTCACTCAAAAAAACTTTCCAAAGAGAAATCTGCGAAATTTCCTAGAAAAAACTTTATTACTAATCGAATAGTGTAGTGTATACATGGAACTCTTTGGAGGAAAATACAGTTGGTGCATCTAGTGTGAATCAGTTCAAAAACAGACTTGATCAAGAGATGCAGAAAAAGACTAGTGCATTATGGACCATAGAAATCGTTTTTTGAGAAAGCCTTCTTTTTTATAGTGTAATACGTCGAATACGTGTATGTGGAAGTCGTTTCAACAAGGATGTCAAGTTTTTTTCAGTGCCTACCGTTTTAAATTTTTCCATCCTGCATCTAAAATAAAGCCATACTCGAAATACTTGTAAGAATCTAAGCTTTTATAAGCCTTCATTTGCTCATTGCTGTAAAAACTGTAGGTCAAAATTAGACATTTTTTCAAACTTACCGTTCGCCCACATCCCGATGTTCCTGCCTTAAAGTCTTCAGATATTTCCTCTGCATCTTGAAAATTATATTATAACAAAGTACAAAGTAAACTATAATTAATTCGAAAATATTTCAACTAAACTCAAGATGAACAAAAAAACATAAATTTTCTCACAGGTGCCATATTGAAAAAACATGTGGTTCGGAGGATCTAATTGATGAAAAAGGCAGGAAGCGCAACGACAAACCGGTTTTCGAGCGTACAGTAAGTTTAAGAGTCATGACGCTCCGGATTTTTCGAAAGTGTATGCGCAACTTCATCCAACGATGCTAGAGATTTCCGGGTAACAGACGTCCGGCACCGTGGTTTTCCTCATTGCTTAGGTCCTTATTTACAATTTTTGCTAAGAGTGTTTTCATCGGTGAAGAAAAAGATAGTAAATTGCGTTAAACCACCCCATTTATCGCTACAGTGCCAGGGGTTGTGGATGGGTCGGTCGTGGCACCGTAGGTTTTTTAGGCATCATACGCATTAAAAAGAACTTTTTGGCGTTGATTTCATGCGTCGGTGATGAAAAAGGTGTATGTTATAAAAAAACGGTCAATTTTTTAATTAAAAAAATATGTTTTCAGCAAAATTTCATTTCAATCATTTCGGGTACGTCTTTTCACGACGAATCGTTTGTGACATTCGAAATGTCATTCGCTTCAAGGTCGAAAAAATGAGCGGTCTGTTAGACTAAATGAACATAGAGCGTTTGAAGCAGCTTTCAAAAAATCCATATTTATTTTCACAGCTTCCATACATTTAAAATTGTTCAAAAATTGGCTACAAAAAGTATTTAAAGCAACTTTGAAAACATCTAAAGTCAATCTCCATCCTCTACCCTTTCAAATATTAAATTTTATATGTTTTTTTTTTTTAATTCTAGGTGGTAGTCAGACCAATGATGTACATCGCTCTGACTTACGATCACAGATTGATCGACGGACGCGAGGCAGTATTATGTTTACGTAAAATCAAATCCGGAGTGGAAGATCCCCGTACCATGCTAGCCGGTCTTTAAATAACTAATCAGCCAGGTGATACTTTGATTCATGTAATAATTTTGTTTTTACTATATAAATTAATAATTTTTCAACTAATTAGTGATCGCAATATTGTCGGCATCCAATCTTTATTAGGCTTTTTTTATTATTTTAGGAATCTGAAATGTCACTGAAAAAAAGAAATAATTCTTTAGGCATCCGAAATAAGAAGTTATTATATGAGTATTTTTATTATTTATGTAAATTTATTATGTATTATTTATTTGAAATTGTTTTTCATTTTATTTACATATTTTAATTTCCAATGAAGCACATACATTCGATTTATACGAAAGAAAAAAATTAATAATAAAACAACAAAATTTGGTAATTGATGGAAACACGTTTTAAACAAATTAATAAATTTTCTTTTTATTGAATTTTAATTTTAGTAAAAATGTGAATAAAAATATGTGAAAAATGTGTTGCTTAATTTATTGTTACACTTAATTGAAAGTATTGTAGCAAAATAAAAAAAATTGTTTGTTTTAGATTTTATTTTTTTGTTGTTAATTTCTCCAAATGAATAAAAGTTTTGTTATTAGACTGACTACATAAAATAAACACAATAAAGACTTAAATATAGCATAAATAAGAGGTAAGCATACACTACAATCTAGTTATGTAACTGATAAACAGGAAATCCTTTTTAAAAAACTTTATTATCTTGAGAACGGTACAAATGAACTAACTAGATTCTGATCCTAAATTCCTTTATATAATATTAATATGCTGATACTTATACCATTGCTTACAATGGCAAAATGTGGGGGTTTAGTGGAACATAACTATCTCACTATTCATCATTTAAATTTATTTAAAATAACTATTACAGAATTTTTTATACAGGATGAAAAGTTCTCGAATAAACTCAGTCAAGTAAAGGAAACTGAAATATACTAATTATGAGGGCTATGAGGCAACTTCTTTGTGTTTCTCCTTCAAATGCATTTGCAAATGTTGCTTATACTTGAAAGTCTTCGAGCAAACATCACAAGAAAATTCCCTGACGTCACTGTGAGTCTTCATGTGCATATTTACTCCGGATTTTAGACTGAAACTCTTATCGCAAATCTAAAATATCGAATCAAACATTTTAAACTTTATATTAATATACATGCCTCTGATAGAGAAGATTTTATAAATTTCATGGTTAATCCGCATTTTTGTAATCTTGAATTTGAATCTTAATAATAATAATTCTGAACTAGTGTACAATTATTCTTGAGTTGATCAAGAGCCGGTAATAGTCCAAATTTTGATATTAGGCATAATTTCTCTAGAATAATCCAAATCAATACCTGCTTTTGATTAACTGGGAAATGTTTCAGAAGTAACCAATAAGTAGTCCTTTTGTTTGTGCTTGAAATTAACGTGTTTTTCTTATTCAATAAACTAGTCATGAAACAATTACGCTATTGCTTTGCAGTATATATTAAAAGTATTATTAAATGGTTGCGGTGATTAAAAAAAATTTACTCACCTGACAAGAATAAGGTCGTTCTTTTGTATGGACGACTTCATGTCTTTTTAAGGCATGAGGTGTGAAAAACCCTTTCCCGCATTTGTCGCACGTGTAACGTCTGATTCCTGCTTCTTTATCTTGGTGTTTTTGTAGGTGCTGCTGTAGACGTTTTGTGTTGAACATTAAGCTGCACTTTGGACACTTTTCAGTCTGAAAATAATGTGCAATCATTATTTTCAATTCTTTAAATATTATTCAAGGAAAATTATGTTTTTAATGACCAAAATTGACATTAGGAGTTTGTCCTTGAAATTGTTACTATCGGGTCTTCAAAAAAAAAAAAACAATCAAAGATTGCTATGGTTTTTTAAACATACGTCTTAGCAATATTTTTCTTTAATTTTGACAATATCAGTCAATGAAATTTAATGTCAAAATGTCATGTCAAAAATCCTGACCAATAAACAAAGCAATCTTCGATTGGTTTTTTTTTTGAAGACCCGATATAATGGTTTAACAATAGTAAACGATAAAAGTAAACCGATGAGACTATTGCATTGAGTCTGTTATTATTTGTTCGTCATTAAGAAGTTACTGCGACTTCACTTTACTTTGAAATTTAATTATAAACTCGCTCCGGCAAACTAGAGGCTAGATAATAGATTTTCTTATAATAATTAACAAGGATATAATTATTGCTATAACAATAGTGAAACGTGCAGGCTGTTATATTTAACAGAAACCACGATCAGTATCACGAGTACCTACCTACTGATCAACTTTTTAATACATAATACCCTCTTGCTGCTTGTAATGTGATATCAAATTCTTCATAACCATTAACAAGAAGAGCCGCGAGCAATTTGAACAAAAGTAGGTGAAAGTAAGCTGATTTTATTAAAAACTAGATTGATTTTCATGTCTTCAATTAGCCGTGATCGTCTAGTAGTCTAGTGGTTAGGACCCTACGTTGTGGCCGTAGTAACCCAGGTTCGAATCCTGGTCACGACAATGTAAAACAAACTATGAGAAGACGTATTTTTTATATATTTTTTTTTTGATATAATTTTGATTCAAATTTCTTAGACATGTTGGTTAAATCAGCTATAGTTTTTATAAAGTATTTTTATAATAACGATTAATGGAATGCCTAAAAAACACCAAAGGATTTGGTATCTTTCCATATCTACATATTAGTAGAGTGCAAATACGGTTTGAAATTGAACAAATTAACATCAAGATGAGACTAGCGGCAATTAGTAGTATGTAAATTGATCTGTAAACAACATACTGAAAATCCCCATATGTCTGGATATTGCAACATCAGAAAAAATAAGGTCAAAGGTCATGAAAATCGATTTTTCGCAAAAATCTCGCTTCCAGTGCATCTGACGTCAGAGAACCCAAAACAAAACTTACGTGAAATAGTATTCTCTACAAAATTGATCATATTACATTTTTTTCGTATGAGTAACCGTTTTCGAGATATAGCGTGATCAAGCGGGAGCGAGCATTCAAAATAGGCAATACTGTATTATACTGCGGAGCTATAGCTATAAATGCATTTTTCCTAATCTGTTCGTCTGGAAAATAAAATTTTCAATAATAGAATAGGCTCCTTGCATCAAATTTTTTTATTGCTGATTTCTATAGTTCATGAAAAATAAGTTAACACGTGTTTTTTCTTTTTCTTCTTAGTCAAAAATTGACGGAGATACATGATACAACACAATGAAATCTGCCTATGAGCAGGGCCGATCCTAGGGTTTCAGCCGCCCGCGTGCAGATCGCAATTTCGCCGCCCCATAAAGATAGCCCTCTGTACGTAGGAGGCGCCGGTGGTGGTAGCTCGCCGCAAGCGCCACCGGAGGCAGAAAATTTTTTTGGATGCCACGCCCAAAACCATTCATTTCGAGCCACAAAATGAACGTTTTTGGGCATTTCGAGTTAAAAAAAAACTTATTTGGAACACATTTGTTTTCTATGAGTTGTTTGAATGCTGGTGAGTTGTGATCAATAATGACAAATACCTACTATCCTAAAACTCAGTAGGGCCTGGGCTTGGGCCTGGGTACGTAAGTACAAAATAAGGCCCAGTGAAAAATCGAGATACCCCAGTCCCAAGTCGTAATACTTCATAAAATACCCACCTGCACTTGGAATTCTTTGGTATCAAAAAAGTTGGTAACATTGTTAGCGGCAGTATTCACCTAGTTCTGTTGGATAGTTAGTAATTATTCTTGCAGAATTAGGTGAATTGGGAACAAAAATAAACATTTTGGAAAAACAATGCAAAAGTATTCCGAAAATATGAACATTTTTGCGATCCAATGATGGATGTCTAAAGAGGTAAAACATTATGCGTGAGCAGGGGCGGACCTAGGACCTTTGGGGCCCGACGCAAATTTTCTTTTGGGGCCCTATCATGCTTTTTTTAGTTATTTTTCGTCTGGTGTTGTGGTGTGAGGTGAGTGTGCGAAAGTTATTATATTTTTGAAGTTTTTAACAACCTAATATAAACACAAATTTAATCAATCAAGAAACAAGTTATTCAGAAATATGAAACAGAAAACAAGTTAAACGAAAAAAAAAATAGAAATTGTAAAAACTCAGGAACTTTTTATCTAAACAAAAAGATAAACAACATAGTAGTACCGTACTGATACTAGGCGAATTCGGTCAATCAGGGGCGGACCCATGGGGAAGGGGGGCAGGGGGGGGCAACGCCCCCCCCAATGTCCACTCCAGTTGGTAAAAAAATGTCTAGTTGGTTTCCAATCCTCACGCCAGTTGGTAAGACCCCCAATGTCCACTCCAGTTGGTAAAAAAATATCTAGTTGGTTTCTAATCCACACGCCAGTTGGTAAGAGAAAACGGCAGTGTTAATACTTCTAAAATTGACTTAAACACGTTCTAAAGAAAGGAAGACTTTATTCTTGAAACCGAGGAACAGCGTTCTCATGAGAACGATTGCTCTGTCATTGTCAGTGTTTAGGAAATATGGATACGGACGATGAACATAGAACCTTCGTTCTCATGAAAACGCTGCTTCCCTGTTTCGAGAATAAAGTCCATGCTGAGTGGCTGAACTTAGCCACTGGCACCGCCTGAATGTACCCATTTCCTCTCTCTAGACCAATGACCTATTAACACAGATAGACAGAACAATAAACAATAATATCGGTTGACTACATGACATGAACCGCATCTCTCCCCACTATTTATTAATCCTTGTGTTATTTTGTATCTTTCTCTAACACGTGGAAAGCGATTATTTTTCAATGAAAATTAGCAACGCTGCAAAAAAATAAATCCCACCTCGAATTCCACCTTTCCACCAATCAGCGGCTTCTATTCAATTGTCATGTCAAAATGCGAACTGCAGGTATTTTATGACAATTTCCATTTGTCAATCAGTGCGCAGTGAGTGTATCCGCATCTTTTTCTAAAATTATGTAAAATATAAGGATAAAGATACACTTTTGTAACACTGATTCTGGTTTCATTTTCAGAGTTGCCAAGTATGCGATAATAAAATGGGGGCGGAGTTAGCGGAATCATTTGAATCCCTACTCCTAGCCGCTCTCACAGCTCACCCCCCCTGGCCCATAAACATGTAGTCAACCAAAACAAAGCTATTTTATCAATGGGATGTTCTGTCGTTCTGTCTATCTGTGTTAATAGGTCACTGCTCTAGACCTAATGAACATACATACCTATCTATGACAAATGTCAATTTAGTACTTAATTTATACAGGGTGTTTGGTAGGTCGATGCAAATATTTTGAGATGCGATAGAGTAAGTCATTTAGAACCTATTTAGTCAAACTTACCTTAGTACCAAGTCTTATGGTTTTCAAAATATGGTATATTTTATTTTTTCTTAATCAACTCCTTCATTCGGTGCTTCAATGCAATATTAGGCAACAACATCACAAATTATCACACAAATAAGCCAGACGTTAACAAACTGTTCACTTATTTCAGTTTACAAGTGATAATTTTGTTTTTAAAGAGAAGAAAAAAGAGGCTAGGTCCAGGTTTTTCCGTAAATACCTACTTATTTTTGGGAATCTGTAGTCTTAATTAATGATTTTTGTGCTGCAATCCAAAAAAAAAAATTGTAATTTTTTCGTGATATGTGCAATTCGAAAAGGCACATGTGAAAATACTTATTTTCCTAATAGGTGCGTAGTTTTCCTTGTACTTTATTTTTTAAATTTTCACAAAATGGGATAAAATTTTGTATACATCACCTGAGTTAAAATGTTTATTCGTTCATTAATCCACTCGCTGGGGCTCGTAGGTTAACCTTTTTTCTCATAAATAAACATTTATTTAACTCTCTTGGTGTACCTATAAATAACTATGAAAACGTTGGTTGTCTTTATCGTATTTTTTTTCAAAAAAAAAGCTTAATTTGCAATGGAATTAGCACTCTTAGTATTAATTTTTTATTTATTTTATTGTTAATGCATTTGACCCAAGAAATACACATTCTATTAAGATACAAAACAAAAATAATCGAGAAAGTATTTCTCAATATCGCATTAAAGCACTCAATGAAGGATTTCTGAGATTTTTTTAGGAAAAAATTAAATCGGTCATATTTTGAAAACCATAGGACTTGGTACTAAGGTAAGTTTGACTAAATAGGTTCGAAATGATTTACTCTTTCAGCTCCAAAATATATGCATCGACCTACCAAACATCCTGTATATATTATATATCCTCAAAATTTTAGACCAGCTGCATACGCTCTTGCAACAGAGATTGAAATTCTCTTTGACCTATGTAATAAACATACCAAAACTATTGATAATATCCAACAAGTAGTAAAAGTAGCATTAAAAAATATAAATTCACTCAAGAAAGCATTTCAAGTATGCCAACTCTACTTTACTGCACGATATTCAAGGTGAGTTCGACTTGGCAACTCTTTTGATTCCTTTGACACTTTTTACTGCAAAATCGTTCGGGTCAGGCCACTGGGAGCAAATAGTGCAAGCTTCTCATCGTTCGGGTACAGCCAAGTAAAGTGAAAAGAGATAACTCCAGAAGCACCACCTCGAGAGATGAAGTTCGAGGAGCGGGCATGCGCATTTCCTTTATTTCCAAAAGGCGGTAAAATTTAAGTTTTTAATAATTCACTATGCTAACGATCCTACCGAAAAGAATTCAAAGAAGATATTTTATCCTTAGGGCTTGGTCACCTCCTGGGGTCCTGGTCGAAAAAATGGCATCGCTCCCCCTAAATATCCGCAAAAACACATGTTCGGTTTGTGATGGGGATAAGCGCCCGCGGCTCGCCTTGCTCCTGATCCGTTCGACTAAATCACTTTACTCTTTTCACTCTGTGATCACGTGGTCATGGAACAGCTCTCTATCTGTTTTAACTCCGTTTTGCCAAGCCGAACTCACCTTGAGTAGCAACCAATGAGCGAAAATTCAGCTAACTAAAATTCGTAAAAAATTACTCACGTACAACTATGGGAGAAGAAAGACTAGTGGCCGTTTCACCAACTATTTTAGGGGAGCCTTAACGATAAGCATTCCTTAAAATGACAGTCTTCCATGTAGAAATGTCAGTTTGAGGAATACTTAACCTTAGGGCTCCCCCAAATTAGTTGGTGGAAACGGCCAAGATCACCTAATGTCCCTCAAAAGTGAGAAGGACTTGGCCGACTCTATGGACTATATAAAAAATAGAAAAATACGTATGGCCACGGAAGAAAAATAAGTTAGGTACCTAGTAGAGCTTCAATTTGAATGGAATTTGTTCTACATATTTAAATATAACATTCCTACTAATCTAATTTTTTTTTAAATCGATATCGGCAAATTAATCATAAGTTAATTATACGTTTTCTGTTTTTTATGCATTCTATAAAAGTTGATGAATTACCCACAAATAAATTACCTACCCCAAACTTTTTTTTGTGCTTTTTTAAAGTGAGTTGGGAGTTGGCTCATTATGACGTAACGGCCCCCCCCCAATACCAAAGCCTTCGGAACGCCCCTGCGGTCAATCCTCCGCGAGTGAAAAGATGACTGGCCCCACGTGATCAGTTCTATTACTTCAAATGAAAGATGACGTGAGCTTCTGTCGACAGTGTCATCTTTCAACTCGCAGAGGATTAACCGAACTTGCCTACAATCTGTACTTCACCGACAAGTGCCTGTGCCATAAATTATCTCTGGAGTCTGAAAGACAATACCTAAAAAAGCCGCGTAAAGTCGACGCGTCCGCGGTTGCCGCATCGCGTCAAGCGCATCAGAGCTGGGATCACGATATTATACTATACTATACTATACTATACTATAATATACTATACTATACTACTTTCAAGACGTCAGGTTGCCTAGCAACTGTCATCATCACCTGTAATGTACGCGATAAATAGGTCGCGAATGACGTCATGAAAGCGGAATTTTACTTGTCGTGATCCCAGCCCAGGATTCCCGGCCTACAGGGCCTCTATTCTCGAAACAGGGGATACGCGTTCTCATGGCCACGAAGGTTCTGTCTTGCCCATATTTCTATTTCCATAGCACTGACAAAGACACAGCAATCGTTCTTTCTCATGAGAACGCTGTTCCCGATTTCGAGAATAGGCATCCTGGTATACAATTTTTTTTTTTTTATATCTAGTTTTTTTTTAATTCGTTTCTATCGGTCCCTTTAGAATCTGGTTGTGTGGGGGCCGCTCAGCTCTAGGGGTCCGACGCAGAGTGCGTCGTTTGCTTCATGCTAGATCCGCCACTGTGCGTGAGCCTATACACTGACTGTGCACTAAACGCTCTATTTAAGCTATCGGGAGATCGAAGTTTATTTTAAATTTTCAGGAGATTTTTAAAGTTCAGCTTATTTCTTTATTAGAAGTACATAGTTTTATTTTGAGAAATTCGTAAAAAGTTTTACTTGAATCTTGAATGACAGAACTATAGGCGGCCTGCGGCCGCCCTAAATTTGGCCGCCCGCGTGCGGGGCACGCGCTGCACACCTGCTAGGATCGGCCCTGCCTATGAGGTCACTTATCTAATAGATTAGTGACGTTGCACATGCTCAGTATATCTATACAGGGTGTTTGGAAGGTCGATGCAAAGTCTTGGGAAGGTGATAGGGGTCATTTAGACTTAATTAAGCCAAACATACCTTAGTACAAAGTCTTACGGTTTTCGAGTTTTTCGAACGTTTTGGATTTCTTTGAAAAAAAGACAATTTTTGACTTTTTTCTCGTTTAATCTCTAAAATAAAAGGTGACAGCTTGACAATAATTTTTTTTTCAATAGCAGAACGTGTGTCTCTTCTGAAAATGTAAAGAACAGAAAACCAAACGAACTACAAAAAAATAATAAATTAATGTTTGGTAATTTTTCTTTCTCCTGATCAAAAATTACTTTTTCTGATAAAGTATTACTAATAAAATCAGCTTGTTTACAGCTGATTTAGTTAATAAACTTAGCAGAAAAAGTAATTTTTTATCAATAAAAAGAAAAATTACCAAAAATGTATTTATTATTTTTTTGCAGTCAGTATGGTTTTCTTTTCTTTACACTTTCAGAAAAGACAAACGTTCTGATACCAAAAAAAAAATATCATCAAACTGTCATCTTTTATTTTAGAGATAAAAGGAGAAAAAAGTGAAAAATTGCCTTTTTTTAAAAAAATCCAAAACGTTCGAAAAACTTGAAAACCGTAAGACTTTGTACTAAGGTATGTTTGGCTTAATTAAGTCTAAATGACCTCCCCTATCACCTTCCCAAGACTTTGCATCAACCTTCCAAACACCCTGTATATACAAAACTTAATATTTGAATAACTTCCGAAATAATCATATTTGGGCGAAATTAAAAAAAAGTAACGATTTTTTTTCGATTTCCTACAGTTTGCAATAAACAATATTCAATTTAATTTTCCATGCAAGTAGGTACCCTATTCCATTAGTTACCAACTCCTCAATCTATTCCTTCATAAACCCATCCTTTTCTTACTTAGTACTGAGCACCACAAAGAACTCTTATGGACAAATGGAGGACCTATTCAACTGTATCAAAGTACCCTTGTGACTATGTCGTAAGATAAGTACCTACCTTATCAAGGAAAGACCCCTCTGCGAAGTCGTACTGAAAAGCTGATCAAATGACATCCATACCAGAAGACTGTGACACTAAGGTTCCAAAAGGCACTTTAGAAATTTGGCACTCTATAAATACCAACCAATGGTTATTCGTTGTTACTAATCCTACAATCGGCACAAACTATTGTGATTCTCACAGCCGAACCAGAGATGTTAATATACCATGTATATTTATATTATATTTATAGCTTATATTACCTTAAATTCTTCGTCCAATCTCTCTGCAATCAGTTGAAATTACTTTGGATGATTGTTGCCAAATAAAGCAAGATCTACTGCAAGTAGACACTATGGAATATAGGAAACGGTAAGAGATACAAAATCGGAATCAATGGCCAAATGTGTTACTGCTTTCGGGAGATCAAGAAACTCCGAATACAATTCATAAAAATGCAAACCTCTATTTAAAAAAATAAAGTTGATGATGATCGGCAAAAGACGAAACGTCGGATTTCAAATTTGGTTACACCATTATGTAGAGGGGAGAAAGTTGCCCCAATAAAGTGAAGTTTATTTGAAATACTTTTACAAATGACTCCAGGAAAATATAGAAATGGATTTTACAAAATTTTGATTTCCATGTATCTCCGGAAGTATTCGGAATTTTCCAAATTTCGAAGTAGCGTTTTATTAAGCAAGAAATTCCGCAACTTTGTCCCAATTTCACCGAACCTGTATCTCTTACCGTTTCCTATATTCAAATGATTGCTCTCGAAAAACGGACACCCTGTATAGATAAATCTTCTTGATACCTATTCAATTAACCGTTCAGGGTCGGTTTCTCGATAGCTAGTCCAGGGTAAACGTGTCCAATTGCAATGTTTACCCTGGAGTTATGGTTAACTGCTCTGACCCGGGGGTGACTTGCTTGCTATTGAGAAACCGGCCTTCAGGTGAGGTGCCAAAAATACACAGGAAAACCCTGTACCTGCCGACACAAATATGTTTGAGGGAATGCCAGAAAAGCGAAAGCATAGTCGCGGTTGCCTGGCGCCCACCAAATATCAAATTAACCAGAGCAGAGGTTACGCATGTTGCATTGCATTGTTGTCAACAGGCGCGGCTCGTGAGTTTTTTTACAGGTGGGTCAAATTAAGAGGGACAGCGCCGCAGGCTAAAATAGCTCCTTGGGCGAAAAATTTTTGGTACTTAACTAAATTTTTTGGTAAAAGTGCAGTATAGCCCGGTCACCTAAAATAGCATTTTTTTGAATAAGAATCGTTTGTTTAACGTTCAAATAGTGCATTTTGAAGAAAATTTTCCAGCGGAAATCTTTAATTTAAAAATTACAAATTAAAATCATATTGAAAATACTCGAAAAAATGGGTATTTTAGGTGACCGGGCTATACTGCACTTTATCCCCTAAATAAATATGCAGTATAGCCCGGTCACCTAAAATGTATTTTTTTCCATTAAAATTTGTTTGTTAAACATCCAAATAGTGCATTTCAAAGAAAATATTTCACCGGAAATCTGAAAATCTTTAATTGAAAAATTACAAATTAAAATTGTACTGAAAATACTATTTATTTGTAACCGAGCTATAATGCACTTTTTCCCTAAATAAATATGCAGTATAGCCCGGAAACCTGAAGAGTTTTTTATTTAATTAAGAAAATGCAGATTAAATCAAACTAACTCTCACTAACCCGTCCGTATAGTGCTAGCTAGTCCGCAGAAGTAAAATACTGTTTATTTGTAACTGACCTATACTGCACTTTCGGCCCTAAATAAATATGCAGTAGGGGAGAGTGGGACAACTTCGACATGTTAAGGTTTGCAAGATTTTAAAAACAATTTGTATTTACAGAAATAAACACAACTTTATTTAAACATAGTGATAACATATCTTTAGTAGGTAGGCATTTTAAACCAATATCGTATAAATTCAAAGAATTTATTGTCAGTGTAATTTTTCAATTAAAAATTTCCTTTAGAATTTTTTTTTTTAAATTTACTAGCACCAAGACTAGCACTATACGGACGGGTTAGTAAGGGTTAGTTTGGGTTAATCTGCATTTTCTTAATTAAATAAAAAACTCTTTAGGTGACCAGCTATACTGCATTTTTATTTAGGGGAAAAAGTGCATTATAGCTCGGTTGCAAATAAATAGTATATTACATACCGAGGTGGAAAGTGTTTCATTACTGTCGAGAGATTTTAGTTAGACCGAGGCGCAGCCGAGGTCTAACTAAAATTTCGAGACAGTAATGAAACTTTTCACCGAGGTATGTATACTATTTTATTTACAATCATTCGAATTTTGAAATTTTGATTTGAATTAAAACTAAAAAATACAATAATTAACAATTTCATTTACTTTCGGCCCACGGGTCGAAAGTTTACTTTCGACCCGTGGGCCGAAAGTAAAAGTAAAAAAATACAATAAATTTTAAATATTCCATTTACTTTCAGCCCGTGGGCCGAAAGTAAAAGTCAAAAAAGTGACATTTTCGAACTTTTTAAAAGTCAGTAAAGTCAACATTACATGTATGATTGTAAATAAAAGTATTTTCAGTACAATTTTAATTTTTAACTTTTCAATTGAAGATTTCCGCTGAAACATTCACTTCAAAATGCTTTATTTGAACGTTAAACAAACGATTCTTATTCAAAAAAAAATACCATTTCAGGTGACCGGGCTATACTGCATATTTATTTAGGGGATAAAGTGCAGTATAGCCCGGTCACCTAAAATACCTATTTTTTGAGTATTTTCAATTTAATTTTAATTTATAATTTTTAAATTAAAGATTTCCGCTGGAAAATTTTCTTCAAAATGCACTATTTGAACGTTAAACAAACGATTCTTATTCAAAAAAATACCATTTTAGGTGACCGGGCTATACTGCATATTTACCAATTTTTTGGCTTTAGTAGAAATTTAAATTTGAAAATTTCAATTTCGCGCTCATTTATGGTCATTTTGAAATTTGACAAATGATGACGTAGATGTTGGGTAATATCCTTGCTAAATGTTGGGTAATATCCTTGCCAGATGTTGGGTAATATCACAGCCTCCTATAGTTAACAAGCCATGAAGTTGGAAATGACGGCAACACACCAATATATTGCCCATATTTAGTTGATACCTGTTCCTTTGTGCTTTGATTGCAAATTTTTAGCAAATGGGTACAGGAGCAAAAATGAAGGTAAGTTAAGGTAAAACAATAAAAACAATATTAATATTTGTCTGCAAGAGCATAGGTCTCGATATATTACCTAAGATATTTAAACTTGTTCCAGATGCCATGAAACTGCTGTGTTCCTGGGTGCAAATCGAACTATTAGGAGTTCCTTAAAAACTGAAGAAATGCAAACATTTTTATTTCCAAAAAAATTCTGAAGTGCAAAAAATGTGGATGAAAGCAATACACCAAGATAATTATACCCGAGATTATACAATAACGAAAAATTCTGTGGAGTGTTGTAAGCATTTTGAAGAAACCGAAATAATTAGATTTGAAACAAACAAGGATAAAGGCGTAGTTCGCGAGTTCAAACTAAAACGTCCAACTCTTAAAAGTAGGTACCTCTTATTTTCGAAAATCAGCTCAAGTATTTGAATGGACTTGCCTTCCGAAAAAATCCCAAAGAAAGAAAAAGTTAGATTTTCAAAAGACATACTGAAACATAACACTTTAGACTCTAGAAATATATTCATTTAAATCAATTATTTACTGTTCTTATTTACACAAATAGTTAAATTATTCATTGAATTACTGTTTTTGGCCCTTTAGTACAATAAATTATGCATTTTTTGTGATTTATATTAATAAAATAAAAAATATATATTTATACAAACAAACACCACCAGCACCACTTGGCGGTAAGATTGCGGTGTTGCCTTTTTAACTTCATGGCTTGTTAAATGTAGGAGGCTGTGGTAATATCCTTGCTCCTAATTTCAGGATTTTCAGGTTATGTCTTTATGTCTACGTCAAGTAGAAAACAACAGGTTGGTTAGAAACCTTTTTAGAATTCATGCAATAAGTTAGTAAATATTTAAATAATAAAGAAAATACAACAACAATTTAGTTAATTATACCCATCCTTACATTTTAAATAGAAAAAAAAAACTTACTTTGGGTGGGTCTAATGTTTATTGTTTAAGTCGACTGAGTCCCAAATTTAGACACGTTTGAACAACAAATCAATTCTCCTATCCTTCTGATGAGCAAAGTCACAGCCTCGCAAAGTGGTCAATGACTAGTCATTGAAGTTCCCAATTTTTTTGATAAATGCCTTCTCAATACTGAGCATAGACAATGCACTCAAGCTAGACTGCTCTTTCGTGGTTTGGCATAAATCAAGCTTTGCTTTTGGACGACCACTTTTCTTTAATTCCAAAAGTCAATCCCCCACTGGAATTTAAAGATATTATTTCCTGAACAAGGGAACCCATTTTTGTGACGCGATTAAAGAAAGATTCAGGACAGATTACTCAAAAAATTAAATCAAAACAAAAACAATGTGCAGAATGACAATTCAGTAATTGTTTTAAGAAAAATAACTCTGGACACCCCAACACTCTAGGACTGTTGCTTTTTATCTTTCTTCGATAAACGCGATTGAAAAACGACAATAAAATCGTCTAATTCTGAGCGCTCTTGTTCCATTCCGATAAATACCCATATCGATCGATCGAGAATCTGGCGCCATTGCCGGCCGTCGACGTGATGGAACATATGGGAGCAAATGTGCCTCTTCATCTTACTCATTTACGCCCGTTATGTCCTCTCTCTCTGATTCCTATTGCATTCGCCTATGATCATCCCAATTTTGAATACGGCCGAGCGCAGCTAGGCCTGTATTTGTAATTTTAAAAGGCGGGTACCCAATATGCGCAAAATAATTCGATTTCTGTATTCTGTTGAGCGTGATGTTGGTTAATTTAAAACGTAATATTCAAGATGTTTAATTAAAAATTTATTGTTTGATTTTTTGGTGGGTCATTGACCGAATGACCTTACAGAGGAGCCGCGCCTGGTTGTCAACATGAGGGAGAGTTTTCAGGGGGGGCCAGCTAAATTTGAGGGGGGGCCCCGGCCCCCCCTGGCGTCGCCACTGTTCTGGTCACCTGCTGTTGCTGTTGCCGATGGTTACCTCTAAGGTGGATCAGAAAAATCTGCTCCAAAAATCCTTGCCAATATCTGTATCAATAGTCATAATACCATTCCTGGATTTCTGACAGCAGGCTCTCTCCACCTAAAGTAACTTTCAGACGAATTCCAGGACAAAACGAAATTATTGTTATAAATTCACACTTCATGGACTCTCATGGAATCGACAATAGGATTTATCAAACTTTACCCAGAACCCTCTACGGAGAAGTCAAACCACACCAACCAGGATGACAAAGTCAAAAAAACAAAAATTCCGAAAAATTTAAAAAGACTTTCCATTCATAACGATTAACGATAATTCTTTTTATCCCATTTTGACGTTTAAAAATGACATTATTGAACGCATAACAATAAAGGTAAGTAGACGGCGTTTATCACCTCAGTGATTTAAAAACTTTTTAATTCACTCTCGGCATTTTAAGTCACTCTGCCCAACTAAATCTGAAACTTCAGTGATTTAAAATATTTTTAACTCACTCCCGGCATTTTTCCTTGTAAGTACTTTATTTTCCAAATATCCATAAGATGGGATAAAATTCTGCATACATCACGTGAGTTAAAATGTTTATTCATTCGAAGAAAATTAACCCATTCGCTAGGGCTCGTGGGTTAAACTTTCTTCTCATGAATAAATACTCATTTAACTCATTTAAGAACTCACTTGGTGTATAAATAACTATTATCCTATTTTGACGTTTAAAAATGACATTATTGAACGTATAACAATAAAAGTAAGTAGACGTTTATCACTTCAGTAATTTAAAAACATTTTAACTCATTCTCAGCATTTTAAGTCACTCTGTCCAACTAAAAATCTGAAACCTCGCAGTGATTTAAAATATTTTTAACTCACCCCAGTCACCCACGGCATTTTTCCTTGTACTTTATTTTTCAAATCTTCACAAAATGGGATAAAATTTTGTATACATCACATGGGTTAAAATGTTTATTCATTCGAAGGAAATTAACCCACTCGTTAATGCTCGTGGGTTAAGCTTTCTTCTCATGAATAAACATTCATTTAACTCACTTGGTGTATAAATAACTTGAGTTATAGGGAGTTACAAGACATAGGATTTAATTGATACCTGTTATTACATGTTTACATAAGCAATTCCAACACATAAAAAAAAACACCAAAAGTAAAAGAAAAAAACATTTATTTCACTACTATACAGAATTATTGAGGCACGTCCAGTGCCTGGAAATTAATAGGGACTTTTTCAAATGCCTCCATCGATTGGCTCCAGATGGCCATCCTCATCAACATTAAGGGCGCCGGGTAATGACAATGACCACAGAACCTGGGTGACGGATCTATGTGGAGTTACGCGCTCCTCGGAATCCAACTATGCGCCAACTTAAATAAATATTTAAAAAAATGTTATAATCATTGTACTAACAAAAATTATAAGTTTTATCTTACCTGCTTCAACTGTAAATTGAAGAGCCCAACAATGAAGGCCTCCTTCTGGCATCTGCACTTCAGACATTCAAAAACCAGTTTGCACGGATGACTGTTCATTCTGACTAGGAATCTATTATAAATACCATTTGAAGCACTACCATTTCATTTATATGGAAATTTTATCGATCAAATTTAAGTAAGTATTTCTCTTTTAGAAACACAAATACTAAACCCATACATTATTAATATCACACTTAACACTGCATTTAAACTGAATATTGTGTATCAATGGCAAAAAATAACACAACGATCTTTACTTTTCAACGGTTAGTTTTATATTATCCATCCTTCCTAAAAAAAGTTTCGAAAGTGCGGACCAAAATGAAAATATGTTCCCTTTCTTGGGCTGGACAAACAAATCAATAAGGGCCAATAAAACATCTGGTCTCAACTCTGGTTGGTACCTGCTTTGTACCCTTGTCCTTTTTAAAACAACTTATTTTAGATAAAGATTTTAACATTGCTAAATTTTGTTGGTAGGCAAGGTTGTTTGAGAGAGGCAGTTTGCCTGATAAGTTTATGGCGTCATCTGGGGTTCCTCGCGTAATGCAAATCTCCATAAGGCACCCCAGATGCGTTATCAGGTTAACCATTAGCAGGCAACCTATTAACTTTAGGAACCTTGGTCGGTAGGTACTTTCTATTTCAAAGAAATTATTGAAAAAACTGGTAGTTTTTTTGAATACAAATTATATAGCCACTTGATTGACCAAAACTATAATAATTGACTATAAACCTAGATATCAAACATAGAATTTCATCACACATATTTATCATTATGTCCTAGTTGACGTAATTTAGTGTTTTCCTGAAGGCATTGAATTTCTAGCAAAACACTTAACGGAGAAGGATTGGTATGTCCCTATCAACGCGGCCAGCGCCTGATCTACTTTTGCCACTTTCCTTGGTTCGACTACCACTCTCACAAACATTATTGTAAGCAGTTCCAATTAATTTAAATAAATAAATTTCAAAGTTAGTCAAAAGGAATTTTTACTTGTGAAGAAATATTCTGGTATCTCTGTTTAATCCCATCTGCTGAAGATAATCTCCCAAGAGACACAGTTTGGTTTTAGACCCAACCAAGGTACAGCTAACATGATTTTCAATGCAAGACAAATACAAGAGAAATCCAGAGAACAAAATCACCCCCTAAATATGGCCTTTGAAGATTCTGTGAGGAAGTAAATAAAGTTTAAAAATCCTAGATCTCTGGGTTACCGGGCCCGACTTTTTACATCAAGGCGATGAAAGACACTGTTGTTATACAAAACAAAGCCGAAGTATTACCTTAGATTATAGTATTACTAACTCATGAAGTAGATGAAGTATTGGTAGAATTTGTAGCATACTTACTATTAGCTTCGAAAAACAAATATGTAATATGATAAACTAATCTTGGAAAAACTTTCAAATAACAGTCATGTAAGTAGGTATATAGCTAGGTAACAATTATTACATATTTTGCCAGTTATTTTCATGAATTATTCCAGATAAATTTAATTCAATTCTCACCTTTTTATGTACTCTGTTTATATGTAATCCCAGATTCCTAGCACTGCTGTAAGTCTGACTACAAATTTCGCACAAAAATGGCTTTTCTCCAGTGTGAACTATTCGTTTGTGGGTTTCGAATTCGCCAGGTGTCGAATAGCCTTTATCGCATAATGCACATTTGTAGCTTTTGTATTGGCCCGTATGTTTCTTGTTGTGATTGAATAAATTCTGATTTGAGCTAAAAGAAAAAAAAAAATTTAATTCAAGGAACAAAACATATAGAATATAGAATGAAATAAGGAAGATAAATGTCTCTCTCATAGATGTTTGGGGAACCATTGAACTATTAACATCATTTTCTTCCCTACTCTACTAATCATCAACCTATAAATTTCACTTACGCAAAAGTTTCTTCACAAGTGTAACACTTGTAAGGTTTTTCCCCAGTATGCACTCTTCCATGATTGACCAACTGTTGTTTGCTTTTAAATTTCTTCTGGCAAATTTCGCATTGGAAATTTTTAATATCGGAATGAGCAGTTATTATGTGTTGTGTTAGACGGTTGGAGCGTCCCAATAGAGTTTTATTGCAGATATCGCACTGGAATTTGTGCACTTTCCGGTTGCGTTTTGGTAGTTTTGAAGGTTTCCTTCCTGCATTTATTCTCACAAGGTTTTCATTGGTTTCTAGATTTTCATCAGCAGCTTTTTCTTCTTTGATTAAATTTTCTTTTTCATTTTTTATTACATCAATATCAAGGTGTGTTTTAAAAGGGAATTGTTTTTGTTTTAAGATGATATCGGATTTTATGATTAGTGCACGGAAATCGTTTAAGGCTATCAGTTTTTGGTGGCACTGCGAACATAGATAGTTGGAATATGGATCTTTCTCGCTTATCTGGAAAATAATATTCTGATTTATTAGTTTGATATTGAAATGCTGAAAATGGAAAAGTATACTTAATAAAGAGTAGGTCGTTTCAAAAGTTGTTCTGCAGATAATTGAGTTTTTGAAATTTACTGTTTTTATAAGAGAAATGGTAGAAGTGAAAACATTTCAATACTTCTAAAATACTTGACACAGCATTTTAATATCTATCCTCTCCCAAAAATCCTTCAGTTCAGAATCATTTTCTTCATACCAACATAGCTACTATTTATTTTTCATTTTTCTGTTAGAATATACATAATATATAGCAAAGTTTACCTGAACTGAAGCACATTCCTCGATAATTTCAGAAATTGTCTTGTTTAATTTGACTTCCTTTGAAATATGCGTACCCTCTATGCAAGGGAAAAATTCCAAACAAATTCTACAGTAGTCTTCATCAAGATATTGCATCTTCAAAACAACAAATAATTATTTAAATTATTATCAAATTTGAAATTTCATGTTTTTGTTTATTTACATTTACTGACATCTCTCACAGCACAGCACATGAGTGAAATACGGGGCATGTACCGTTTTCATCTAAAAAGGTTAGAAGAACAACTGAGCTGGGGTGAGTTCAGGAATGACACACCCAGTGTGATTGTGACACCGGTGCGACGCGATAGCTGTTCAAAAATGCTAGACGATGCTATGGGCCCAATGACACACCCATAAAATCGCACCCTGTGCGTTATTTCTGAACTCGACCCTGCTTTCCAGTGCCTTAAATTATTAGAGTATTATGCTCCTGGAGTGTGATGCTCTTGAACTGTTCGACATAAACAGCACTGGAACGCTCTCGTCTTAACCCCCATCCTTTCGGACTTTGGGAGCATGGAACACCGAAATATTGGTTGGTACACGGGGGGGCAGGGGATAATAGGAATGAGTAGTTCCAGTGTATGACACTCTAAGCACTGGAATGCACAAAGCAATTGTGGAGCACTCCTGAGTTGCTCAAGAGTAACTCAAATGGGTCACTGGAAAGCACCTCTGATGGCGATTTCCATTTGTCAGTCAGTGCGCACTGAGTGTATACGCATCTTTTTCTAAAAGCATATAACATGTAAGGATAAGGATACTTTTATTGCACTGGTTCGACAAATGGAAATCGCTATGAATTCCAGATGGCTCTTTTCAACTCTACAGTCCACTGCTTCGGAAATTGATTCCGGAGTAAACCGAGCAAAATTATTTGCATTCGTCGGGTATTGACCAAGAATCGTAAGGTATTGACCTTTTGTTTCGACGCCATATTGCGGTGCGTGAACATTTGCCAATAGGGTACTTCCATGGAAAATTAAATTGATTATTGTTTATTGCAAACTGTAGGAAATCGAAAAAAAATCGTTACTTTTTTTTTATTCCGCCCAAATATGATTATTCCGGAAGTTATACAATATTAAGTTTTTTATATTGAGCATGTGCGACGTCACAACTCACAACGTATTATACCTAAGTTATGACGTCGGAAGGACATTTAAAAGCGTTGTATCTCCGTCAATTTTTGACTAACAAGAAAAAGAAAAAACACGTGTTGACTTATTTTTCATGGACTATTGAAATCAGCAATAAAAAAAAATGATGCAAGGGGCCTATTGCCAAAAGTAGAAAAAAATGCCGGGAGTGAGTTAAATAGTTATTTATGATATAAGTGCTAAAAGTGACATTTTATTTTGTGAAAAGGGAAGTTTGGGACACGACGCCGAAGGCGGAGTGTTCCATCCCTTTGAACAAAATAAAATCACTTTTAGCACGAATATCATACACTATTTTTTCTAGAAACGCACTAAAAGTGATTACTTTTAGCACCAGTGTCATAAAATGGCATTTTAGACACTGACAGCATCCGTTAAAAATGACACTTTTAGTGACGTTTGTAGAAAAAATATTTTTTCTCCAAACGTCAAAAAAACGTCACTTTGTCAGCACTTGTCAAGATGTTAGAATTTTAATTTCTATGCTGTTGACTTTACCTAGGTAGAAAATTTGACTTTGTTAACAGTTAATGCACTGTTTAACTGTCAACACAGTCAAATTTTCTCTCGAGAGAAAGTCAAGAATAAGGCCTCTGGTAGGCAAATCCAGCGGGTTTACACCTGTCGAGGTGGTAGAAATTTAATTTTTCTCCAAACGTCAGAAAAACGTCACTTTGTTAACTCCTGTCAAGATGTCAGAAATTTGATTTCTATGCTGCTAGTCAAATCCAGCGGGTTAACACCTCTGTCGAGGTGGTAGAAATTTAATTTCTATGCTGCTTGGCAACCCCAGCGGCAGCAAAAGTACTTTTAGTGCCGCTGGAGCGGCAGAAGTACTTTTAGTGCCGCTCGTACTTTTACTGCCGCTCAACCATTCACTTGCCCCCGAGCTTACCCCATTCGTTTGGAGAAAAAATAGCGTGTTGCATACGGAGTAGAAGCACTTTTTGTGCTGAAGCGGTAGGTTTGCGAGCCGAACGTAGTGAGGCTCGCAAACCTACCGCTTCAGCACAAAAAAGTAAAGCTTCTACTCCTAATACAACAATATACTATTTTCTCCAAACGTCAAAAAAACGCCACTTTGTTAACTTCTGTCAAGATGTCAGAAATTTAATTTCTATGCTGGTAGGCAAATCCAGCAGGTTAACACCTGTCGAGGTGGTAGAAATTCAATTTCTATGCTGCTTGGCAACCCCAGCGGCAGCAAAAGTACTTTTAGTGCCGCTGGAGCGACAGCAAAAGTACTTTTAGTGCCGCTCGTACTTTTACTGCCGCTTAACCATCCATTTACCCCCGAGCTTACCCCATTTGTTTGAAGAAAAAATAGTGTGTTGCATACGGAGTACAAGCACTTTTTTGTGCTTCAGCAGTATTGCAAGCCTCACTACGTTCGGCTCGCAAACCTACTGCTTCAGCACAAAAAAGTAAAGCTTCTACTCCTAATACAACAATATACTATTTTATGCTGCTAGGCAACCGCAGCGGCAGTAGAAGTACTTTTAGTGCCGCTGGAGCGGCATCAAAAGTACTTTTAGTGCCGCTCGTACTTTTACTGCCGCTTAACCATTCAGTTACCCCCGAGCTTACTTCATTCGTTTGGAGAAAAAATAACGTGTTGCATACGGAGTAGAAGCACTTTTTTGTGCCTCAGCAGTATTGCAAGCCTCACTACGTTCGGCTCGCAAACCTACTGCTTCAGCACAAAAAAGTAAAGCTTCTACTCCTAATATAATAATATACTATTAAATCATTGAGATTTCAGATTTTTAGTTGGGCAGAGTGACTCAAAATGCCGCGAGTGAGTTAAAATGTTTTTAAGGGCGGGTATTAAAAAACTACTTTGGGAGTTAACTTAAAGTTAACTTCTGGAATTACATGTATTTCAAAAAGTTAACTTGAAGTTAACTGTCAAAGCAGTTTTATAATACCCGCCCTAAATCACTGACGTGATAAACGTCTACTTACCTTTATTGTTATGCGTTTAATAATGTAATTTTTAAACGTCAAAATGGGATAATAGTACATTAAAATACAAGTTTCATAAAATGTCTTATGAAACGAATATTTTATACTATTTTTTCTATTTTGGTATTGTTTAATTAAAAAAAAAAAAACTTTTCTTGGAAATTTTATTCTCATATTTCCTGATTTTATATGTTTAGGTTGGTAACCCTACATGCCAAATATAAAAATCTTGGGCGCTGTCTTTTATTCAGCGGTGGATCCATCAGTAATTAGCCTTTCTTTGTCTAGCTCATAGAAAATAGGAATGTCTGTCTTATTATGATGGCAGCAGATGGATGCATTGCTGAATAAAAGAACGCGCCCCTTCTATTATTTTTTATTGTGAATTGACAGTTCGATGGCCATCAGTCAGCCAGTGTTACCAACCTGCGATAAGTAAAAAAGGAGTGTCACAAAGGCTTCTTTTCGAAACTACTTTTAGTGTCAAAAAGACTTCGGTATGACACCAAAATAGAAAATAGTACATTAAAATACAAGTTTCGTAAGACGTCATTTTATCGCACGAGCCCTATATTAGAAAACGAGCCAAAGGCGAGTTTTCTAAAGGGCGAGTGCGATAAAATGTCTTATGAAACGAATATTTTATACTATTTTTTCTATTTTGGTATTGTTTAATTGAAAAAAAACAAACTTTTCTTGGAAATTTCATTCTCATATTTCCTGATTTCATATGTTTAGGTTGGCAACACTACATGCCAAATATAGAAATCTTCTATTAGGCGATTTCGGCAAGCTTTGGTACATGGTTTGGTACCCTGTTTGGTCTGTCAAATGCATACCAACCAATTTCGGATACGAAAATGATGTCGTCACCGTGACTTTGGTATCCTTTTTGGTCTGTCAAATAGGATACCGTGGTCAGCAGCACGGTTCTTCTATTTGGTATAGCGCTATCTACGTCTATTTTCGTTTTGTCCTGCTCTGGGAAATGTAAATAAATGAAAGTTCATTATAATTTGAATAATTTGAAATTTTTAGCAAATATATTTGTTTTTCGCCTTCATTTTCCATGTTTGGACTGCCAAATAATGTTTAACGATCATTTAAAAAATGGCTTTGAACGACAGATATGGGGTAACTTTTTTGCTGAATGGATTATGGAATAAGCTTTACATTTACAGAAAATGCTGAGTTAGCCAATAGGTTACTACTCAAAGGTACTGTCTAGACAGTGCGTGCTGATTAGTGATTATAGATTTTACTGATTTTAGTCGGTGCAGTCAGTACCTAGTCACTCCCAAAACTAGAAGAACAACAAAGAGTTAGGTTAAGGCTCGTCTCTTCCCCTCTCTCATGACCTACCAAACGAATTCGGAATAAAATGGTGTCTTACGTCATTTCTATGACGTTGCAGGTACCAATTGGTTAACCAAATGGTATACCAACCAAAGCTTGCCGAAATCGCCTATTATTTTTTATCGCGAATGTCAGTTCAATGGCCATCAATCAGCCAGTGTTACCAACCTCCGATAAGTAAAAAAGGAGTGTCACAAAGAGCTTCTTTTCGAAACTACTTTTAGTGTCAAAAAGACTTCGGTATGACACCAAAATAGAAAAAATAAAAAATAAAATTGTTTTTCTATTTTGGTGTCATATCGAAGTCTTTTCGACACTAAAAGTAGTTTCGAAAAGAAGCACTTTGTGACACTCCTTTTTTACTTATCGGAGGTTGGTAACACTGGCTGACTGATGGCCATCGAACTGTCATTCGCGATAAAAAATAATAGAAGATTTCTATATTTGGCATGTTGTGTTGCCAACCTAAACATATGAAATCAGGAAATATGAGAATAAAATTTCCAACAAAAGTTTTTTTTTAAATTAATTATATGCTCCTGCACTTCGTCCTCTAGATCAATAATATTCACTTGTAGTACGTAAGTTCTACTGCTCTGCGCCATAGTGTTTAAAGAAATTTCCGAGAATAAGGTTCCAAGAGTTCATATGCCTAATATGGCATATGACACCTCGCAGCCAGGTTATGTCATTCGTATTTTCTATGCTCAAAGAAGCGCCAACAAAATTTTCTTTGATCAACTTTACTGTGTTTTTTAGAGTAGTTCAACCGAAAATGGGAAAAAATAGACGCAAGAAACATCGAAGATCTTCATCCTCAAGTAGCCGAGCTAGCAGATCGCCGAAGTGACGAATGCTGGACCATCATAGGAACCGCTCTAGGAGCCATGAGGTTCAGGATTTCCATCAAGAAATCGCAGATATGCAAAAACGGCTAGATGAATTGAAGAGGTCCAGAAACGTTAAAAACGAAAATGTAGAACATATGAGCCAAAATAGGAATGTCCGCGACTCCCGAAGTCCGGCATCCCATCATTTTTCAGTCCGAGACTCGAGAAGTCCGGCTACCCCTGAAAAAAGAGTCCGAGGCTCGAGAAGCCCGGCTCCATCTCAAATAATAAACCTGGTCGATAATGATCCACTGGATCAAATACCCGAATGCTGGGGCGAAGATCCAGAGGTTGGTAAAATCAATTATTTTGATCTACACCCGCAACTCACAAAAAGGGTTAACTATATCGCATCAAATGGGCTGGATAAAGAGACACAAAACCAACTGGCCAATAAATACCCTTCCCCAAAAGGTGTCCATATTGGCCCCCCTATATTGAACCCAGAAGTGGTTGCCACTATGGGGCCAACGGGTTTGACCAAAGATAAATTTCAAATATCTTTTCAAGAAGAGAATGCTAAAGGCATCTCTAACCTTCTTTATGCAGTCAATAAATTAATCAATGACGAAAGGGAAGAGGTGCCCAAAGCCGAATACATTGAGTTACTGAGTGACACCACACGACACTACACAAATCTCCAGCACAAGCTTTCTCTCCAACGTAGGTCTTTTATCAACCAAAATTTAAATAAATTGGTTGTTGACCTCTCGGTGACAACACCTGTGGATACTTTTCTTTATGGAGAAGATTTGGGGGAACGAATTAAAACAGCAAAGGCTGCAGAAAAGGTGGCTAAAGTCTTATCAGTTGTAAAAAGTAATAGCACCTTTCAACAGAAAAAATCCCAGCATGGCCAGCATCATTTAAATGCATATGGCCCTTCGAGGAAGACGGGGGGAAATCCTCGACAGGGCCAGAGGGACTATCGCCCATCGAACCGCCCCCAGCATCAAGTTTTAGCAAGATCCAACCCTCGGAACTACCCAAACAAAACTTACTACAAAACACAGAGGAAAAGCAAGTAAAGGTGAGTAATTTTATACATCTTCCAGAAGTGGGTAGACTCTCTTATTTCACCAATGAATGGAAGGCTTTGGGGGTGTCAAAAATGGTCTTGTCTTGGATCAAAGGTTTTGAAATACCTTTTGTAACACCCCCACAACAAAATTCCCTTAAAAAAGAGCCAACATTTTGTCTTTCTGAAAAACAATCTTTAAAAACTGAAATAGCTAAGCTATTAAATCAAGGCACGATAAAAGTCTGTACTCCTTGCGAAGGGCAGTTTTTGTCGCCTTATTTTCTAATAGATAAGCCAAATGGCAAAAAGAGATTCGTACTGAACTTGAAAAAACTTAATGAATTTCTACAACCTCCCCATTTCAAAATGGAGGATGGGAGAACAGTCTGCAAGTTACTGCAGAAAAATTATTTGCTGACAAAAATCGACTTAAAGGATGCTTATTTTGCAATCCCAATAAATCGAAATTCTAAAAAATACCTTAGATTTCAATTTGATAATCAGCTTTTTGAATTCCAAGTTTTGCCCTTTGGAATTTCATACGCCCCGTTTTTGTTTACAAAAATAATACGTCCAGTACTTGGCCATTTTAGGAACAAGGGCATTTTATGTGTGGCCTACATTGATGATTGGTTTTTAATTCATGATTCTCTAATCCTTGCAAATAAAAATACAAAATTTGTGGTGGAAACACTGCAGTCCTTAGGTTTTCTGATAAATTTTGAAAAGTGTTGCCTAGAACCGCACACCCGCTGTCTGTATCTAGGTTTTATTTATGATACAAAGAATATGATTATAAAACTTCCTGAAGACAAAATCATCAAAGTAAAAAAGTCATTATCGAAACTCAAAAGCAGTAAAGAGTGTAAAATAAGGTTTCTTGCCCATGTAGCAGGCATACTGATATCAATATGCCCGGCAGTAAAGTACGGGAAATTATACACAAAAACAATAGAGCACGAAAAATTCCTTGCATTAAAATTATCAGAGGGTGATTATGAATGTAAAACACTTATTTCTGGGGAACTTAAAATAGAGTTAACCTGGTGGGAAAAGAATCTACCATTTACTTATAGAGACATATGTCTAGAAACCCCTAATCTAGAAATATATACAGATGCTAGTAAAACTGGTTGGGGGGCAGTATGCAATGAGAAAGAGGTTTATGGGTGGTGGAATAGTAAGGAAGTCAATCTACATATCAATATCTTGGAGTTAAAAGCCGTTTATTTTGCGCTAAAATGTCTAGCAGGAGGACTTAAATCTACCACGATCCTCCTCAGAGTAGACAACACTACAGCAGTAGCGTGCATTAATAAAATGGGGAGTGTACAATATCAAACCCTTAATGCCATAGCCAAAGACATATGGCAATGGTGTGAAAAAAGAAACGTATGGCTGATTGCATCTTACATCAAATCCAAAGACAATATTGCAGATAAACACTCTAGAATAATGTCTGAGGAAACTGAATGGGAACTGTCAAGTAAAGCATTTGAAAAGATTATTTCTGTTTTTGACCAACCACAAATTGATCTTTTCGCGTCTAGAGCTAATACAAAGTGTAGTAGATACGTTTCTTGGCATAATGATCCAGGCTGTGAAGCTATTGATGCTTTCACGTTATCATGGACTTCCCTGAAATTTTATGCGTTCCCCCCATTTTCTATGATACTCAAAGTGTTGAACAAAATCATACAAGATAAAGCAGAGGGCATAGTAGTCTTACCAGACTGGAACTCTCAGCCCTGGTACCCCCCTTTATCAAAAAATGGTGAAGGGAAAATCTATAAAATTTAATCCAGATCCTAATTTAGTGTCTTCCCCTTTCAGGCAACATCACCCCTTGTCGGAAACCCTTTCCCTGGTGGCCGCCAATTTGTCTGCGAGGCATTTAAAATAAACAACATTCCACAAGACACCATCGAAACTTGTATGGACTCTCTGTCGAAACATACTCTACAGCAATACGAGTCAGCTTATAAGGAGTGGTGGATATTCTGTCTGCAGCGTCAGATAAATCCATATACCGCCGGTGTGACAGAGGTTTTACAATTCTTACAGGATATGAAGGTCAAAAAGCAGTGGAAGTATGGGACCTTCAACTCCTGCAGGTCAGCCTTGTCCCTGGTCCTCCCAGGGGAGATAGGAAAAAACTTGATAATAAGAAGATTTTTAAGGGGTATATCAAAATCCAGACCAAGTAAACCTAAGTATGAGACTACATGGGACCCAAAAACAGTTTTGGATTATATAGAATTGAATAGCCCTATTAACGAGAAGTTAAACATGAAACAACTCGGCATGAAAGTTATAACACTGCTTGCCCTCATCACAGGACAGAGATTACAAACCATATCTCTCGTAAAAGTTGAAAACATCGTGGCAACTCTTGAAGGCTTACAAATCATTATACCTGAAACTTTGAAAACCTCAAAACCAGGGAAGGCACAACCTTGCCTTATGCTACCATTCTACAAGAACAACCCAGCATTGTGTGTAGCTTCGGCAATCCTGAATTATGTAGAAAGGACAGCATGCATTCGGGGAAATATACAATACCTGTTTATTTCTAACAAAGAGCCATACAGACAACTGAGCAAACAGACCCTATCCAACTGGATTAAAATAATAATGGAGAAGGCGGGGATAGATACACAAATCTTCAAGCCGCATTCAACCAGGCACTCATCCACATCAAAGGCCTGGAAACAAGGAATATCCTTCGATACCATAAGAACCTCAGCTGGTTGGACGAAAAATTCCAAGACCTTTGCGTCCTTCTACAATCGGCCTCTGGAGGATAAATTCTTATTTGCTAGAACCATTTTGTCAAATGTCAACTGAGATCATATTAAGCAGTTGAACAATAAATATATTTTCCAGTACAAAAAGCTTTAAACAGCTACAAGTGAATATTATTGATCTAGAGGACGAAGTGCAGGAGCATATAATTATAAAATCAAACGAACTTACCTGAAGTTCGATTTTAATTATATGCTCCTGCACTTCGTCCGAATAGATCAAACCCTCCCACCCGTAAATACTAAATATCTACACCCTATTCATCCCAAGATTCCCAAACATAGTTAGGTCTAGGGAATAATTTGTCCTGAAAAATACACAATAGGAAAGTGCCCATCGCTCCAAACAATCCAGGAGTACTTATCGAAGACGAAAAGTCGAATGCTCCCAGATTGTTACAGTACAGAAACTAGTGGGAGGATTGCAAAAACACGACTCGAAACGGACACTCGATGCGAAAGTGAATACGCATCGACCGGTCGAGTGACTTTTGTGGAAATGCATTCGCATGGAGTACGTTCGAAATCAAAATTTCGGTGTAACATGGCGTTTTCGGTTCGAATCGAGAGTTCGTAAACCGCCCCCAGGAACGTAGTGTAGATAACGGTGTACCTTACCAATCTTTAAACTAGAATGACATAACCTGGCTGCGAGGTGTCATATGCCATATTAGGCATATGAACTCTTGGAACCTTATTCTCGGAAATTTCTTTAAACACTATGGCGCAGAGCAGTAGAACTTACGTACTACAAGTGAATATTATTGATCTATTCGGACGAAGTGCAGGAGCATATAATTAAAATCGAACTTCAGGTAAGTTCGTTTGATTTTATAAACAATACCAAAATAGAAAAAATAGTATAAAATATTCGTTTCATAAGACAGATAAAATGACGTCTTATGAAACTTGTATTTTAATGTACTATTCTCAAGCCTAGTACTCATAACTGTGAAATTCGCATTTTTTGACATTGCGTTAACAATTTGACGTTTTATGCGTGTATCAAATGTCAAAGTATCGAAGCAATGTCAAAAAAGTGCAAATTTCGCAGTTATGAGTACTAGGCTTCATTCCGCAAGAAAATCTAAAAACTAATGACATTTGACATCGTGTCTCGTGTGTCACGTCGCTATTGAAATTGAAAGTTGCTACCTTAGAGCAGGTAAAGGTAAAGGAGTAGAAACATGGAGTTGGAAAATGAAGCCGTTTTTTTTCCAGACATTTTGGCACCAAAAAAATGACGGTATAGGCTTTTCTTTTCAATGCTTTACCTGTATCTTGGTGCCAAACACCTGCCAAAAACTTGGCTTCACTTTAAGAGGGGCGTCAGATATCACTGTAGTCAGATATATTTAAGTTGTATTCCTTTCAAGAGTTGAAACACTCGAGCTACTCGCTCCGGTGTTTAGTCACCCCCGATTTGAAGGGAACAGATGCGTGGTGCAACAAACACTTTTCGAAAGGAATAAGCGCGTGAAGCCCAGGAGCTGTTCCGCAGCTCCTCCCACTAGAGGTGGGAAACTATCGAAGAATCTAACTATCGATATATCGATAGTAACGACTAAAAACTATCGATGTATCGATATAACTATCGATAAAAAAAGGGTATACGTTTTGGACCCATTTTGGTCATTTTGTATTTGGGGTTTCAGCAATTATCAGATCAGGGCAAGCCAAAATGGTAATGTTAATGAACTCCAACAGCAGTGTGCACATGAAGGTCTAAGATCAAGGCCCTAACCCTATGACCTACGCCCTACCACTACGGCCTACGCCCTACAATACATGAAAGTTAATATTGTGAATAACAATATATTTAATTACACACGTTCTTTTTCTCTCCAAACTGGAAGTGAAGAACAGAGAACAGAAATAAACACCACTATGAAGTGAAATACAGTGTCGTTGAGTTGTGTAGGTTGTTGTTAACTAATGATAACAGGACACATAACTACTAATCTTCATCTTTTTTAATTTTGATTTCAACTACCATACCATCAAAGCCAAAATAAAAAACATCAATAAGGTTGTTTGAGAGATGGTAGGTTTCCTGATAACTTTTATGGCGTCATCTGGGGTGCCTCAACATAATTCCAAATTTCCATAAGGCACCCCAGACCAGATGACGTCATCAAGTTACCCATTACCAGACAACCTATTAACTTTAGGAGCCTTAATAAAAAATGAAATGTATGATATTTCTTGAGACTTGACATTGCTGACATAAGAAAAGACAGGAGAACTGCTATCGATTGTCCAAGTAGAACTATCGATAGTTCGATAGTGTAGCAAACTATCGATATATCGATAGTTACTATCGATAGTTTCCCACCTCTACCTCCCACGTGTGAAAGGAATACAACTATACAGTGACTCTATTACCCACAGTGGCGACAATTGCTGTCTTATTTTTGATTGGTTCTAAAATCTCATATGTTTATATTGAAAACGCGGCCATCTTGTTGCCACCTATTGCTTATTTCAAATATTATATTAATATTTAAAAGTAACAAGAGATTGGGAACAAAATGGCGGCGGGACCTCTATTGTCGCCACTGTATATAAAGGTTTATTTGGCCCAATGAACTATAGTCAAAAACTGGAATGCGCACACATTGCTATATCTGGCACAAAAATGTAGCCATGAAAGACAGATGCCACAAAGGGGAATGTTGTTTTTTTCTGTTGCTCGCTGACATATGACGTTTGGAAAGTTTTGTCATATTTACCTTCACAGGTTTCATCAATTCGAATACGTGTTGGAAGCAATTTCCGCCATTTAACATAATGAGTGCGACAAAAACAGGTATCCCCTCCGCAGCAGCGGTACTAGGCTTCACGTTCGTCAATATGTGTTCGCATTCCAGTTTTTGGTTATAGTTTATAGTTCATTGATTTGGCCACTGTAGTCAGATAAGAGCCAGCACGCCACTCCATCTTTTGGGCTTTATGACATACATTAAATATTTTTTTTCTACAAACGTGTTAAAAATGCAATTTTTAACACCCCCCCGTAGCATTAAAAATGTTACTTTATCGCACTAGTGCCATAAAGTCTTTATAGCACTAGTGTTAAAAATGAAACATCAAATTTTGAAAGCGAACGTCAAAAAAAGTTTGTATTTTTAGTTATTTACATTGATATTCATGGTGAAATTTGAACAACTGAGGTAGCCTGATTGGTCGCCTCATCTATATTTTTCAAGGGATCGATGCAACCCTCTTTCTTCTGTATTTTGTTGCATTTTTAGCAAAAAGCATTACTGACCATGACAGACTTTCAAGAAACTGACAAGACATTTCATTACCTGTAAAACAAGGTGCTGGTTGTTTTGGATTTTTTGACAAATGTCAAATTCAATAATTTTTTTTAGGAAAGATGCTTCCAATTTATTATTTATTCTAAAAATTCAATTTGTTACTGGTTAATGCCGTTTGTAGAAAAAATATTGTATGTTATTTGTGTTAAAAGTATTTTTAAGGCACTTATGTGAATTGCAAACTTTCACATGCGTGCCTTAAAAATGTACTTTTAACACTTACATCATAAATAACTATTAATCACAGGTGTTCAAATTCTCTGTAAGTGATTGAGGGCCACATTGATAGTGCAGTTTGTACTGTTGAATACTGGCATTTTTTGTATGTATTCCACACTTGTTGAGGATGAACTTGATGTACTAGTAAAAGCTTTTGATACATTGGCTTCTTCCAGCGCTTCTGCTGTATGGTTTGAGAATTTGAAAATTCTTTCTGCCACCGCCACCTCAATTTTATTATTTGAACGATTCTTCGACGTATCCTTCCGCTACTTGAGAGGACTTCCAGCCTCTATGTCGTTTGGTTTGAGAGCTGTTATATCGACGCCTGAATCAACTAAAATTGTAGCTGACATTCGGCGGAAACAGTGGCCAGTGTATTCTTTCGCGTTCGGTAATTTTAGATATTCAGCAACAATTTTTGGCATCTTCCCGAACTGATGCACACCTACTACTTGCTTACAGCCTTTTCCATTGCTGTATTTGAAAAAAAATCTAGGATTCGTGAATTCAATAGGGCGCAAGGCGATGTATTTTCGGAATAAATTCAAATATTTTTCATTAACAATAAAAGACCTTGGCTTTTTTGTTTTATTGTCCGGAATCTTGATTAATAGTTTATTCCCCAAGTCCTCGATATCTTGAGTGCATAAGCGGTATAGTTCTTCGCGCCGACATGCACCGGCAATGCCAAAAACTAGCGCAACCTACAAAAGTCTAAATGGTTACTTTCTACTCACAAAAAAAAAATTGTTACTTACTTTCGTCATTAGAAATTGATTATCCGGAGCTTCTAGTATAAATTTTTCAATAATATGCTCTTTGCTTAAAACTTTTGATTTTTTGGATTTATAGCCATCTGAATGCCGCTTCAAAAACGCACGTAATTTTTGATACTTCGAAATATCAACATTTTCTTTCACCACCAGGGTCGAGCGTAACATGGAATACATCGACCATAGGGTCGATGGTTTAAACTTCGCTGAGAGCTCAGCGAAATATGATAGCAGCACATTTTCGGAGAAAGATTCAGTGTTCTTTTCTATTCGGAAATTCATAAATCGTCCATAGGCTTGCTCATATTTTTCTCGCGACTTACTGGGAAGTAAGTCTAAAGTGGCCAAATTTGCTGCTTCTATAACATCTGGGGGCGTTGCTGATATATGATATTCGTCATCATCACTCATTTCACTACTCATTTTACAATTTTCCAGAAAAAAATGAGATTCAGCACACGGTAATAGCACTTTTGGAATGATGATAGTTGTGGATTTGACAATTGTCAAACAATCAAAAAATTGAAAGCTTTAATAAATTTTGTTGGCAAAGCAACCATTTTGATTGGTACCTGTTCAGGGTCACTATTCCTCAATTTTCTTGAAATAAAACCGAAAATAAAGTGCGTTTTTTTTTTTAAAGATAAAAGTCAAACTGACATTAGGTTGGCAATACAATGTAAAATTGTCAATGCTATCAAATTTTTCATGTAGAAAAGGCTTGTGTTGCCAACATAGTTACTAAATTTTTGACTTGGGGAATTATCTTTAAAAAAAAAACAGATTTTACGTTGATTTTTATAAATCATTTTTAAGCGATCGCAAAAAAAATAGCATGTGTATTTCGGTGGAAAAACCCATTCTCGGCCTTCGGTGTTTGCCAGCGTCGGCTGCGCCTCGCCCGGCAACTTACACCGTTGGCCTAGAATGTGTCACTTTTCCACCTAAATACACAATATACTATTATCGTACGTTTCAATGGTGTCTTCTCCTTTTACTTCAAGAAAACCTGGAAGGGGCAAACAGTGTTCTCGCGCATAAATACTTAAAATGCTTTAAATTTAGAAAAATTCGGATTTTTGCTTTACCTTGAATTCTCTATTATACTTAATTATAATTTTACCCTGTTTTACCCTATTCAATCTTAAACACTATTCAAAATATGACAAAACCTTTGACAAAACTACAAAACTTAACCACTAATAAGCAAAACATAAACTCTGACAGAAATTAAACGTTTCACGATAATGTGTTAGAAAAAGATAGAAACAATTTTTCCATTACAGAAAGACCTAAAGGTCTTTCTATTTCTCCATGCCGACCGAATACCGAACGGGATTCGAGTGCTGTCGAACTGGCATACAGAATAAAGTTTTGTGATAATAGAAAGAAATTTCTTGCCTAGAAAGATTTTTCTAGGTCTATGGCGTTACAGAATACGCACTTAGTTTTCAGTTTTCCCAAAAATTTTCATGTGTTAAATATCCTTAATTCTGTGTACTATGAGAATCCTATACCGACTGCGCCAACTATGTATTGGAATCAATATTATTAGAGAAGTATACAGTGATAAATCGCCAAGAGACAGGAATGGTTGGCGGTTGGTCGAGAGAGATTCAGATTTGTTTTGCAATATTTGTAGTGACTTAACGAAATAAAATGACCAAGTTTTCAATGTAAAACTTGTTGAAGAGGTAGAAAAGCAGTAGAGGAATTTTTAATAATTTTCTTGTAGCTGTCTAGCTGCTACAAACATTCTACATAATAATTTATGTTTCTTTCTATACAGGGTGTATATTTTAAGTGATACCACTATTGCTATATCCGAAACGGTAAGAGCTACAAGGTCAGTTAAATTAGAAAAAAGTTGCCTTTTTTAATGCTTATTCAAGACTTGTTTACAGTATTGCCAAATTCGCTTTAGTTTAGGAAATACAGGGTGATTTCTGAAAAACGCCGAAAAATATTTATTGAATTATTTCGAAAACTATTGATTTTCGAGATACAATTTAAATTTGAAAGTTTTATAATTTTTTTCGCTCTACAATATGGCATCTTCAAATTTCAAATCCGACGTTTCGTGATCGAGCTACCATCATCAACTTCATTTTTTTGAATACGGACCTGGATTTTTTATTTTATTTTTAGAAAGCGCCCTTTATTCCCTTTTTAACGATATACTTCTTAGGTATGATTGGCCGACGTTTCTGCTCTAAAAAGTGATCATCAGTGATTTTTACCAAAATTTTATCTTAATTCGGCTCCAGAATTCGTTATTTGTAACAAAGACGGTCTAAAAAGTACTTTTTTTCCTTTATTATTTAGGACAAAATTAACAAAATAATTTGTATGAACACTCAAAATTATCTAATTATGAATAATAATTAAAATAATTACTTAGAAACTAGTAATTTTAATTGTAATTTCACAAATTCAGGTTGGCAATGGCAACACTGATATGGAATATAAATAATAAATAAATTTTGTCAAAGAAGGTCAAAAAACAAAAAAATTAAATTGACAACTGCACAACTTGTCAAAGCATTTCTTTATTAATTGGTCATTTTATGATAATTGTTAATAAAGAAGAGTACAGAAATTTTCATTATGGAGTTTACGAATGACGAAAAAGTTGATATGTTCGTGGTTTATATTAGAAGTATGCGTAACCTGAACGTTGCCCTAGAGTCGTACGAGAATTTATATCCAGAAAGAAGGATGCCCAACCGAAGATATTTTGGGGTATTGGAAAAGAACCTGAGAGAATTTGGGTCCTTTAATAAGCCTAGAAATCGTGCAGCTACTGTCACTTTACCTGGCAACGAAACCGAAATGAACGTCCTAGGTAAACTAATCGCCTATTTATTGGCGAGTGAATTTCTAAATTACCATTTTGTTTTCAGCATATGTCAATTACAAAAATGTAAATAATGAAGAAGTTTCATTACGAGAAATTGAAAAAGAGACAAATGTAGACAAAATGTCAGCTAGGAAAATTTTGCGCCGCAATAAGTTTAGGTAAAGAGTCTAGTGGCAGGAAATGGAAAGACGAAGTTTAGTGCGTATGCCAAATGTTGTGCTACACACCTTATTACTTCGATTTCTACGATTGCTATGGCATGGTATGGCCCAGTTGAAGTACGCTTCCCGGGTTCTATTCTCGTTGAAGGGAATTCAGTTTTTTTTTAAGGATTATTACCAGGAAAAGTTAATTTTGGTTAGTTTCGGTTCCGTCAATTAGCTCCTTTTCGTTTAAAATATCAACATAAAGTCTGTTTTTTTTTTAAAGATTATTCCCCAAGTCAAAAATTTAGTAACTATGTTGGCAACAAGCCTTTTCTACATAAAAATTTGAAAACATTGACAATTTTACATTGTATTGCCAACATAATGTCATTTTGACTTTTATCTTTAAAAAAAAACCGACTTTAAAGACTAGCAATCATTACGATACATTTGGCATGCGCACTAAAATCCCAGCTCTCCATACTTTCTTCCGCTAGACTCTTGTAATTTTAGGCCATATCGCTGTCGTAAAACGCACCATTTAAGAGAAACTGATTTCCGAAAACGAAACGACGTATTTTTTGCCATTGGTTACTACGGCAAAATAGGCAAGATCCTGACATCTGCAAAAAAGTTCTATGGAGCGATGAGAGCCGATTCACCAACAATGGTTGGTTTAATCGAAATATTCACTACAAGTGGACCCAAGAAAATACACATTATCATAGAGAAACAGCATTTCAGGAACGTTTTGGTGTTAATGTATGGATAGGAATTTTAGCTTCTAAAGTCGTTGGACCTTTTTTTTTTAATGAAAATTTAACAGCTGTCAGCTATCTGAGATTTATGCGAAGAAACCTGCAAGAAATGCTTGATGAGCTACCATTAAATGACCTGCGTAGATTTGAGTACTACCAACACGATGGCGCCCCGGCACATCGTGCACGACGTTGTGTTCGTTTCCTCAATAGATTTAAAAGCAACAACTGGATAGGAAACAATGGTCCCATAAAATGGCCTCCTAGGTCCCCAGACCTTACTCCAATTGATTTTTCCATATGGGGTCTTGTCAAAGATTACGTATTCAGAAAAACACCAGAGACAATCGAAGAATTGAAAGAGAGAATAAGGGCTGCATGTGCTAAAATAAATGAAAGAATATTAAATAATATTCAAAAAAAAATTGTAAGGAATTGCAGATTATGCTTAAGTAATAATGTACGTCAATTTGAGTATTTACAATAATAATTAGTTTCTAACTAATTATTTTTTTTAATCATTGTTCATAATTAAATAATTTTAAGTTGTTAGAGAAATTATTTTTTGTACCACCTTGCGTAAAGTACTCACTTTACGCACTATGCAAAATACGTAAAATTTCACTTCACGCACTAGTGCGTAAAGTAATTCACTTTACACACTAATGTCACACTTTCAATTTTTTTTCTGGCAAATTACTTCACGCACTACTGCTTAAAGTGAAAACACTTTTCGCACTAGTGCGCATGGGCGTCGTTTGGGGGGGGGGCAAGGGGGGCATTTGCCCCCCCCCTAGAAATAGTCTTTTGAACAAGAAAGCAGTAAAGGAAAGTTCGTATTCGTATTCGTATTGCTTTTTTCCATTTTTTCAAAATTTGTTAGGTACTTTGAAAAATTGGCTGACATTTACATTAAATTCAACGGAATTGAATTTCACTTGACTTAGGGCCGGTATTATAAAACACTGAACCGATTTAGGGGGGCATTTGTTTTTATTTTACTGCTTTTCTTCTTTCGAATAAAAAATGTACCATCGTCACCAAAAGTATCTGGGACACAAATAATGCATAATAATCTCCTGGACTAATTCTACTGTCATTCATTTCAATGCATTTGATTTATAGTTTGACAAATATTTGACAATAAAATTCATATAATAGGACAAGAGCTATGTTACTCATTATGTTACCCAGTTACTTTTGGTGACGATGGTACCTGTCGACACTATTATGCTTGAGGTAATCCCAGGAAACCGAAAGCAGCATCGCAGATGCCTGATGCCTGTGCCCAAGAACACTCAACCTAAGAGGACTGCTTCTTGAGTTGAAAATGTCTGCCATTTCAGCCGAACACCTCAACACTTGGCGTAAAATGCATTAGTCGAGTTTGAAACAGTCACAAGTCACAGTAATCGTTATAATCACCTTTTCTACATTTAAAATTGATGAAAAAACAAGCACAACCTCAATCGCAAGCACCCCATCAAGCCCTTCGGGTGACGTCATCATTATAAGCTGTTATGCTGCTAATTAGTAGTGAAGTCACTCGCAGGCTCTGCCGACTCGAGAATTGACGAACGTACGCCTTATGAGGATGAGAATTCCTGTTAGTTTACGATTCTTGGCCTGTGCTCACCGAATACCGAATTAACCGACAGATGCCTAGTGCTCATAACTGCGAATTTCGCACTTTTTTGACATTGCTTCGACAATTTGACGTTTGGCCCCGGCCCCCTCTGGCCCCCCCTGGCGTCGTCACTGAACAAATGATGCGGACAGTGAATTTGTTGCGGAAAAAAATACCATCAGTTTTAACCAAATATCGCGCGATTTCAACTAAGTACCTACCTTAAAATGTTCAAAAAGGGGCGTGGCACAAAAAAAAATTAGCCTACGGCGGTTGCCTGCGGCGCTAATGGAAATGGTCTTATTATAATACTGCCCCCCCCTGAGAAACCTCGTAACGACGCCCATGCTAGTGCGTGAAGTATTTGTCTGAATTTATTTTTTTACACATATGTTATTGGCAGTAGAAATTTTTTTAATGCAATATGTGTGTGAAGTGAACCTTTTTTCACTCATGTGATTGTCACAAAATTCACATTCGTGAGAAAAGGTTCACTTCACACACTTGTTCCCTGAATAGCTATTGTTAATTTTGTTCTAAATAATAAAGGAAAAAAGTACTTGTTAGACTGTCTTTGTTAAAACACAACTAACGAATTCCAGGGCCGAATTAAGGTGAAATTTTGGTAAAAATCACTGATGATCACTTTTTAGAGCAGAAACGTCGGCCAATCATACTTAAGAGTTATATCATTTGAAAGGGAATAAAAGGCGCTTTCTAAAAATGACATAAAAAATCCAGGGCCGTATTTAAAAAAATGAAGTTGATGATGGTAGCTCGATCACGAAACGTCGGATTAAAAATTTGAAGATGCCATGTTGTAGAGTGAAAAAAATTATAAAACTTTCAAATTTAAATTGTGTCTCGAAAATCAATAGTTTTCGAAATAATTGATGAAATATTTTTCGGCGTTTTTTAGAAATCACCCTGTATTTCATAAACTATAGGGAATATGACAATACTGTAAACGAGTCTTGAATGGGCATCAAAAAAGGCAACTTTTTTCTAATTTAACCGACCTTTGCCTTGTAGCTCTTACCGTTTCCAATATAGCAATAGTGGTATCACTTAAAATATACACCCTGTATATGGATAAACCCACTAGCTCCTGATTCTGCGCCTATATCTTCGATCACAATAATAGGAAATAACTGTTTTCTCCCCATCGTTCGACATCTTGCATACATTGAACAGTGAACCAAGGCATTTTCACTCCATGTGCGACATACCTTCAAGCTGTGCCTTCAAGCTTCAAGCGAAAGTCAATTATAGAAATGACACACAAAAGTCATAGTTTGACAATAAATAACATATTTTCTTAGAAATGATCGAAATTATATCAAGATGGATATTGAACCGATTAGGCTGGGTAGTGGATATGACCCCTGAAACTTTTAGAACGAAAACTAAAAATGGACGCTTGCTCGCTCAAATGTTGCTCAGCTACGACGTCATTACAATCGAAGAATTGAATTTGCTGAAGAAAAGTAACCACGTGAGTGACTGCTACGATAATTTCAATCTCATCAATGACTGGATGAGGCGTTTGCACTTGGACTCACACGATGAGGACATTTACGAAATAGTCAACGGAGTCGGCTCGGCCTCTTTAGACTTATTCTACCGAGTATTTTTAGAGTTAAGAAACAAAACGAAATTAGATTTTTTAACTGATCATGAAATAAATGCTCAACTAGGCAAATGGTCGCACAGGTTTGAAGTAAACGTTGTCAACGAGGACTTGGAAAAACTTGATTTGCAACGAGATGAAGTTTGCGAACTATTTTTAGAGAGAGGTGATGTTTATCGTTGGTACAAAGACCGCTTAGAAGCGCTGCAAATGCGTTGCAAAGAGGCCAGAGATGAATATTTGCACAATGCTAAATTCCAAGCCAAATCTTCTGCGGCAATAATTCATGAAAAAGGTGCCTTGGAAGCATTTCAAACATCCTCATCAACTTCTAGTATGAGTAATGAAGATGTTGAGGCATTTGATAGTGATAAGACGTACGAGGAATTGATCCAGCTTCAAGAAGAGGCAAGAAGCATGCAAAAATTTGTACCAAACCCAAAAAAAGCTGAGAAAATATTAAATAATGTCCGTGCCAAAAGGAAAGTGTGTCAGGAAAAGAAACAATTAGGGACTCAATGGCATCAAGCAATTATGAGCCAATTTGACAAGAAAATTAGTGATAGCAAAGCAAAGTGTGACGATAGACTAATAGTAGACACCTTTATGAGACAATCCTTATACGAAAAAGAAATAGTTAGTAAACTGGGACAAGTAAAACTGGAAATTGAACACATAAAGGAAAACCGATTCAAACAATGCGAACTGTTGAATAAACTTAAAGAAAACAACTCTATAGATGCTTTAATATTAAAAGAAAAAGAACTAAATGAGCATAAATTAATGTACTTCTTAGAGCGTGAAAGATTACTCGAATTAAACCAAAGAATAGGAAACGAAAAAGCCAGCCGAAACCAATCAAGTAATAAACAACTTTGCAATGAAGCTTTAAAAGACATCATGAATATTTCAATAAAAATATCAAAATACAAAAAACGCTACGCACAAGAACCCGACAGACGCGCGATGGAAAATTTAAAAAATCTATTTGTTACCGGAGAACCGATATTTGAAATTTGCGAGCCCATAATTGATATTATTAAGGACAACGAATATGATATTCCCGAGCGAATAATTAGTGGGGAGATTTCCAGGCAAAATGCTATGGATCAACAGGAGTTTGAAAAGTATCAAAAGTACGAATGGCCGTGGGAAGTGAGGCATTCGAACACGGAATTAATTGATCAAATTAGATCCGGATTGGATGTTTTTGGTGAGTTTTTAGATATGTAGTATAATTTTTTTTAAATCATCGATTATGTAGATTACCCTACCACTGCAACCTCGTTAGATTTATTGTGGTAACTCCTGTCTGACAGAGTGGATTGTCTAAACCCATCCTTCTGATAAGATTCCAGAGCTGTGACACTGGCCACTCCATATAGCTTATATATACATTTTTCGAGGGAAAGCTCTGCTTGTTCAACTTGTCTGATTCTTCTGCCCTTTTTAATTTTGACTTTCGACAAAGGTTGAGCCTGGTGCTAAGGGCAGCCATCGCCCTCTAAGTGAAATTTCGATTACCTTTCTCATGGACAAAATTACCTTATCGGCCATCAGGCACTAGTTTGATGAAATAAATTACGTTGCGTAAGGCAATGTTCTATTAATAACCGAAAAATTAAATATCGAAAGTATTGTGATTCCCGTTTCATTTGAGTTTGAGTTCCGAACCCCTTGTGGTAAATTCTTCCTATTTTTTTTAAAAGTAATAATAGTTGTTCATGGAATGCCTCTATTACTTAGAGTCTTTCGAAGAGCGAGGACCAGTTTCTTTCTAGAACTCCGTTTCTTTCGAGGAACTCGTTTCTTTTGACGATCCCGTTTCCAACGATCCCGCATATTTCTAACGATCACCACTTTCTTGGAGCATGGGCATAGAACTTTTGAAGGGATTTCCTAGAGAAATCAAGTCCTTCACGTGTCGACACCTGTCCCTCAACATTTGACGAAAACTGTCAGCTTCTACTATCTACCTTGATTCAAGGCTAGAATCTGCAACTTCTATCGCCAAGTGACAGAAAATGGACGGCTACCTTACTCTAACGTTTTCGTTGGAATTAAGGCTTGTATACAGGGACGGCTTAAGACCTCTTGAGGCCCTGGGCCTACATGTAAAAAGAGGCACCTTACCTCTACTGGGTGGGGGGGAGCTGCTCTAGGGAATACAACATGAATAAATAAGAAAAACTTCTGATATGTAATACTGTGGAAGTTTCCTGGTCTTTCTGAAGTTAATATAATAATAATTATATTTTATGATTGAGGGGATCAAAATATATATATTTTTTTTCTATTTTTTTTCCATAAAATTTATTTTAAAGTAGGCGTGGACTTAACGATGAGGCCCCCTTGGCACCTGAGGCCCTGGGCCCGGGCTCAGCGGGCCCGTGCCTCAAGACGGCCCTGCTTGTATACAGTTTCATTAATACCTAACTTTTACCTTTTTTATGAACTCTTATTTTATTATCAATTACCATAATTGATTGAACTTTTTCAACTAATATGTGAAGAATTATTGATAATTCTGGTCATCACTTTTAAGACATACCTTATGCAAGTCTCAATAATTAATGAAAAAATCTATAGGTTCTGGGAAAAAAAATATTTGTAAATTAAAAGCCAACAGTTTTGAAAACAGTTAAAAAAAAAACACTTCGAAATTATTTATTCAAAAAATAAATTGACTATTAATATAAATGAAAACAAAAATTAAATAAACTTTATTCTAAAACTAGCTAATGACCTGCTACGTTGCCAGCGTGAAAATACATTTTGAAATAATAATAATATACTTTATGTATCAAGGGTACTAAGTACCTATATGATTATGCCCCGAGGGCGACAATCTTACAAAGCCGAGGGCCTCTGGCCCGAGGGTTCGTAAGACGCCCGAGGGTATATTATCTATTAGTACCCGTGGTGCATACAAACTTTTATGTCATACCAGTTGGTTGTGAATAATAAATACCTAGGAAAAAGTGTCACTTCGCAAATTGTCATCAGTGTGCAAACATCATAATTTTTTGACAAAAATAATATGTTTATAAGCGTAAATTTATATTTTGTTAATAAAGAATAAGTTAATTGAAAACTGTTTTTTGCGTCTTTATGCCCGCGCGGGCCATAATGTGTACTTTATGCCCGCGCGGGCCATAATGTGTACTTTATGCCCGCACGGGCATAAAGTAATGAATTATGTAGATGGTATCCAAGGTATAAAAACACAATAATGTATTGGTATGACATAAAAATAATTTTGACCATGCGGTGTTGCCGCTTCTATACTTTAAACTAGTGGCAACATCACTATTTTAAATGGAACACCCCGTATGTGATTGCATATTTGGATTCTACGTAAAATTCTGAGCAGATTTCATGTGATATACCCTATATTGTTCGTCGATTTTTAACTGATACTTGCGGTATGAGGAGCGAGGGGGTGTTTCATATGGGAAAAACAGGTGTGACGTCAGGTAACCATTGGCGTTCTAATGTAGGAAGCCACCAGCTCACATTCCGTCCGAGTATCAGATTAAAATCGACGAACAATACCTAAGTTCAACTGTTTTGGAAATATTGACAGTTGAAAATTGACTTTTTGCAACTTTGACAGGCTGTAAAACCTGAACGGTTAATTTAAGAGGAAAACCGATTTTACATTCCTATCTTAGATTTTTATAAACTATCATTTGACACCAACTTTGAATTAAATCCACGATTAAAAATTTCAGTTAAATTTAATCTCCGGTTAAGTTCAAAGTTGGTGTCAAATGATAGTTTATCAATGTAAATGTAAAAAATGTAAAATCGGTTTTCCTCTAGAATTAACCGTTCAGGTTTTACAGCCTGTCAAAGTTGCAAAAAGTCAATTTTCAACTGTCAATATTTCCAAAACAGTTGAACTTAGGTGTAGGGTATAACACATGAAATCTGCTCAGAATTTTACATAGAATCCAAATATGCAATCAGATATAGGGTGTTCTATTTAAACTAGAGATGCTGCCACTAGTTTAGAGTAGAAGCGGCAACACCGCATGGTCAAAAATATTTTTTAAATGTAGATCATGGTCGTTTATCCCGGTTGCCAAATTTTCAAAATGATCCGCTTTTTAGTTCTCCATAAACGTCTAATACGCCATCCACCGTGGGACACCCTGTATATCTATTAGTACCCGTGGTGCATACAAACTTTTATGTCATACCAGTTGGTTGTGAATAATAAATACCTGGGAAAAAAGTATCACTTCGCAAATTGTCATCAGAGTGCAGAAACATCATTTTTTGACAAAAATAATATGTTTATAAGCGTAAATTTATAATTTGTTAATAAAGAATAAGTTAATTGAAAACTGTTTTTTGCGTCTTTAGGCCCGCGCGGTCCATAATGTGTACTTTATGCCCGCACGTGTATAAAGTAATGAATTATGTAGATGGTATCTAAGGTATAAAAACACAATAATGTATTGGTATGACATAAATAACTATTATGTCCGATTGACCAATAAAGTGCTATTTATAGAAGAGTTTTGCGTCAATAAAGTAGCACTTTATTTTAATAATAATAATAATAATAATAATAATAATAATAATAATAATAATAATAATAAATGGCCTTTATTTTTCACTCGGCGAATTCAAATTACAATAACATTAGAAAGTTCTCGTGCGCCCGACGCTACGCTAATACGGTAACGCTAACAATACGGTATTACACCTGATATTTTAAAGTTCTCGGGCACGAGGACACATAAATCCTCTAATCCCTTATTCTGTTTACATTTTGACAGCTGAGTTGAGTGACCTAATCCCACTTTTTTTGCTTTTTTTTTAACTTTTATTTATTCTGAAGATTCCTGAGCTTCAATAATTTTCCATTGGTGTTTTTTATGGACGAATTATTAGAAGTTGCTGTTTTTGCAGACATAAATGGAGCGTCAACTAGTTTTGACATAGCATAGCGTTACGGTAAGGCATCCGGTAAGTTCCGTTAGATAGCGGGCTCCGCTAACGCTAATACCGTAAGAACTGTCATACGTGTCAAATAGCGTTACGGTATTTGAAATTTGGACGGCACGAGAACTCTCTATTGTTACAATTATTTACCTTATTCATAAGTATTTATAGTAAAATTTAAACAGAGATGAAGAAATAAAAATAAAAATAAAGAAAAAGCACAGTCATATCAATACCGACTTAGCAACTTTCTCCTAAAAGCATTTTACTAGTAAAATAAAGTAAAATCTGTGCTACTTTATTTTACTAGTGAAATAAAGTGCTACTTTATTGCCTACCTGGACTACCTGACAACCTGCCAAGGTGAAACAGGTCCTGACAACTTTCCAAGGTGGAACAGGTATACCTACGCGAATTTTCATTTTTTCATTGAATTTTTTTAATTTTTAACAAAAACCAGTTGCAATCGTACATAATAGTACATTAAAATACAAGTTTCATAAGACGTCATTTTATCGCACGAGCCCTATATTAGAAAACGAGCCAAAGGCGAGTTTTCTAAAGGGCGAGTGCGATAAAATTTCTTATGAAACGAATATTTTATACTATTTTTTCTATTTTGGTATTGTTTAATTTAAAAAAAAAAACTTTTCTTGGAAATTTTATTCTCATATTTCCTGATTTTATATGTTTAGGTTGGCAACATTACATGCCAAATATAGAAATCTTCTATTATTTTTTATCGTTCGATGGCCATCAGTCAGCCAGTGTTACAAACTTCCGATAAGTAAAAAAGGAGTGTCACAAAGAGCTTCTTTTCGAAACTACTTTTAGTGTCGAAAAGGCTTCGATATGACACCAAAATAGAAAATAGTACATTAAAATACAAGTTTCATAAGACGGCATTTTATCGCACCCCTATGTTAGAAAACGAGCCGGAGGCGAGTTTTCTAAAGGGCGAGTGCGATAAAATGTCTTATGAAACGAATATTTTATTCTATTTTTTCTATTTTGGTATTGTTTACTTAAAAAAAAACAAATTTTTCTTGGAAATTTTATTCTCATATTTCCTGATTTCATATGTTTAGGTTGGTAACACTACATGCCAAATATAGAAATCTTCTATTATAAAATCGCGAATGACAGTTCGATGGCCATCAGTCAGTCAGTGTTACCAACCTCCGATAAGTAAAAAAGGAGTGTCACAAAGAGCTTCTTTTCGAAACTACTTTTAGTGTCGAAAATACTTCGATATGACACCAAAATAGAAAAAATCATGTATGTAACGCTTACATAAACAGGCTTTATTGACTCATTATTTAATAGCCTCGCTCGGCCATAAAATTATTCGTACAATAAAGCCTTACTTTATGTACTTGCATGGGCGCCGGCAGCAGGGTGCAAGGGGGTGCACTTGCACCCCCCTGTCAGAAATACATTGCAAAAATTATTTTTAATTTATTATTATTATTTTTTTAATAGTTACTGTTTGAAAAAATTGGCGAAACGAGAAACAATAGCCCCCTCGCACTCTTTATTCCCCGCGACATTCCTCGGCTAATCACTTCCGGCTCGGATCGGGATATTTTATTTTTATTTCGCAATTGCGAGAAACCCGTGCCCAGGGGCAAGGCAGTTCGATGCACCGCCCAAGGTCCAAAAAGGCCCCACAATGCTGCAAGGGCGTCCACAGGGAGGGTCAGGGGGGGTCACTCGACCCCCCCTGGAAATTTCTTAAATTTTAATTATTTTCTATATATATTATATTGTAGGTCCGATGATGCTCGTATGAGCGAAACGGGCATACTTGAATTCGGCCACAAACCAGGTAGCTGCAATTATCCTACCTTTGAATTCGACCAAATCATGAAACCCAACCTACTTCCCATAAAACTTACCTTATGATGTTGACAGATTTCGCATTGCATAAGTATGAGTTAATAAATCTAAAATAGCTATTTATACAATAAGTTACGAAATGAGCGTCTTTTAGGCACGCGACGTGAAAATTGTCCAACGAGGCAAAGCCGAGTTGGACAACACGTCGAGTGACTAAAAGACATCGTTTCGTAACGTATTGTATACAAGATTTTTTCTACTGGCATTTTATAATAAAAAAAACACAATTTTATTTCATGTGAATAAGTCGATTACACCCAAAATCTTTGTCACCTGCTTTTACTTGACACCTGACACTTTTCATGCGATTTTCTTTTCAAAATTCGGCATCAATATTTAAAATCCTAGAAAGTAGGTAATAACACAAAGTTCTGTTTTGAGTAACCCAAACGTTCAATTCAGTAATTCCATTTTCAATATTCATAATAAATACAAAACAAAATTCAAATATGTGTTTAGTGTTGTTTTTTATTTCTGAATAATGATTGACACTTTTAGGCACTAGTGCTTAAAAATTACTTTTACGCACTCATAAGTCACTTTTACGCATTCAAAAGTCACTTTTACGCACTGAGTGCCTAAAAGTAACTTTCACGCACTCAGTGCCTAAAAGAATGTCGTTTCAAAACTGAAATGACAATCGAAAAGTTGCTATTATGAAACGTCAGTAGAAAAAAGTGTAAATATGTATTTTGATGCGCAAAATAAAAAAATTTACCAAAATGACTATGGAAAGATTCACAGGCATTTGTTTTCTTATCCAGGTCTATCGAGGCATGTGCCATGTGTCGATGAGATAATCTGAAAATTTAACTAGAACTTCGTGATGCGGCTGAATAGCTAACAACTCGAAAACAAAGAAATCGCTAACTTCTTGATTCTCCAAAAACATCATTCCGAAACAATTATGTAACGATTTACCGATTTCTGAATCTTTTTTTTTTATATTCAATGCTTAAGCCTAAGTTTTGGATCTTCCTCTACCATGCCTAAGATTTTAGCTATTTATAAGAAGTAAATAAGTTAATTTAATATCTATATCTCAGTGTACCGATTTGCATATTGATAAATTGTCACCCTTTCCTTATTCCGGAACTGGTGAATTTTGTGGCTGAGTTCAAGGATCCCGGAGCTAAACACATGTCACTATTAAGTGAATCAAATAATAAACAATCTGTGTGTTAACATGTGGCTTTTCAAATTATGTTTTTGCTTAAATTTTGCATTGCAAGTGTCACATTCCAATGGATAAATATCCGAATGTGTTAGTTTGTGAATCTTTAAATCGGCTTTCCATTTAAATTTTGATTTGCAAGTGTCACATTCAAAAGGATAAATATCCGAGTGTGTTGAAATGTGCCTTTGTAAATTTCTTTTCTTCAAATTTTGCCTTGCAAGTGTCACATTCAAATGGATAAATACCCGAATGTGTTAGTTTGTGTATCTTCAAATCGCGTTTCCGTTTAAATTTTGATTTGCAAATGTCCCATTCAAAAAAATTAAATATCCAAGTGTATCAATATGTGTTCCTTCAAATCGCCTTCTCTTTTCAATTTTGCATTGAAAATGTTACATTGGAAATTCTCCTCATCCGAGTGTGTTAATATGTGGCTTCTCAAACTACGCTTGTGTTCAAATTTTGCATTGCATGTGTCACATTTAAAAGAATAAATATCAGACTGTGTTATTTTGTGTCTCTTTAAACAGGCTTTTCCTTTGAATTTTGCTTTGCAAATGTCACATTCAAAAAGATAACTATCGAAGTCTGTTGATATGTGACTTTTCAAATTACCTTTTTGTTTAAATTTTCCTAATTTAAAGTTTTCTTTAAATTTTGCATTGCATATGTTGCATTTAAAATTCTTCTCGTCCAAGTGTGTTAGTTTGTGTCTCTTCAAACTGCCTTTTTTTTTAAATTTTGCTTTGCAAATGTTGCATTTAAAATTCTGATTCTGCTTCTAAAATGATAATTTAGACTGAAGTCCCTTTTTACGCATAAAAAATTTATTCAATTGATTTTGACCCCCCCTACATATTTTTCTGCGAGCGCCCATGCAATGCTGTGAAAAATTTCGAATATGTAGAAAAAAATGTCATGCATGCAAAACAAATATGATAACATTTTAATTAAGCTACATTCAATAAGGACTCAATTCCTATCTTCTAAAATATCATTTACCATATCGCCCATGCCTAATTATATTCGTTTTCGTGGTTGAGAGCACCTGGCAACGCTGAGCGTGCTTCCGAAGTATTCCGAATATATCCGACCATAATTCCGAGAAAGACAGACCGACCCATTCCATATATTGTGATTTGATTACCACTATTTCCAAAACGCATTTTTATTTTCTTACTTTTTTGGTGACAATCAAGGGCAGTGGCGCACCCAGGGGGGGGGGGGCATCAGTCCAGCGGCGCCCGGCCAAAACTGTAGTTTTACGTACAACAAAATTTGACACGTCAATTTTTTATTTAGATTTTTAGACTTGACACAAGCCACAACCTTTGTAGGGTCCCCCCATTCCCCAAACATATTTTCTGGGTGCGCCATTGTTCAAGGGATAGGTTAAGCTTAGGGGCCCCCAAATATATTTTGCCCTGAGGGCCACTCGTCCCTAGATCCGCCACTGCCCGTGCTACTTTCCACCGAGGTGAAAACATCATATAATTTACTTTAATCACCTAGAATAGTTATTTATGCAACAAGTGTGTAAAGTGAACCTTTTTTCACGAATGTGAATTTTAACGCACGAGCCGAAGGCGACTGCGACAATCACATGAGTGAAAAAAGGTGCTTTACGCACGTATTGCATACAAAATTTTTTCTACTACCAATCATATATGTGTAAAAAAATAAATTTAGACAAATTCTTCACGCACTAGTGCGTAAATTATTCTCACTTTACGCACTAGAGCGTGAAGTAATTCACCAGAAAAGTAGTAATTTGACAATGTTGACATCTGTCATTGAGTTTACTTCACGCACTAGTGTGTGAAGTGAAATACTTTACGCACTAGTGTGTGAAGAGAAATTTTACGTCTTGTGAATAGTGCGTAAAGTGAGTACTTTACGCACGGTAGTAGAAAAAAAATTTTTTTTTGAAAGCTCAAAATAGCCGTTTTTGGGCGTGGCACCCGGAAAAATTTTCGCGCCTCCTGCGGTGGGCATTCACCTTCCTAAATTAGTAATTTGAACGCGCCGCCACTGACCGTATGCACCTCCCTGAAACTAATCCTGGCGGCGCCCATGTGTACTTGTTATATAAATAGCTATTTTTTCAAATTTTGTTATTGATTTTCTATTTAATTTTTTTTTAATCCGATACCAGAGTCGCTTGCCAGTGAGTTCAGTGCTTAGATATAAGATGTTCAGTGACGCATTTTAGGTATTCCAGAGCTGCTCTAAAGCGCCCTGGGCTGTTTATAGGCGTTCCAGTGTATCAGAGTTTCACGCAACCGAACTTTTTTTTCCGTCACTAAAAGTGTCATTTTTAACGGATGCTGTCAGTGTCTAAAATGCCATTTTATGACACTGATGTTAAAATAAGTGATTACTTTTAGCACTGAGTGCTAAAAGTAATCACTTTTAGTGCGTCTGTAGAAAAAATAGTATATGATATTCGTGCTAAAAGTAATTATATTATGTTCAAACTTCCCTTTTCACAAAATAAAATGTGACTTTTAGCACTTATATCATAAATAACTATTAACTCATTCTCGGCCTTTTAAATCACTCTGACAGTACAAAAATCTGCTACAAATACAAACAAACAACTTGTGTTTTTTATACCGAATATTGAATTAAAAGTGAAATAACGAGAGTCATGAGAAAGATATTGCAAATGCTTGTCTTATTAAGGCAAGCCTTATTTTGACAGCTGCGAATGCGCAGTTTTCGTTTGGAATAAGGACAACCTTATTAAGGATAAGGATCTGCCTTATTTAGGAGAAAATAAGACTTGCCTTATCTTTGCCTTATTTAAAAGTTCTTAGTCGATCGGCGATGATCGGTAGGAATTGCGAACTGAGTTTTGTTATGGTTTGTGTATATAACCAAAGATTTTGACTTCTAGAATTTTTTTTTCCCACACTTTGAAAAATGGGGCAAAATCGAAACAGCATCGAGGCACAGAAAAGAGGCAGACTGAAAAATTTACTTGTTTGTGTCGCACTAACTTGAACTAAGCTGTGCTGTAATATCTCAGATTTTGGCAGATAAACCATATAAAACGCTCACAAACGACTGGCCCAAAGCAGGAAGTGCTGCCCCGAATAACAAACAAATAACCTCAAAGATTACGTATAACGATGAACTGGTTTTGCTTAGAGGATTTGTGTCATTTTCTTGCCACTGTTCCATGATTTTACACGTACTATATAAATATTTTGAATAAATAATTTCCTATTTTTAAAATATCTAAGCCTATATTCCACATCAGAAAGAAAACACTTCAAATTCAAAGCTTAAAAAATAAACAATAACAAAAATTTAGGATTTTCAGATTAGAAATAATAGGCATCAACTCCCAGTCGTTTCTGGAAATTTGCAATATCTAAACTTGTCATTTGAAGAAAGGAAATTACCTATTGCGTCTAACTAAATGTTTTAGCCTTATTGAGGCTGACTTGCAATATCTCTCTGAAGAACAAGGATTCACCTACCAAGGGCCGGTTTCTCAATAGCAAGTCACCTCCGGGTTAAGCATAACTCCAAGGTAAACATAGCAACTGGACACGTGTACCCTGGATTTAAAACTAACCCGGAGGTGACTCGCTGTTGAGAAACCAGCCCTTAGGCAAACAGTGCTAATTTGTGTTGATGCTGGAAAAGTTTTCACCATCAAATAAGGACTTTTTTTCAGTAGAAAAGAATCAAGAAATGGTAAAACAAACTTAAATTAAAATGTCCGCCAAGAGGCACACAAACCCTTTGTTTGCTTGTCAAAGTCACGTGTTTTGTATAGGCTTATAAGTTAGCAGTGGTGTAAGGTGTAAGGTGAAACCTAACCTCAAAAAAGATTGTTTATATATTATATCTAGACCTCAAATGAGATACATTCCATTTAAAACGAAACAGGCTAAATATCTGATGCCTGGTTTATTTTTTAAAAAATCGGTCGTACACGTGATTTGATTTTCAAAGGGAGAAGTTTTCTGCAACCATTTTTAGCACTTCAACTTTAACCCTCTAGGCGGGGTGGGATCAACCCTTACTATTTTAAATGGAACAAGGGGTCGAGTGATACCTCTTTCAAAAGAGCATTCAATTCTCTTTCATTTGATGTCATTTGAAAAAAAATTGAACGGTCGTTTGAAACAGGTATCATTCGACCCTCTGTTCCATTTGGAATGGTAAGTGTTGGTCCTAGCCCCCCTAGAGGGTTAGGTTAGTGCTGAAAATGTTTCAAACACTCACAGAATCAAATTACGTATATGAGCGATTTTTTTGAAAAATAAAATTCGCATCAGATATTCAGCCTGTTTCGTTTTAAATGGTATACCCTATATAATTAATTAGAATCTACAAAATAAATTAAATGTTTGCGTCGAAATGATTTTCACAAAAATAAAGGTAAGTAGGTAGGTACTAGGCAATATTGCTGTTGAATCTTGAATCTCGCCTTACCTTGCAAGGTACACTTGTCCCGTATTATTGTTTTCTTTTGTGGAACGAACGCAAATAACTTTTCCTACAGCCGCGCGGAAAAATCGATTTTCCGCACTTGTTAGGTAAATAGCTATTTCAGGAGTTTTTATTGATGTATTATTACACTGAGAAACCGCACACCACTTGTATATCAAAATTATTCAAAATCAAATATCCCTTGAGGAACTTCTAGTGTTTAAGTTTTGTTTACTCAAACGTGACGTCACTAGTGACACAACGATACTTATTAGAAGCGTTTTGGAGCGAATTTCAAATATGAAAACTAAAATATCATTCATTATCTGCAGAAATATGTTATTCATTGTAAATAATACACATTTCCGAACTTTATAGGAAAGTTTTTCATAATCTGTCATCATGTCTATTCTTCGAGCTGCGGACATTCTTCTGCAGTGGTTAAAAACTCTTCTTGAACGGATTCGATATGTATATTGCTTGATCGAGAATTGGAATAGGGTGTATTTTGTATAGGATGAAATTCAGAAATTTCGAGATTGTCCTTTATATAACTATAAAGTCAGGAAAATGCTTTATCGCATAGCTTATCACATGGTCTTCCAAGTGGGGTATCTTTCAATGGTTTAAAAAAACTATAATGGCATAATTTATGGTAACCTCCTTCAGCAGCGACTAAAGTCATTAGATGAATTTATTCTAATATACCTACATTTGAAGTGCCAATTCGTTATTTTGGACACCACATCACATTGTTATTCAATATGTATTGTTTTTAATTTTTAATGTTGTACTCTGAATTTCCTGTTATTTTTTTCGTTGGCAAATTTATTACATTCTTCATCACAAAATAGCAGGGATGTGCGTCTACACGTAGACTTTCATTGTCTACTTTACGTTTAGATAATGTAGACAATGTAGACAATGTAGACCACGTGTCAACAATGTAAAATAATATAAATGACGTTTAATTTTAGCCTCACACTTTCCTTTTTTTTAAATTATTTTTATTTTATTATTGGTTTTTTGATATTTTATAATCAGTGAATGCCTAATATCAAAGTGATAGTGATAGCATAGTAACTTTTGATATTTTTTTCCGAATTTTTTAAAATAAATTATTGTTTACGCCTCATGTAGACAATGTATAGACAAATGCTCACGTAAACAATTTGAATTGTCTACGCGTAGACAATCAATTGTTTACGTTTACATTGCGTACAGGCACATCACTTCAAAATAGCGACACTGTGTTTTAAAATCAAACTTCTCACTTACGTTACATGACCTTAGAGAAGCTCCTGAAGACATACCACTACGCTGTGAAGACTCATTATTTTCTAAGCTCTCCTTCTTTTTGATCAAATACATTTTTCAACACTTTTCGTGTATTCTAACCGTCATAATATTTGCAATTTCTACTACAAGTACCTAACTACATACTAAACGCCTAAACGGAGAATGATATGTACCAGAAAAGCTGAAATGCCCACGATTGGAGTGGGGGTGGTTGTTGAGGCAAGACAAGTTCTCATGAAGCGGAAAATTGCGTTGCGGGCGCGAAATGTTCAAAGTTTGTAGCACAGCGGGGTAATTTCAAATGTCAACTTGCGATATCGCAAAAAAGTTAAACTATTTTTAACTTTTGTGCGAGTTTTCATCCTCTGTTACTTTTTACTGTCACCCATAGCTGATTCAGCCTTTACCCACAGATTTAAGGTTAAACATAAGTAAGTGGGGTTTTTAGAAAAACCTCTTTAATTAAATACCTAATATCTACGCCACTGAACATCTGAAAAAAAATGATATAATATATGCCTATTTGGTAGGAAATTTTCTTCTCTACAATTATTCTCTCCTTAAATTTTTTCCTAAAATGGTTAGTTTTGGAGTTATTCAGAAAAATGTAACAAAAGTCTCTTACCAAGTTTCAGCTTGTCTCTAATTTCTTGAACGTTACCCATATAAAACAATGCATAGACCCTGCGCTACTACGGATAAGGGTAGAACAGGATTTTCAATTTCTTTTATTCTATTCTAATTCTAAGTTCATAGCCAGGGATGTAGTAGGTATTAGAAGCAGAAGGCAGAGTTCCATTTGAAACAATAATGAGTTGTGGTTTTAGTAGGTTTTTATGAATCTTTTGATTTTGTGACAAAAAAGGTGCTTTCTTTCTTACTGATTGCTTCATGGATTTCCTTATATTTGTTAGTTTCCTTTATTTTTGATCGTTTGGTAAATGTTTTGGTGTATAACGGTTTTTCGAGATCGATGTTCTCTTGCCTATTCTTGTTTATTTTCCCTAATTTTGATTTTTGTTGGGTCGTGATTTTTTCGTGGAATTCTTGAGTGATTATTTTGAGATTGTCAGAGTGATCTTGGATGTATGGGGATGTGAGATAACTTCTGGTCTTCGGAGAGTTCCAACGGATTTTTGTAGGCTAGTTTGCCTTTGAAGAATTGTTATATGAAAAAATAGCGTAATTTATCAGATTTACGATATTTTCATTTTTCAATGTAAGGATAGTTTCGCTTAGGGTTGAGTGTAGGCATTCAATAGGGCTGTTCGAATTTGGGTTATGTGGGATGGAATAGTGTATCTCAATTTGATGTAGAGAGCATAGGATTTGAATAATCTGGTTATGTGGAACCATTATCGGTTGTTTTTTTGGAAGTCCGTAATGATTGAGGTGTGGGTTTGAAAATTAGTTTGTTCGGGTGCCTTTTGTACAGTGGGAATCATTGCAATTGGCACACACTCTTTAAAATCCCTCGTATTAAGTCAAAATTCTAACCAATAAATCTATTTACTGCAGCATTTTGCTATTACTGTGTGTCAGATTTGACACATTACGAGGGATATTTATATAGTGTGTGCCAATTGCAATGATTCCCACTGTACTTGGATTTTTGGCAAATTTCGCATATGTTTATGTACGTTTTTACGTCATTTTCAAGATTTGGCCAATAAAAGTTCTTCTTGATATTTTCTTGTATATCTCGGATGGGATGTTTTTGTTTCGTGAAAGTAGGTACTTTATTTTCAGTTGCTGTTCATCATAATCGTGAATATCCTCCATAAGTTTGTTGGATATTCGCAGGGTGGAAGAATTATATTTGAAGTATTTTTCGAAGATATTTAGCAGAATAGGTACGTTCAATAGTTTTATCGATAAAATGTAAACAATAGGTATTTTCCGGAACAAAATTCAATTCAAGAAGATATAGGATATAGGTAATTCTTTGTTTATTGAATGTTTGCTGTTTCTGCAATTTAATCTAAATATTGTTTGAATATCGAAAAACTATTTGGTTTATGTATACATTCAGGGCTTCCTGTACGTAAGGGGCACCAATTACTGGGTTGTCAGCACTGAAGTGTTTGGTTTCTAGATCAGGTTTTCCAAATTATCTTAGGTTTTTGTTTGCTTGCTGTTCTCATGTTGATCTTAATTTTGGGTTTTTCCTCTGGGAGGTTTTCTGGTGGAAGTGAATTGAGAATTTCTTCGAATTCGTCACAAGACAGTTGAGGTACGTCGTTAGGGTCAGTTTTCGGAATGATTGTTAGTTGATCGTCTGAGTGTTTTGCTTGCCTTTTTTGTCCTATTCTTTCAATTTCAGGCACCATCTAACTAGTTTGGTGCCTGGTTCTTTGACCGGAAAACAACCATTGAAGAAAGTTATAATTTTAAATCAGGTACCGAAAAATGAAAAGGTGGGGCCTTTACCAATTGGACCTTGGGACAAAACAGCTCTCATAGCGAAGTTGGATGCATCTGTTGTTAGATTAAATTGTTTTGAAAAATCGGGATGTTGAAAAATGGGGTCGTTCATTAGAATGTTTTTGCATGTTTCGAAACTTTGAGAGAACTCTAACGAATGCTCCACGTAAGAGGTTTTGTCAACTTTGCAAAAACTTTGATGAATTTCCCGGGGAATTTCCTATAATGGCCTACGAGACCTAAACAAGACTTGATTTTTTTGGGTGTTTTAGGGATGGGAAACTTTTTGATTGCCTCAACTTTTTTAGGATTGGGTTTTATGCTTTTCGGAGCTATAACGTGACGACCTAGAAATTCAACTGTTTTTTTGAAGAAATTCGGATTTATCGAGTTGAGCTTTAAGGTTGTGTTTCCTAAGTCGGGCAAAAACTATTTTGATATTAGTAATATGTTCTTGTAGAGAAATTGAGGAGATTATGATATCGTCCATGGTAGATGAGACATATTTTCCTTTGAAGGTCTTTAAGGACATTATCCATGACTCTTTGAAAAGTTACCGGAGCATTTTTTAGGCCAAATGGCATGAAAATTTTTTTTCCTCAGAAATATTAGTGTTGATATTCTTTGTAACAATAGTCAACGATGGAACTTAAATTTTCTGTATACTAAAATCCACACGATAAACTAAAGGGATTTCTGTTGAATCATTAAAAAGTCTTTTGTTCGTTAGATCTATATTTAGATTTAATTTACGTAGATTTCGTATGCGAATGATCCCATCGTATTCGTATTGGTCATGGAAATTAAATTAAATAAATTCTAGGTAGATATTCATTCCACAAATTAACATTTTGAATATTTTATCTTCAAATATAGGTTACATCGTCCACCGGAGCTTAGAACGCAAATATCCTAGACTTCCTTTATTTGAAAAACCCTATTTTCCACAAATATCAACACGTGTATGCCTCAACGGCCTTATCGACGCATCCATATTACCAAACTTAAGGAAACTTCTCAGAAAAAAACATATTAAAGTAATCGAGTTAAATGACGCGGTTGATTATTGTCTTGCCGTTTATAAACAAGAGACCAAGAGAAAAGAAGAAGAGGAAGAAGAAGACGATGTTCCGCTAATCAAAGAACCTATCAAAGAAGTAGCAAGATTGAAAAAAGGACAAAAATCATCAAGTCAGCAACCTGTAGAAGAAGAAATAATAAGTGAACCAACAGAACCTCAAACAAAAAAGGTTCAAACTCCTCAAAAATACCCTTGTGAAGCAATTCCTTATACCCATTCAGCCCAATTAGGCAAAGCTGCTCAAGATCTGTTAGAACAAGGAAAATCTATAGGAGATGTCCTGTTAATCGACATGTTTATAGAATACTTGAGGTCAATTTCCAATCTTAAAGGTTGGGTTTTAGTCAATTATCCCACAAATTTGGATCAAGCGTTGTTGATTGAAGAGGCCTTGACAGGAGTGAATCTAGGCCCAACAACTTTTGATGATATTGATACAAAAAGGCATTCAAAGCTTCTTTCTAATCCTATAGTACCTAAACCTGTCCAGGTTTACGATACAGCTCTAACTGCGTTTGTTAGATTGAAAAAATTATCTGTTGATGATACAAATTGTGACGCCCTATTGCCACCTATTCATGAACAATCACCCGTCAATGTGGATTCTTTGGATAAATTCTATTCCGATGCAGGAGCCAACTATTCAATGTACTATAAAGAGCTAGATTGGGGTACCACGAAGTACTTGGGCAAATTGATTATCGGAGATTATAGTTTACCTTTGAAAGCTTCCTCGGAACTATTCGGAGAAACTGCTCATTTGCACGAACACATAACTAGATCAGTTAAAGCTACTAAAGTTGGTCGTAAATTGAAGAAACCAACATTTGATGTGATACATAGTACAAAGGTGATTGTGGACGCGAAAGATAAAAAAGGCAAAACTCAAATTGTGATAGTTTTTGTAAATAAAAGTGTACAAGTACCAAATGAAGATGATGAGGAAGAGTATGATGAAGCGGAGGACTTGAATTCGGAATTGCCAGAAACTGAACAACGCGAATATTGTCAATCTACTTGTCCCGATGAATTATTGGTAAGCTTAAGTGGATAATTTTTTTCTTAAATTCCCTATTGGTTTTTAGGTTTCTTTGGCGACCGTTTGGGAAACAGTAGAAGAAATCTACACCACCGACTTGAAAGAAGTATTTTTCTTGATAAGATCTAATTTAGATTCGGTCATGCCCTTTGCTCAGTACGTGATAGATTGCATGAGGAAAATTATCGATAGGCCCGATCAGAAAAGCATGTGTTTGTCAAAATTTCAAAATGAGTTTAACGCATTTGATGCGGATTTTAGAACAGATGACGAGTTTAAAGTGGAAATGCACTGTAGGTAAGTATAAAACATTGTCTTTCTAAATGAGGTATTGAGTTGATGAGTGATCCAATTTTCAATGGTTTTTTTCTAGAGCCAATTTATGTCAGTTTCTACCCACCATCTACTTGATATCGTCATTTTGTGGTCGTCCAAAAATTCACGCGCCAATTAAGGGCTTCATTATACAATTTTTTCCATTTATTTCGCACATTTTGTCGTGCAACATTGCTTGCCCACTTCTACTTGGGAATACCTACTCGCTTCATTATGTCCACTACTCTGATCTTTTCATTTTCTAAATGATCAATAATTGCCCTTTGTTTTGTGTAGTTTTGTTGTGTTAGCGGGTTTTTGGATAAATGAGACTAGGTACTATCACAAAGAATAACAATGAAACCATATCGAAATTGAAACAAGAAAATTCTAAACGTCATCTTAGATTTTTCAAATTTTTTATCAATATATGCTCGAGTGTGCCATATTAAATATAAGATCAGTCTGAAGTGTCGGTTTTTACTACAAAAGGAATACTAGTGTCACAACTACCCGCTTTACGGGGGTGACATGGGGGGTTTGTAGCTTTGGGGGTTGATGGAGAGAAACTCGCTCCGGTTATATAAAAATATAGATATATATTTTCCCAAATATAACCTTACATGTACGCTAATCCTATAAGATACATGACCCTTCGTACACTGGGGTCCTTATAGGGGGCCACACGTCAATGCTGCTTGGGGGACTGTAGATAAGTTTATCGTCACCCTTATGCCTTGTCCAGAGGGGCGTTCCCAACGAGAGGTAATTGCACTAGACTACGATAAGGCTGAAGATACCCAGAGGGGCGTTCCCAACAGGAGGTACTTGCACTGGAGAGACTTAATTCCAAAGGGGCTTTTCCAACGAGAGGTACTTGCACTGGTTTAAGTCTGCGGCTTGCAGCGCAATTTATATCAATTTATTGCTGAATTGCAATAAACATTCGATCGAATCGGCAATTAAATTAATAAGTTTGAATACCGGGTCCTCCTTTCCCAAGCAGCTAGTTGACACTAGGATCAATTAATTAATGAATACAACAGAACGAGCAATATCACCGTTCATCCTTTAAAATTGAGAAACAGCCTCAGATCCTAATGGAAATCCACAGATTGTGACGTCATCTGCTGGGTAGGCAAAAACCTCGAATAAATTTCCATTTTCAATAATTCCATCGATAGTTCTTTCTGTTTCATCTTGGCAGGTTGTCAAGTAGTCCAGGTAGGAAATACAATAAAGTAGCACTTTATTTTAACTAGTAGAATAAAGTAGCACTATTCTTGGAGAAGGTTGAAATCCCTTTGCAGTCCCAAACCTACAAGTTCCTTTTGTACTGTGGCAAAAGGACAAAATGGCCAAGTTGTTGGTTCAGTTTTGGTACCCATTCGTCTTCGAGATCGTGATGTCCTTATTGACGTTCTGATTGTTCCATCTTTTTCGTATAATCTAATTCTAAGAGTTGATTTTTAGATAAAAATCGGAATGCAAGAATGTATCTTGAAAACTTTGGTTGATGAGACTTTTGCGAAAATGGGTGATAAACTTGGATGCACCAATCTAGTTGAGTTGGTTATTAAAACTGACTCACCCCCAATAAAACAGCGCTATTATCCGCTGTCTCGAGTTTTACAAAATGAGGTAAATACCGAATTGGATAAAATGATTGCTGATGGGATCGTAGAGCCTTCTGAATCTCCATGGGCTTCCCCAATCGGTATGATTAAGAAAAATTGGCGGATGGAGATTCTGTGTTGATTTCAGAGCCTTGAATCGAGTCACCATCTCGGACTCATATCCTCTTCCAAGGGTTTCGACTACGTTGGATAAATTGAGAGACGCTCACTTTCTCAGTACCTCAAACATCAAATCAGCATATTGGCAGATTCCTATTTCAGAAAGTTCCAAACCCCTTACTGCGTTTATTGTTCCATCCCGAGGTCTATTTCAATTTAGACGAATGCCCTTTGGTCTTACCAACGCTCCTGCTGTCCGGCAACGACCTATAGATCGAGTTATTGGTGTTGAGTTTGAGAAGTACGTATTCGTCTATCTAGATGATGTAATTATTTGCACTTCCTCCCTTGAGGAGCATATTAAAATATTACGTGAAGTAATCGATCGCCTCACTTGGACTGAATTAAGGTATGGGGTCAACTGCTCTGGTGTGTTGGTTGATCCGGACAAGATCAAGGCCACATTGGAAATTCCTCCTCCCAGGAACGTCAGTGAGGTAAGACGAATGTGGGTTTGGCATCATGGTATCGAAGATTTGTGCCTAATTTTTCCACTATAATTTCTCCACTAACTTCTTTGACACGCAAAAATATGAAATTTGTATGGGATGAAAAATGTAACCAGGCTTTCGAAACCATAAAAGAATAGGTTTGTTCGGACTTAGTTCAGAATCAGTTCTGAATTGAACTGCGCTTCCGCATTTGTTCATACCGAACATAAATAAACAAATGCGCGTGAGCAGTTCAATTCAGAACTGATTCTGAACTAAGTCCGAACAAACCTAATATCTTGTAAATTCCCGTGTGCTGTCCGATTTCGACAAACCTTTTTGCATACAATATGATGCTTCTGATTTTGGTCTTGGTGCGGTTTTAACGCAGATTCAAGACAAAGAAGACCACGTCATAAGTTATCTCAGTCGCTCTCTCAATAAAGATGAAAGAAAATATATCACGACCAAAAAGTAAATATACTACAAGTAAAATATATCACGACCGAAAAGGCATACTTGGCAGTATTATTTGCTGTCGAGAAATTGCATCCATGCATCGAAGGTACCAAATTTACAGTTATCGTTGACCACTACAGTTTGAAGTGGCTTATCTCAAAAGGATCCAGTAGGACGAATTGCTCGTTGGGCTCTCAGGCTCTAACAGTACGATTTCGATGTGGTTCATCATAAGGGAAAAGAGAATGTTGTTCCCGATACTTTGTCCGGATCAGTTACTGTTATTCAGGCAGTTATTACCTGTCATCCCCGAGTGGCTACTGGTTGGAAGTTGTTCCGACGGATCAACGCTCTATTATTAATTAAAACCGTTTCTAGGATTGCCCAAAAACCAAACCTGAACAAAAAGATCCCGTAGATCAAATGCGTAGTTTACAATCCTCAGCTTCCAGACCTTGGGAGATTATTAGCGTGGATATCGTTGGTCCCCTTCCTCGCTCCAGTTCTGGTTATTCGTACATATTCACCGTATCAGACGTTTTTAGCAAATTTTGCTTGTTTTTTCCTCTTCGTTCTGCTACATCTAGTAATATTTTGAAATGGTTGGAAGATCATGTTCTTTTAATTTATGGTGTGCCGAGAAAGATTATTTTGGACAATGGACCCCAATTTTGGAGTAAGGTGTTTCAAGATGTTATAAAGGGCTATGGCATTGAGACTCGTTATACAGCTATAACTATCATCCACAGGCCAACCCGGTGGAACGAATTCATCGAGTTCTCAAGACCATTCTTTCTAGTTATGTAGGCAAAGATGATCGGCATTGGGATAGGCTTTTAGCAAAGGCTAGTGCGCCATTCGGTATGCCCGACATCAAGTCACCAACTTGACTCCAAACTTTGTTGTTTTTGGGCGTGAGGTAAATTTGCCTCTTGATGAATCTACGTCTTCAGTTGATGATGCTGATACTTTTGATCCACTTGAGTTCTCGTCCTTATCTTGAATAGAACGGGTGCTTAGCTGTGTACGCTAATAAAGTAAACAACCTTTTTTTGTTACCATCAGTGTGTGATTTACCAAAGCTTTTTGTCGGCATAATCCGTTCACGGATGTCGATGTGCCTTGATTTTGCCAGTTTCCAGCGCCAAATCGAACGTCGGGTAAGTGCTGGATATAACAACACCCGGGCATGGCCGGATTAAGCTTTCATGGGGCCCGGGGCTAGTGAAGTTTTAGGGGGCTCTGTAGCCCCTTCATAAATTGGGTGCCAAAAAATATATATAAAAAAACTATATTCCTGATATAACAGAAGACACTGCTATACCTACATGTTTTACAAAAGTAAGTCAAAATATCTTTTTTCTACTACCATGCTTGAAGTACTCACTTTACGCACTATTCAGATTTCAGAAGACGTAAAATTTCAGTTCATGCACTAGTGCTTAAAGTAATTCACTTCATACCCTAGTGCGTAAGGTAATGTCAATGACAGATGTCAACACTGTCGTCAATTTAGTATTTTTCTGTAAATTACTTTACGCACTGCAAATACTTTGTGCACTAGTACGTAAAGTATTTGTCTAAATTTATTTTTTTACACATATTATGTTATTGGTTGTAGAAAAAATATTACATGCAGTACGTGTGTACCTTTTTTCAGTCATGTGATGTCATGAGTCGTCAAATTTCACATTCGTGAAAAAAAGGTTCACTTTACACACTTGTTGCATAAACAGCTATTTTCGTCTGCCACCAAAAATTCTGGAAAAAAATGTGTTCCAGGTGATTTTCCAGGTAGCGAAAGAAAAACCTTTTAACCTGTAACAATTATCTGATGCACGCTTGCAGAATGAAGTAGGACAACCGCTAGGTGTCGCTACAACCGGTCATGCCACTGTGTTTTAAAAGTTTTTTTGTTAAAAATAGTTTAAATTGTTCGGCGGAAATTTTGCGAAACATGACGCGAAAGACTAGTGCATTTAATATTTACTGTTTACCCACGGGCCCTTCGGAACTTCTTAATAATTTCCTGTAAAATTCTTCAAATTTCTCTAAACTTCCCTGTACTTATTTTCGTTCTTTCATATAAACGGTTAATCAAATTTATGAATTTGAAAATTCTTTGTGATTTGGTATTTCTTGTTTTGGGGGTTGAGTATTTAAAAAAAATCTTTTACTATTTGAAGTTCCTTGTACTTCCCCGAGTTTTCAGAAACTTCCTTCAGAATTCTCCCACTTTCTCTGCACTTCCTTTAGCAAAGTTTAAAACTTATTCCCAGGTGGTTTTCCTCTTGAAATCTTCATTATTCATTAAAGTGAAATACGAAAACGTATAGTAGTAGTAATTACTAAAATAGCTTAATTTTTTTTGTCATTCCTTGAACTTCCTCGGAATTTCTTAATAATTTCCTGTAAAATTCTTCAAATTTCTCTAAACTTCCCTGTACTTCCTTTCATTCTTTCATATAGACGGTTAATCAAATTTATATGAATTAGAAAGTTCTTTGTGATTTGGTATTTCTTGTTTTGAGGTTTGAGTATTTTAAAAAAAATCTTTTACTATTTGAACTTCCTTGTACTTCCCCGAGTTTTCAGAAACTTCCTTCAGAATTCTCCCACTTTCTCTGTACTTCCTTTAGCAAAATTTAAAACTTATTCCCAGGTGGTTTTCCTCTTGAAATCTTCATCATTCATTAAAGTGAAATACAAAAACCTATAGTGCATTCATTTTTCAAAAGTAGGGCCCCGCAGGGATCGCGGGGTCCGGGGCTGCAGCCCCTTTAGCCCCCCCCCCCTTAATCCAGGCATGCACCCGGGGTTTTCACCCCATCTAAGTTAGAGCTGTCTAGGCCGTAAACCAATTTCGGAATTTGTTGCTGCAAATTCCATTAAATTGCATCAAAGAAACAAGTAAGGGTACCTAACAATCAACAGTTAGGGCCCTGAAATAAGTCAGGGCACACACAATTAACTAACATTCTACTAAAAGTAAGAGAATGAGAACACATCCAAAAAAATCTCACCTAAAGTAAGAAGACGTCGAATCCCAAAACAGTCAGGACACGTCTCTCTTTACTAAGTAAAGTAAGAGGACGTGGACTTAGACAGAATTGGAAATTTTAGCAACAAAGTAAGGGGATCTAGAACCAGACGGAAATTGAACACAAGTAAGGGAACGTTCTAAGTCAGGGCTCGTCGAAACCCACAACTTGTTTCGAAAAGGACGACAAAAAAGTGAGGGCACATCTGCTCTCACACCACAATATTGCTGCGAAAGTAATAGACTGTGAGATAGGGGCTGTTTAGTGGAGTCATTTTTTTTTTGTCTGGCATTTTGAGGGCTAAATTTGGCTACTAAGCTGATAAGAATATGGGTGATTTTAATGCCGGCGGCCCGTTCGAAAATTTGCAGAAGAAAAAAATTGATTTACATGAAGAATTTTTCTTTAATGATCTCAAATGTTCTAACTTTCAAATAAAAGATTGACATTGATAAATAATTCACCCATGAAAAATATCAGATGCTTTTCAATAGCTGAAAAAATGGGGATGGGTGTCAACTTCCAAGAGAAAAGAAAAGAACCTTCCGCGTTTACTTTTTGTCTGGCAATCAAGAGAATGAAAGGTTTTGTTGTGAAAATAACGCTGAAAAATCGCCAGACGGTAATCACAGCTCGAAATCGAGCTTTCCGGCGAAACATTCTGTTTACATTTCGAACAGGAGGCAGGCATTAAAACCACTTATATTCTCATCAGCTAACTACACCTTTTCCACGTGTAATTGCGAATATAGCAGTTTATATTGCGAATTCATCAATTGATTTTGCGAATAGTCAAGTGATATTGCGACTATATTGAATAGTTATTGGGAAAAGTTAAGTGTAATTGCGAAAATATCAAATGTAATTGAGAAAAGTTAAGTGTAATTGGGAATATATTAGATAGAATTGGGGATAATCAAATGAAATTTGGAATATATCAAATGTAATTGCGAATTATTCAAATATAATTAAGACATAATCAAATATTTTCTCTGTCGACTTTTTCTGAATTGAATTGAATTGAATTGAATTGAATTGAATTGAATTGAATTGAATTGAATTGAATTGAATTGAATTGAAGTCGTCTTTATTAAAAAAACAAAATATATAAACATACATTATCATATACTATAACTCTGAGCACAAATCAGAAGAGGACTGGCGAAGTCTAGCCTAGGGCTACTCATACTCAACCAATCAACCCCCGTATTTGTACTATATCAATGGCACTAAATATAGCTAAACTAAAACTAAATATATAAATTAAATTTATTTTTTGATTAGAAAGGGGCTACCAAAGACAACTAACCATTTTTTGGTTTATTCACTCGCCAAATTCTCACAAAACAATGTCACTCAACTAGCTCAAAAACCGTAAAAGCACTACTGTTGAAATTTACTGATTTTGTAACAAATATTTTTTAACGTCAATCTTGAAATTACTTAAACCAAGTGACTTAAACACATTCGGCAAAAAATTATATCGTTTTACAGCATTATAAACCATAGATCTTTGGAACAAAGCAGTATGATGCCGTGGAGTGGTTAATATAAACCTTTGACGAATGTTCACATTATGTACTGTAGTTCTAGGAACAAATTTACTTTTTAATATTTCCGATGTGTGAGGTAGGTTGAGAAGCTTATGAGCAAAGTTATTAAGGTGCAAAATTCTTCGGTTCTCCATGTTTAACCAACCCAACTCTTTAATTTTGTGAGAAATATGATCCCGCCTACTCAAATTGAAAATTAGTCGACAGCAAGAATTTTGTATTCTCTGAATACGCTTTTTGCTATTAAAATCAAGAAATCCACCATAAATAAAGTCACAGTAATTAAAATTAGATAAAACCAGTGACTCACATAACTCTTTTTTCAATTTTTCACTAAGAAAATATCTGGCACTATACAGTAATTTTAGTTTGTAAAAAGACGCTTGAATTAAATTATTAGTGTGCACCCTAAATCTCAGTTCTGAGTCTAATGTTAAACCCAAGTTTCTTGCACTTTTGACAATCTCTAAAGGTACATTATCAATTTGTAAATTGAGATTCATTTGTAGTTCTCGAAGTTTCCTCTGACAACCGAACAACATTACACTTGTTTTGGAAGTGTTAAGATTAAGGTTATGTTCAAGGGATAAGTTTTTAATTCTCGACAGCTCAGAATTAATAATGTCACCGGCAAGATGAAAGTCCCTCTCCGCAAATTCAAAATGCAACTGAGTATCGTCAGCGAATGCCTGGGCCTTACAGTTGGTTACAGAATTCAGAATATCTGTGGTATATATAATAAATAGGAGCGGACCCAAAACAGAGCCCTGAGGAACACCAGAAAATATATCAAGATAGGACGAATGATTTCGATCATAAGCCACACTTTGGCTACGTTTATCAAGATAAGACTTAGTCAGATTGATAGAATCTAGCTCAAAACCTGTAAATTTTAGTTTTGCCAACAGTAGTTCATGATCAATCGTGTCAAACGCCTTCGAAAAATCCAATAGAACCAGCACACCAACCAATCCTTTATCGTAAGCCTCACAGATGTCATTAGTTATGTTGGATAAGGCGTCACTAGTTGAAAAATTAGATCTGAATCCATTCTGACATTTGGGAAATAAATTGTGAACCGTGAAGAAATTGTACATTTGCTTATATAAAACTTTTTCCATGATTTTAAAGGCTACAGGAAGAATACTTATTATTCGTAAATCAGAATAAGTCTCTGGGTTTGCCTTTTTCGGTAAAGGAGTACCAACTGCCTTTTTCCAAATTTTAGGAAAATAGCACTGTTCAATACAAGAATTTATAATATGTACTAGAAAAATGTCAATGAATGGGCTACAATATTTTAACATTGAAAGGGAAATATTATCACAACCAGAGGATTCTTTTTTTAAAGAGTGTAAAATGTTATGAACTTCATCAGAGTTTGTCATTTTAAAATTGAATTTATTATTAAGAGAGGTAGTATTATTATAAGCATGAACAAGATCATCACAATTCTCATTAACATCCTGAAAAAACTTAGCAAAATATTGATTTATTTTATTTGGATCGGACAAATTGAATGACAAAAAATTTTTATTGGAATTATGAGTTACATTAAGGCTTTTTAGCACATTCCAAGTTCTTTTAGAATTTCCTTCCCTAGAGACACTTTCTAAATATAGCTTTTTATTTGACCGTAGCTTTGCAACCACCTGATTACGTAGGCTTTTATAATTCATCCAGACAACATTATTTTTCTACAACTGTCAAAAAATGATGATGTTCGCACACTCATGACAGTTTGCGAAGTGACACTTTTTTTCCCAGGTATTGATTTTTTAACGTTCCCATGACGCCGTGCGCGAATTTGATATTTCGCGCACGTGTGCGCAAAATAGCTATTTCGCACACTGATGTGTCATGGTGACACATACCTGCCAGGAAACCAAAAATAATTAAAATTCACCTACCTTTGAGTGAAAATGCAATTTTGCCTTCGAATGATCGATATTTTAATACAGTTGTAGAAAAAATATTGTTTGCAACTCGGGCGCGAAATACTTTGGTGATCTCGACTATTTTTTTAACTCGGCTGCGCCTCGTTAAAAAAAACAGATCTCGATCACCAAAGTATCATTTCGCGCCCTAGATACAAAAATAACTATTTTAGTTCGCTTAAAATTAGACAAAGTATTATCCCTTTGTGCCATTAAATTCCTCAGATCCACTGTCAACCATGGCGCCCTAGGCTTGGTTACTCTGACAGTTTTATAAGGCGCATGTTGATTAAAAGTAGAGGAAATAAATTGATTAAAAATATTTAATTTTTCATCTATGTCATGTTCAAGCAGTAACGTTTGCCAAGAGTGTAACATTAAATCATTCATAAAAGCATCTCGATTAAAATTCCTAAAGTCTCTAGACGTAATAATTTTTGGCGTCATTTTTGCGCTAACATTAGAAATTTCACAAAAAAACCAACCTATGATCAGATATATGGTCCACATTTATGGTACTACATTTTTCAACCAATAGATTTTTTGAAACAAAAATTGGATCGATTAGTTTGCTAGTCCTCTGAGTAATTCTCGTTGGTTCCTTTAGAGCTTGTATTAAATTATATGAATCAAGGCAATCAATAATTAGATTTGGAGCCTGAAAAAATTGACATTATAATCACCAAGTCCAATGACACTATCAAACGAGCTACAGACAAACGAAAATGCGTCATCCAAAAACCCAACAAACTCATTTAAGTTAAATTTGGGAGGTCTATAGACCACACCTATGGCGTATCTTTTTCTGTGTATTATTATTTTTAAAAATAAAGAGTCAATTTGTTCATGTATATCAAAATCTAAGTTAATTTTTGAGCAAGAAAATTCAGTTTTAACATAAGCTCCAACCCCACCTCCACGGGAATATATTCGGTTTTTATTATAAAATTTATAACCAGGAATATTAAAAATATTACGAGGAAATTCATCCTGATTAATCCAGGTTTCACTTAATACAACAACATCATAATCATTTTGATGCACAATTGTAGCAAAATCATTAAATCCTGTGAACATAGACCTAATGTTTATGTGTGCTATTTTCATTTTAAAAATAATAGTAAAGTAAGTTTATTTAATTTGAGCAGTCATTAGAAAACTCAATAATAGTACATTATATACCTAGGTAGAGAAGTTGGTCATTATATACCGAGCGCTTTTATAAACCGAGACGCGTAGCGCCGAGGTTTATAATGCGTAAGGTATATAATGACTTTCTCTACCGTGGAATATATAGAATTTTTTTTACTACTGCTATAGTAGAAAATAAAAAATAAGTTTGAAATCTGAGCTCAAATTATTTTTTCTAGTTGAAAGTGCTGCCCTCTATCAACATCTATGGTAATTTCCTATGATACATACAGGAACCTGTTTTTTTGATTAAATTGACAGTTTGAAATCGAAATTAAATCAATAGAAACCTGTAACGTTATGACAATATCCTTGCGTCATGACGTCATTTTCATTATTGACCTAGGTTTTTTTTCATTATTTTCATTATTAACCTAGGGAGAGAAATTCAATTTTTTCCGAGAAAAATAGATTGAATAATGACTACTTCTCAGGTTAGTAGTAAAAAAAATATATTATTTTAACTTCTTTGGCAGATATGCCACTTAACAATTACAAGCTTTCTAAATAAGATATTGACAGTTGAGTTGAAGAGGGCGCTTCTGTACTTGGAGCTCTTTAAATTTTGGCGCGTGAATAATCGAATATAATTTTTTTTTCTTTTATACAGTTCTTGTCCAGTAAGGAAGATATTATTCTGTTGTTCTTGGGTATATTTGGACCAATGAAATCAAGTGGTTTTGTTTTTTAAGCTACGTTTCGAAAAATTTATTTTCTTCTTCAGGCTGTAACCAATCGAAACAGGACAAATTCAGCAATAATAAATAAATAATTTTCAGATAATTGAAATAATTTGAAGAATTAAATTATCTCAAAACAACAAACATTCATATAAAACAACAAAGATGATAAAAACATAACATATAAAAGCATTTCACAAGTAACGAGACATTCGAGATGACATAAAGTTAAAAAGAATATAATTTTAACCTCAAAAGTCAAGTTTGATGTGTGGTTTCAAGACAAGCTGACGCTGACACTTTTGTTAATATTTTTTAAGGGCCACTGAACGTTTTGAAAGACATTTTAACTTATTCACTGTTCATTGTTCATATGTAGTCATCTTTCCTCTTACTCATTAAAACGGTTTAAAACTCGGTTTAAAACTACTGACATTTACCGCCAAAATTCAAAGCACTCCAAGTTCACTCGCGTCCTCTACAAAATTTTGGGGAACTTAACTGGATATTTGCTGCCATTCCATTGAATGTAATGAAAATGTCAGCCAATTTTTCACCGCACAGCGTATTCATTGAAGGTCTTTACCCAAATCACTAATCTTTCATCAAAATATATGTTTTAATAAAAATACCTACAGATACAATTACACAAATTACAAGTTTTACAAAAATAGGAACGAAAAACCAAATTTTTTCCAACGGGACAGTCTAACAAAAATAAAACTACAAAATTCTAGAACTGCTTAGGTAGGAACAAAGGAAGTTACTTCTTCTGAGTCTAAAAATAAATTATTTTAAACTGTTACTACAGGTACAGCTTAAAACAAAACAGAAAAATCATTCATAAACATAAACATTTTAGTCTCAATCGAAAGATAAATAATAGTAAAGACTAAAAACCAAACACTTTTTTCTTAAAAATATAAAATAGGTACTCTCTTGCACTTATTGCAAGATACACACCGTTGCCAGACTATAAAATAAGTAGGTACCTAACAAATTTTGAAAAAATGGAAAAAAGCGATAAGAATACGAACTCTCTTTTACTGCTTTCTTGTTCATAAGACTATTTCTAAGGGGGGGCAAATGCCCCCCTTGCCCCCCCCCCCCTAACGACGCCCATGCGTCCATTGTAAAGGACTAATTTTGTAAATTTCATTTCACTTCCAAGTTTCTTATTCTTATTGACATCCTTGTTTACAAAATTGTGACGTCAAAAAAGGTAGCCATCATAGAAGCATTGTTTTGGCGGGAAATTTTTTATTTCAAATTGACAGCGCTAATGATATCAAGATTTTGTAAACATCAAATGCAGCAAACGAATTCTTGCCGACTTAGTGCTATTTTTGTGTTGTGTTTGTGAAAATTGTGGCAATGGATGAAGAATATTGTAAAAGATTGCTTTCGTAAACTTTATTTCACTTGTAAGTTCCCTATTGATAGGTTTGTTTACAGAATCGTGACGTCAAAAAAGGTAGCCATCATGGAAGCATCGTTTTGGCGGGAGAAATTTTATTTCAAATTTTGTGTTATTTTTTGTGTAACAAGAGCGGTATTAGTAAAATAAAAACTGAAACAAATTTGGAAAATTTTAGTTCATTTGCAATTTCCCTATTATTTCCCTCAATCGTCAATTCCTTGTGAAAAGGATAAACAAATTGGGAAAAAAAAGCACTCTTTATTAAGTACTTAAAGAGAAGAAAAAAAACTAAACTAAATAATAGAATAATAAACAGCCTTTTCAAGGAACAATGACCAAAAATACGTCATGTTTATAATGAGAAACATAAGTCGACTCTGCCGGCGACTCTTTCGAAATTATGAAATAAAAATTTCATGTATTAGAAAAAAAAGTGGGGGGGCTCGAGCCCTCCTGTGCCCCTTCGACGCGCCGCCTCTGGGAGGTCACAATAGATCCAAAAAAAATACATATTTATATTTTCAGGTAGATAAGATATCAGGTAATAAAAACCCATAACCGATAGCATTGCAAAGAATGATATATTATATTCGAAACTTATGTGTGTGTAGCGAAAGAATACTTACATATTCTTTGCTTACATGAGCTGGATTTTTAAGATGCAATAACCAATTGTATAATAATAATATAATTATCAAGGGTTATTACTATAGTCAAATGCTTAGTTATAATTGAAATATATGTAGATTAAGATAGAAGTGATTACTCAATTATTTTATTATTATATTAGTAGAGATTTTAGTTCATTAGAGAGTTTAGATCATTTCACACTCTTGATAATTAGGTTGGAATTTAGGGAACTTTTATTTTATACATTTAATTAGGCAATTAGAAAAAGGAAAGATTTTCAATTAAAAGAGAAAACAGTAAAAATGTTCAATTAATAATTTGACAACATGTAAGTAGCGAACTCTGTTGGAGCGCGATCAAACTGGATCACAGGGTTGAGCACACGAATCGCTGAAAGCTAAGAGGGTGGAGATCCTCGAATCTTGCACGCCCGGTACTGAGAGGAGCCAATGGACTTCTAAAGTGGTACCCAGAGGGTGGGTTCTATCGCTTATATATACGAGTAATCGCCGGAAAATTAAGTCGTAGAGTCACAACGAGTTCTCGATCCGTTCCTCATCCGCTAGCTCATCTGTCGTCCGGTGTTTTAGTGGAAGCTCTCCAAAGAGGTGATAGTTATTTTTTTTAATTTCAATTTACAATAAAGTCTCAGATTTTGAACTAAATCTTTTAATTGGGAAATTATTTTATTTTCTTTCAATTGTCTTAATTTTTCTTCAGTTAAAAATTGTTGATATTCTATTAGTTAAAATAAGGTATTTTAGTTTTTTTTATATTTTACCTTATCTTTTTTTTTTATCTTTAAATAATTAACTTTTCTTTTCACTCTTAAATAAATTAATTTTAATCTTTCGAAACTAGTCTTTTTTTTTCGGGTTTCAAAGTTCCCATTAAAACACTGGTGGTGGCGTAAAATAGCTATTTATGTACCAAGGGGATTATGTAGATTATAATGCCCGAAGGCGAAACTAGCCCGAGGGCCTATGGCCCGAGGGATATATTTCGCCTGAAGGGCATTATAATCTTGAAATCCCCGTGGTGCATACAATGCTTTATTTTCTACTCAACACAATGTTTTTTCATCAATTTGTTATTAACAAAATCAGTTAAACTTGTGTGACAGAATATTGTTTTGTATTTTGACATGTACCTGTACCTGTGACCTGTACCTGTACCTACGACCTGTACATAGAAACGAAATAAATTAATATATCTATAAACATCTCATAAGGCAAGGCAACGGTGGTGGTCCTGTGGGTTAACGCGCTGGACTACATGGGAAACATTGATGGTAGACCGGGTTCGAATCCTGGCTAGACCGAAAATTATTTTCGGTCAGACATTTAGTGGCTGCCTAGGGTAAAGTGCAAATTAATAGAACAACAACAACAAAAACACCTTAAGGTATTATAAGCGGGCGTTATAGATCATAACGCCCGCAAAAGCGGGCGTTATGGATCAGGTTGTTATAGGTGTGTTAACGTATTTCGTTTCCTAGGTATTATGGATCTATAATAGTAAAGTAGAAAATAAAAGATCTTACGTGCCGGTTTGTGCGGCTAGAGAAGGTGTTTCCAGTTTCAGCAGAAAAGTGGTGAGTGGACTAATTTTGAGATTCTATTAACACCTTTCAATAACCACTCCCAGAAGAGAAGAAAGAAGACTTCGTTCAGATTGCCTCCGGTTCCGACAACTGTTTCAGATCAAATTTACTTTTCAGCATAATTTACCCCGAAATTTTAAGATGTGGCAGAATTATTCACGCTACATAACATCTCAATTTTGTCACAAGTATAATTAGGGGAATATAAGGACTTGTAACGATAAATTTATTGTTATCGTAACATGTTCTATCTCTTCTAATTTTCATTAAAAAGTTGAATTTTCGCCATTTCAGAATCAGCAAAATAATAATAATTCATAACTTAAGTAATTTGAAAAGTATTCCTTAAATTTAATTAATTCAATATGTGGCGTCATTGTTCCGCGAGTCCGTTGTGTTCAACCCTGGATGGCTCAACTATTGTGTACAACCCTGGCGGCCTGACGTGACGTGACAGAAGACAGCTGTCCCAGGTTGTTGTTTACTTCTAGTCAGCTGGTTGCCGCGCAATTATGATATCGTGTTGTTGTTAACAAAATAAAGTATTTCGATTTATTTGTATGTTCAGTGCCCAGAATTAAACCGAGTTATTAGTAAAACAGTGTTTTCATTCGCTGGTGATATATCAAGCAAACACATAGCAGTACACTCAACCAAATAGTAGCATAAATAAAAAGAAGTTGTTCTTAGATTTAATGAACAATTCATTAAAATCGGTCCAAAGAACGGTTTCTTTGATTACATGAACTCTAGGTTATTGAAGTATGAACAATTTCTTAATTCCTATTTCGATTCATCTTGTGTATGAACAACGAACATTAAGGTATGTAGTAAGGTTTTTGTATTAATGAAACTTTTCATAGTAACAATAAACATCGTTCTTAGTTTATATGTACTTTTTCATTGTCCTGATGAACAGACGGCATAATATTAATGAAGCCCAGATATAATTTGATGAAACCCTTTCATTGTATTTATGAATCACAGTCTTGAATACTAAGAATTGCATTCATTATATTTAATAATGACGTTTTCAATAATATATACCATATTCTTTATTTTTATTAAAATAATTTCATGAATTATGCCTTAAATATACTTATGATTTTAAATGGGGTAAAGGGTCATTTTTTATATTTGCGTGTCCCCTGTACTGATGAATATGAGCAATAGGAAAAAAGCTTTTAATGCAAAAGTTGCATGGTTTCTTCGTATCATCTTCCAGAATTGTCAAACAAACCAATGGGCATCCCAAAATCTGAAAATTTAAAAATCTAAGTACCTACTTATGTATTTTTATTTTAAATGACACTAACCGTATATTCTATTATCTTTCAAATCCTCCTTAAATCCTGTTTCCATAAATATATATTATATCTATATTTGTTCCAGCTGTTTTTGAACTATCAACATCCAAAGTTTCTAAAACAAGCCACATCAGAAAATAAGATTTGATGCTTTGGCTGGTTTCCTTGCCTCGGCTATGAAACACTAGCTGCGGTATTGAATCTTCTGCTTTTCTACCTAGTGAAACAAAACCATTTAACAAAAATATATCGATTAAAAAAATTACAACTTGATTTGGGATTGAGTATACTTACTTTTAGAGACTTCAGTATTCCTTAGAAATTCTGAGGAGCTCTTGACGCTTTTGTCTTTCACGTTCTCCCCGGATGACATTTAAATCTGTAGGTCATTTCTTTCGCATTCCCATTTTGAGACTAGACCGTCTCCGTGCAAGGCATCCAAGTCCTACCTACATAATAGGTATACAAATTATAGAGGTAATAGAGGTATACAACTTACCTTTAGAAAAAACCGGCGACAGGTATAATCGACTTTCTATTTAACACTTCGAACAACACAAAACCGAAAAAACCGACTTGAACGAAGTACGTAGCAGTGCACCCAGAAAATAGAAATGTAATTATTCCTATTTCAACATATTTTTCTATGTCGTTGCCCGACTGCAGCTACCTTTGCGCATGTGCTTAGGAACTGTCTACATTAATGCTATGAACTGTTTCATTGTATTTATGATGTATCTTGATGTAATGGTTGCAGCTTTGTTTCTAGGAATACTTGCTTGTTTTAAATGAACCGTACATTGTATCAATGAATTTCGTTCTTAAAAGGATAATTTTCTAGTAAGGTCATATGAACCATATTCATATTATTCATGTTAATATTCATTTATATTATGAATATTCCGTGGAAGCTCCCATCAAAGAAATTTTCTTTAATATCAAGGTTTAATTTCATAATATCAATGAACTTAGTTCTTGTAACCGATGCACTATTCAACATAGATTCATGTAGATGACTATTCATAACTTGATGAAGCTTCATTCTTTATTTTAATGATAGCTGTTCATGAAATCATAATACTTACAGTTTTCTGTACCTGGGATTAATGAAAATTTCACTGAATCAATGAAAATGTAATTTATGAAAGCAGTTCATTGATATTATGATCAAGATTTTTTTGAGTGTAGTAGCTATAACTGGTGACCCCGACGTGATATATCTCCGCGTACCACTCGGCCTCTAACCTAAAAGACGTGTCTGACTACTAAAAAAATCAAGATGCAAAGCAATTTCGACTCCTCAGTAGATCCTGATCAGCAATTGGCTGCAAACAGCTCTTTTACCAACCAGCAACCAGACAGGAGTTCGTCAGTGAGTATTCCTATGCCTCAACCTTCTGGCCCTCACGGCAGTACAGCATTTGATCCCGCGGTGCATTTTAATCCAACAAATCACCCGGTGAGCTATCAGCAAGCATATGCCCAACCAGTAGTAAATTCGTTGCCAGCCCCCATGATGCTCAACCAGCAGCAGAGTTATGCCATTGACGCAGTTTACAACTGCAATCTGCCACCCTTTTGGCGTTCTCATCCAGACCTATGGTTCCTGCAGATTGAATCAGTCTTTCAAGCCCACCGTATACAGTCCGATAGCACCAAGTACTATCAATTGGTAAAATCACTGGACCCGGACACAATCACGGAAGTTGCAGACATCTTGAAGGCTCCACCACCTCAAGATAAGTACCAAAATCTCAAGTCTAACCTAATAAGTAGACTAACAGCCTCCGAAGACTCTCAGATGCACAAACTGCTCACTGATCTAGAACTAGGTGACCGAAAACCCTCACAGTTGCTTCGTGAAATGCGAGCCCTTGCCAGCAATCGTGCTACAGAAGACGTGCTCCGCATACGATGGCTGGCCCTTCTGCCTGTCAGCATTCAGCACTTGCTGAAAATTTTCAAGGCCAATTCACTTAACGAACTAGCTGCTGCAGCTGATGAGCTCATGACAAACATCCCTGGTGGCAGTGTCATGGCCGTCAACCAGAGCTCTCGCCAGCATGGACATGGTTCTTCAGTAGCCTCCGAGCTGAACGAACTCAGACAAGCCATCACAGAACTAACCATTGCTCAGAAGGACCTCACTTCTGCCGTCAGACAGAGTCTCACCTCTACCAGTCGACAACCACGTGAGCGTTCTGTCACTTCTGGAGAATGCCGATATCATCGAAAATTCGGTGCCCGGGCCCAAAAATGTGTATCAGCTGCCACTAGCATCTCCGCGCCAGGAAAACTAAATATGCTGTCGCCTGTTCAGGTGGTAAGCGACAGCAATGTCAACAGCACCTGCCTCCCATCTAAAGAAAGTCGCCTGCACGTCATAGACAAGGTCACTGGCATGAAGTTCCTTATCGACAGTGGTTCCGTTGTATCCTTGATTCCAAGAAGCTTCTTTCAACGAAAACTTCTGCCTGCTGACCTCATGCTATATGCAGCCAATGCAACAGTTATCAAAACGTATGGTCAACACTTTCTTAACCTCAATTTTGGACTCCGCAGATCCTTCAAGTGGGCATTTATCATTGCAGACGTCAAATCAGCAATCATAGGTGCCGACCTGCTTTCACATCATGGCCTCCTTCCTGATTTAAAGCACAAGCGCCTTCTGGACTCTCTCACCTCACTGTCTTCTCCTGCTGAAATGCATGAAACCGAACTTCATACTGTTTCCACTGTCAATAATGCAGAATATGCACCTCCTACACTCAGTCAACCCTATAGCAAGTTGCTGGAAGAGTTTATTGACATCACCCGTCCAAGGTCAGCCCCATCAGTGGACGCCCCTACAGGAACTCATCACCACATAGTCACCACTGGACCGCCAGTCAATGACCGTCCACGTCGGCTAAACTAAAGATTGCTAAAGAGGATTTCGACCTCCTGTTGCATCATGCTGTTATCCGTCCCTCCAGCAGTCCATGGGCCAGTCCTCTACACATGGTCCAGAAAAAGCAAGGTGGATGGCGTTCCACAGGTGATTTTAGGAGGCTCAATTCCCAGACTGTGCCAGATCGGTACCCCATACCACTACCAGAAGACATCTTTCAGCGGCTGCATGGGAAAAGTGTCTTCACTGTCATTGACCTGGTTCGAGCTTACCACCAAATTCCTGTAGCACCAGAGGACATACCCAAAACAGCGATAACTACTCCTTTTGGGCTTTTTGAGTTTCTGGGTATGCCTCCAGGCCTGCGCAATGCCACTCAGACATTTCAACGTCATATGGACAACCTTCTCCGTGGTATTGACTTCGCAGCATGCTACATTGATGACTTGATAGTGTTCTCGGATTCCCATGAGGAACATCTGCAACATCTACGCAAAATCTTTAATGTACTGCGTGAGAACAAACTCACTATCAACCTCAGCAAGTGCCAAATCAATAAGTCAGAAGTTATGTACCTCGGCTACTCCATCAACAAGCTCGGATACAAACCACCTGATTCCAAGATCCAAGCCATCGCTTCTTACCCCAAGCCAGAGACCATCTCTGACCTTCGTAAGTTTTTGGGAATGCTCAATTATTACCGTCGCTGTATTCCAAAGGCCGCTGAACTTCAAGCCCCTCTCAATGCATTTATGAAGGGTGCCAAGAAAAAAGACAAACGGCCCATCCCTTGGACACCCAGCTCAGAGAAGGCCTACCAAGACTGTGTAGAAAGCATTGTCAAAGCGACTTGTACCAGCTTCATCTCACCCTCTGCAAGTCTCGCACTCGTCACTGATGCCTCGGACTTCGCCATTGGAGCTGCACTTGAACAGCTGATCGACGACTGCTGGAAGCCCATAGGTTTTTTTCCCGCAAGTTGAGTCCCACCGAAACGCGATACAGCACCTACGATCGCGAGCTGCTAGCGATTTTCGCTGCAATAAAGTTCTTTCGTCACCAGCTGGAAGGACGTCAGTTCATCATCAAAACTGATCATCGCCCACTGGTATACGCCTTTGCTCAGCGCGCTGAAAAAGCATCCCCCAGACAGCTCCATCAACTGGACTTTATTTCACAATTCAGCACAGAAATCGTCTATGTCAAGGGAGAACACAACGCCGTTGCTGACGCCCTGTCTCGTATTAACGCTATCTCCATGCCAACGTCACTGTCTCCTAAAGCCATCGAAGCCGCACAGCTTGAAGACCAAGATACGCCACAAGAATCATCGCTCAATCTGCAACAGCTTGTTATTGAAAACGCCAACGTCCTCTGTGATATCTCTTCAGATCGCATCAGACCCTACATTCCGACAAGTGTCCGACGCAAAGCTTTTGATGTTGTGCATGGTTTGGCACACCCCAGCGGCCGAGTCACTGCTCGAAGCCTCAAAGAAAAATTTGTTTGGCCTGGAATCAAGAAGGACGCCCTCCAGTGGTCCCGCCAATGCATTCAGTGTCAAAAATCCAAAATTCAACGACACAATCGTCTCGCACCACAGCACATCACCGTACCTGACAACAGATTCGAGCATATTCACCTAGACCTCATCATTTTACCACCAGTCAACAAATTTCGTTACTGCTTAACCATAATTGATCGATTTTCTAGATGGCCTGTTGCAGTACCCCTCCAGAACATGGAAGCTGACACCGTCTCGTCTGCTCTCTATGTCAATTGGATTTGCAACTACGGAACGCCACTATCCATCACAACTGACCAGGGCACGCAATTTGAATCTTCACTATTTTCGGCTCTTGCACGCCTTGTAGGAGCGCGGGTAATCCACACCACGCCCTATCACCCGCAGTCCAATGGCATCGTAGAGCGCTTCCATAGGACTTTGAAGGCAGCCCTTATGTGTCAAGCACCCACGCCCTGGGCGGAAGTGCTTCCGACCGTTCTTCTGGGTCTGCGTACGTGCCTGAAAGAAGACCTGAATGCCTCACCAGCGGAGCTCCTTTATGGGACACCCCTGCGTATACCTGGTGAATTCTTCACCTCTGAGTCACCCCCAGCTGATCCCCAAGTCTTCCTCGAAAAATACCGGGACCACATCAGGAAAGTCCGCCCAACACCTACGGCTCACCATATCAAATCTCGCTGCTTCATCCTCAAGGACCTCGCAACTTGCAGTCATGTCTTCCGCCGAGTGGACTCTGTTCGTCGCCCGCTCGAACCGCCCTACACTGGCCCGCATGAAGTCGTCAAGAGAATAAATGACCGAGTGTACAGCATTCGAATCAATGGCGTTGAGAAGACTGTCTCTGTGGACGCCCTGAAGCCAGCCTACACCCTTAAACCCGATACCGTTTCATCCACCCTGGAGAATCACCCAGCGTCATCCTTCACCATGGACCGCCCTCTTCGCACTTACTCAAAAAAGAAGGTTTCGTTCCTCCCACAAGTGGCTTCGTCACTGGGAGGGGAGTAGATGTGGCGTCATTGTTCCGCGAGTCCGTTGTGTTCAACCCTGGATGGCTCAACTATTGTGTACAACCCTGGCGGCCTGACGTGACGTGACAGAAGACCCCCCAGGTTGTTGTTTACTTCTAGTCAGCTTGTTGCCGCGCAATTATGATATCGTGTTGTTGTTAACAAAATAAAGTATGTTAGAGAGATTTTTTCAGGCAATGACCAACGTGAATACAGGAACACAACGGTCCTGTTTGGGAATCGACCCACTGAGCAGTGGACCCAGACTTCCCGTGCCAATCCTTGACGCGTTTCGTCCTTGTTAGGACTCATCAGAAGGACATAGGCTGAAGCTCCCTGTCCAAGCAAAATTGAACTTCGTTGACCAGTCAGAAACAACTACTCCGAGGGCAAATACCCCTACCGGCGTTGAACTACACTGATTGGTCTGAGCTTTCGTTGGCAATGAAAATTGTTAGAGAGATTTTTTCAGGCAATGACCAACGTGAATACAGGAACACAACGGTCCTGTTTGGGAATCGACCCACTGAGCAGTGGACCCAGACTTCCCGTGCCAATCCTTGACGCGTTTCGTCCTTGTTAGGACTCATCAGAAGGACATAGGCTGAAGCTCCCTGTCCAAGCAAAATTGAACTTCGTTGACCAGTCAGAAACAACTACTCCGAGGGCAAATACCCCTACCGGCGTTGACCGTTGTGTTCCTGTATTCACGTTGGTCATTGCCTGAAAAAATCTCTCTAACAATTTTCATTGCCAACGAAAGCTCAGACCAATCAGTGTAGTTCAACGCCGGTAGGGGTATTTGCCCTCGGAGTAGTTGTTTCTGACTGGTCAACGAAGTTCAATTTTGCTTGGACAGGGAGCTTCAGCCTATGTCCTTCTGATGAGTCCTAACAAGGACGAAACACGTCAAGGATTGGCACGGGAAGTCTGGGTCCACTGCTCAGTGGGTCGATTCCCAAACAGGACCGTTGTGTTCCTGTATTCACGTTGGTCATTGCCTGAAAAAATCTCTCTAACAATTTTCATTGCCAACGAAAGCTCAGACCAATCAGTGTAGTTCAACGCCGGTAGGGGTATTTGCCCTCGGAGTAGTTGTTTCTGACTGGTCAACGAAGTTCAATTTTGCTTGGACAGGGAGCTTCAGCCTATGTCCTTCTGATGAGTCCTAACAAGGACGAAACGCGTCAAGGATTGGCACGGGAAGTCTGGGTCCACTGCTCAGTGGGTCGATTCCCAAACAGGACCGTTGTGTTCCTGTATTCACGTTGGTCATTGCCTGAAAAAATCTCTCTAACAATTTTCATTGCCAACGAAAGCTCAGACCAATCAGTGTAGTTCAACGCCGGTAGGGGTATTTGCCCTCGGAGTAGTTGTTTCTGACTGGTCAACGAAGTTCAAAATAAAGTATTTCGATTTATTTTTATGTTCAGTGCCCAGAATTTAACCGAGTTATTAGTAAAACAGTGTTTTCATTCGCTGGTGATATATCAAGTAAACACATAGCAGTAGTAGCTATAAATATAATATCAGTATTGCCATCTATCCATAAATAAAATGAGCGTATAAATGCAAATATCATTCACTGATAAAAGTACTAACGTACCGCCATCTAGTAACTGATAAATTTATTTTAAAATTGTGGTAGGTTTCTTTAACTATTTTTCAATGATATTTTTATTTGGAGAAATTATGTTTATGTTGCTTTCAGCAAATAAATGTATTTCTGTGTTTCTCTAACTTCTGAAATGATTATTTTTGACTTGTGACCTAATTAATTAGTGGTCCTGTGTTTCTAATGCTAGTTTTACACTGACAATTTAAAGTAATAATTTTTTTTGCAAATTTATGTTCGCTCAACAATAGCTTGACTTCGCTTTACACTGGATCAGATAATGGGACAAAAATCATAGCGTTTAGCATGGGCGTCGTTTGGGGGGGGGGGGCAAGGGGGGGGCATTTGCCCCCCCCCCCCTAGAAATAGTCTTTTGAACAAGAAAGCAGTAAAAGAGTTTGTATTCGTATTGCTTTTTTCCATTTTTTCAAAATTTGTTAGGTACTTCGAAAAATTGGCTTTAGGGAGGGCATTTGTTTTTATTTCACTGCTTTTTTTCTTTGGAATAAAAAATGGGAAGTACCTGTCGACACTATTATGTTTTGAGGTAATCCCAGGAAACCAAAAGCAGCATCGCAGTTGCCGGTGCCCAACAACACTCAACCTAATAGGACTGCTTCTTGAGCTGAAAATGTCTGCCATTTCAGCCGAACACCTCAACACTTGGCGTAAAATGCATTAGCCGAGTTTAGGACAGTCACAGGTCACAGTAATCGTTATAATCTTGTTAAAATCACCTTTTCTACATTTAAAATTGACGTAAAAACAAGCACAACCTGAATCGCAAGCATCCCATCGAGGCCTGCGGGTGACGTCATCATTATGAGCTGTTATGCTGCTAATTAGTAGTGACGTCACTCGCAGGCCCTGCCGACTCGAGAATTGACGAATGTACGCCTTATGAGGATGAGAATTCCTGTTAGTTTACGATTCTTGGCCTGTGCTCACCGAATACCGAATTAACCGACAGAGGCTGCTGATGTTACATTGCATTGTTGCCGACATGAGAGCAAGATTTTAGGGGGGGCCGGCTAAATTTCAGTGGCAGCCCGGCCCCCTCTGGCCCCAGTGGCAGCCCCTGGCGTCGCCACTGAACAAATGATGCGGATAGTGAATTTGTTACGGAAAAAAATAACATCATTTTTAACTAAATATCGGTATCAACTAAGTACCTTAAAATGCTTAAAAAGGGCGTGGCACCAAAAAAAAATTAGCCTACGACGGTTGCCTGCGGCGCTAATGGAAATGGTCTTATTATAATACTGCCCCCCCCCCCCCCTGAGAAACCTCGTAACGACGCCCATGGCGTTTAGCGTTTGTTTTTGGGGATTTCAGTAAAGTAATAGATATTTACGATACAAGTGAGTTAACAGCATATTTCAAATACGTGTGTGGAAGTTATACATCGAGTGCGCAGCACGAGTTGTGTATCTCACTAGCGTAGATTAATATATGTGCGTTAAATATATATGTTCCATATAATGATGTTATCATTTCCAATGTCTCCGATGGTTGCGAAATCTGTAAATTTTTTTGTTCACTTTTTTTTTTGTAGGCAAGAGTTTTTTTTTCCACCATATCATTTAGAAGTGATATTCCTCTTCCAAAAAGCCACTTTTTACTTAGTGTCTTCTTTTCGCCACGCAGTCGTTGGTACTTAAACAGCTTTTCGTGGATGATAAAGAGCATTATCAAACACCAAAGCTGGGCAGAAAACCGTTAATCCGTTATCCGTTAATTAACGAAGTTAAAAAAATTGCTTAAATTTAACTTTTAAGTTAACCTAAAAAAATATTAACGGTTTTCTTAACTTCCGTTACATTGGACTTCCGTTAACTTTAGTCCGTTACGTTCGTAAATGACGTCATTTTGTTTGCTTGATTTGCTCGTCAAGGTCAATCGGGATAGTTCGCACAGGCGTGGAAAAATTTCAGAACGCTACACTACGCAGTTTGGAACTGTTCTGGAATGACTCCAAACCTGATTCCGTACAGTGAGATCGATGCGCAAGCCCTTAGTTGATCTGTTGTTAGGTAGGCTGTGAGCTGAGGCGTATCGTTGGGCTGTGGCGTTGTCTACTCTGCATTGTTCTATAGGCTCGTTTTTCATGCAGAGGTGAATGGTAAATAAATCAGCTACATAAATTGAAAAAAAGTGCCGCTTTTTAGATCTAGATACTTTTTGTTTTATTTATTCACATTCACCTGTGTAGGAGTGTAAGTATAGTATTTTTAACACCCATTTGGGATCACACCATCCTTGTTCATCAATTACCAACAAATCACTAAAACGACTGGTACTTCCAAATAGGTATTAAAAATACTATACCCAATACCCTAGCCCAGCCTATTCTATTTCAATTACCTATTACTTATAATTAGCTTCAAACATCAGTATCAGGAAATATGATTTAACTCTTAACGGATAACTTTAACTTGCGTTATATTCTCAAAAATTTAACGATTAACGATTATCGAAGTTAACTTTTCAAGTAGCGAATTAACGATTAGCGAAGTTAACTTTTCGATTAACTGTGCCCACCTTTGTCAAACACTATAACTATAACGGATCCTTTTAATTCTTGTAGATAACCCTTTTAAAAAAGCTTGCCGAGAACTTGTGATGTTTTTATCCTGCCACATTTTTTTTACTGTATCTCCAGCGTTTATTTAGGTTTCATCTAGATAATAGATATTTCTTTTTTCATTTCGAAATTGTTTAATCTTCCTTGAATATTTCCTTCTAGCAAATAATTTCTTCTTTTTCTATTAAATAAAAGTGACTTTCGGGTATCGTAGCCCATACAAAATTAAAATCTTCTGATATTTTCCAAAGCTTGTCTCTACTTATTCCTGTTAAATCTTTATCGTTCTCAACCACTGTATGAATTTTGTCTAATGTGGGGGGATCTCTTTTTTGAAATAAAATTAATGAACTATTTTTCTGATTGCATGTTTATCCTGTTCTTCAATTACAATTTTGCTTCTTCCCGTTGATGTTTTTGGAGAAGCTGATCCACGGACAATTCTGTTAGACTATATCCAAGATGCTGTCAAACTTAAATTAAAATGTCCGCCAACAAGCACACAAAAGCCCTTTGCTTGCTTGTTAAAGTCACGTGTTTTGGATAGGCTAATATACACTTTTCAGACTAACTCCCGTCATATTTGAACACATTTTATGCATACGATTGTCCCTATACATTTTAAAATTTAATATTAACTTATTCAAAAAATACATATGGGACGCCTATGATGGCGAGGCGATTATGACATTGATTTGCGATGGTCTCGCATTTTCAAATAGAGTATAAGTATAGAAAACACAAGACTGGTTTCCCTACAGGGATTTTGGTTCTAAAAAGGTCTCTTTTCTGGCAGTAGCTGAACAGGCAAGTCGATTTTAATTTTTTGTAATTATTTTTTATCCTTCAGATTTTTAGATTTTCCCCTAATATTTTTCGTTTATTTCACCATCAGTGTCTACTATCACTGTTGGGTTTGGTTAGCTGACATATGGGTTCGTTATGAAACGTGGGTCAGAGATTATTCTTGACTTTGAATAAATTATTACAACCGCATGGGATCTGATTCAGTCGAGAGAGTAGTTTGAAGTTTTTATCTCGGAAAAAATAAATTTTGCCCATATATTTGTAAATTTTAGGTTACAGCAATAATAATCTTGAAGCTATAAAATTCGATACTTTTCTGGCTCAAGTGCTTTTACTTTAGTCTTGCGTTTAATATTTTTCCATTACCTAATTTACTGTCTAGGAACTTCGCGATGTCATAAGACTGGCAATTCCATTCCTTAATTATTTATTCTTTTAATTTTGAACTTCTCCTCAAATATTGGAGTAATAAATTTTGACATTTTATAGTTAGGGAGACGACCGCATTTTTCCTACCCCGATCGAGTTATGTGTCGACACTATTATCAATATTATGTGCATCTATTAACCAGTATTCCTGCCTGAGAGCAAATGCTGCCGGAAATATCTTTTAACAAATTATTAACAAATTGAAAAAAACGTAACACTACCCCCATCGAGTTATGCCCTACGTAGGGTATCAGATTGAAGGTCTCGATGTCCCCTATCTAGAAAGTCGATCCTGCCTCGTGAGAACTTGCCGGAAAAGGGTGGCAGGGCAGCTTATTGGGGCAAGGGCCCGCGGTCTCAGCTTTGACACCTATCAAGTTTTACCCTGAATGATGTGTCAAATTGAAGTTGTTAATAAATTGATTTAAGGTCTCTTCGCACAGAAATCCCAAACCAGAAGGAGTGAATTTCATTGGTTGAAACTAGTTTCCTGACTGTTTCCAACCAATCAAATTCGCTCTGACTGGTTTGTGATTTCTGTGCGAACAAACCTTAAATCAACTTATTGACACCTTTAAATGCTGTGCCTTTAATTTGACACATCATTTAGTGCAAAGCTTGATAGGTGTCAAAGCAGAGACAGCGGGCCCTTGCCCCAATAAGCTGTCCTGCCACCGTTTTCCGGCAAGTTCTCACGAGGCAGGATCGACTTTTTGGATAGGGGACATCGTGTATTGTTTTCAAAATATTGTATTCCGTATATATTAGGTAATAGTACTAAACGTGGCAACATTGTATAACCAGTGCGAATGAAGGGTCCAACTTAGGCTGTCGGGTAGAGCTTCTAGATCGATAACACAGATAACATGCACGGTCACTTTAGTACCTACCTACGCAATTGTTTAGTTTATTACTTGTTCTTCTAAATATAGTCATTGAAAATCACTAGTAGTGTTTTAATTTAGTCAAGTAATACGCGTAAGAAGTGCCACCAGCAAAATGCAGTCAAATCACTAGCAAAATCGTACATTTTGGTCCTTCGAGCCGGATAATAATTGGTTTCGACTCGTTATAGCTACATGGATGCATGGGTCATGTGAGTTCTCTATTTATTATCCCAATAAAAATTGATATTTGTTTTTGTGTTTGCATAGTGTCGATCTGTGTTCGCAAAATTGATCTTACCTATTTTGTTTACAAATTCCCTAATAGACAGGTGAATTAATGAATATTGGTACATTTTTTCACATATTTGTTCATTTTAGGCGACTAGACCCTCATTATTATTATTATTTTTCTTCTAGATTTCAGCGTAATTGCTTATTTTGAACAACTAGTTTATTAGGTATTTGATTCCTGCTACGCATTTTAGGTGATACACGACACACGGCCTAGATTTTATTTAGGTACATAATATTTTTTAAGATTCGTCTCTTTTTTCACTCCTTGCTGCGTTTATTATCATATAATTTCATATTTGCATTATTGTTTGAGGTATATTTACTCGCCTTTCACAAGCGATAATTATTAATCAAAATGGCAGAAGAATTGGAGAAACTCGTTCGCAAACGTGGCTCTGTAAAATCAAAGGTTACAATTTTCAAGAAATTTCTAGATAGTTTGGAAACAAGATTTCCAAATAAAATTATTACGGACCCTATTTTAATCAATGAACTAGAAGACCGAAGCGATAGGTTTCGAAATATCCTCGAGGAATTTGACATAATACAAGGCGAAATTGAACAAATCGCTGACGATTTAGACAAACAAGCCGAAGCACGGGAGGCTTTCGATGACGATTTTTATTCATTGAACGCGCGAGCTAAGGCGCTTTGTGATGCGAATCTCGACGACACTTCGAATTCACAGGTGGTCGCTGCTCAGCCAGGAGCAGGTAGTGTTCATTCCGCGAGATCTGGTACTAGTTCGGCCGCCGGGTTTCAGGCAAATATTAAATTACCTGTCATACAGCTTCCTAAATTTGATGGGAACTACGAAAATTGGTTGGAGTTTAGAGACTCATTCGATTCGCTTATTCACAAAAATGACCACATTGGAGATATTCAAAAATTTCACTATCTCCGGGCTAGTTTATCGCATGGAGCCTTGGAAATTTTTGCAAGCTTAGAATTTTCGGACTTAAATTACAATGTAGCGTGGGATCTAGTTTGCAAGCGCTACAATAATAATAGAATTTTGATACAAAATCACGTAAAGGCTCTGTTCAATCTAGGAAAAGTTGGTGAAGAGTCCTCTCAAGCTCTCAGAAAAATTATAGATAATGTCACCAAGCACTTGAGGGCTCTAAAAACATTGAAAGAGCCTACGGAAAACTGGGATACGCTTGTTATTCACCTGATATCGCTCAAACTGGATCACACCACATCTCGCGAGTGGGAAGAAAAAAGGGCTTCGTACGATAAACCTACCCTCGAACATTTGCATAATTTTCTGAAAGATCGTGCAGATTTATTGGAAACTCTCGAGAACAGTAAATTTCACAACAAAATTATGAAACATGAATTTGAAAATAAAACACGATCTCTTGTAAGCTCACGAGCACAATGCTCTTATTGCAAAAAAGACCATTTTGTACAGGATTGTCCCGAGTTTTTAAAATTAGCCGTCAACGATCGTTTAACCCAAGTTAAAAATATGAAACTATGTATAAATTGTCTTCGGTCAGGTCACCTAATCAAGCAATGTCGTTCAGGTTCTTGCAGGCATTGCAAAGGTCGACATAACAGTGCTTTGCACCTAGAAAGGGTTGAACCTTCGAATACAGAACCACAGGATCAAAACAGTAGTATATCTTGTTCCTCTAGAAATGACCTACATTATGGAACTCAAGTTTTGTTATCCACGGTTTTGGTTCGGGTTTTTGGTCAAAACAATAAGGCCTATGATGCTCGCGCTCTATTAGATTGCGGAAGCCAAAGCAGTTTCATAACATCAGAGTTGGCTAGCAAATTAGGATTAAAATTGTTGGATATCAGTATTAGGGTTTGTGGCTTGAATCAAACCGAGTCCAATGTAAAATATAAAACTTCTCTACGCATTCAGTCTCGATACAATAATTTCAATACAAACATTTCGTGTTTAGTAGTCCCTGAGATCACTGGTACTCTGCCAAATTTTGCTGTCGACATTAACTCTCTAGATATACCTAACAATATTCAATTGGCTGATCCTAAATTTAATATTCCTGGCAAAATTGACTTACTCCTAGGGGCAGAACATTTTTGGAATTTAATGCACGTGGGTCAAATAAAACTTAAAAATCAGGGCGCTGTTTTACAGAATAGTAAACTTGGATGGATCATTTCGGGTTCTGTATCTCTAGGCAGTATTTCAAGCGTTCGCTGCAATCTCTCCACAAATTCAGATATAGATAAACTGCTCACACGTTTTTGGGAGGTTGAGCAGGTTTTTACCTCAAAACCCCTTTCTCAAGAAGAGAAATTTTGCGAGGCCCATTTCACAGAAAACTTGCAGCGTCACGCCAATGGAAAATTTATAGTTACCATCCCACTCAAAGAAAATCCCGAAGTATTAGGAAAATCATATGAATCTGCCAAAAAACGGTTTTTATCTTTAGAGCGTAAGTTCAAGAAGAACCCCAATTTCAAAGCAGAATATTGTAAATTCATTAACGAATATATAGCCTTGGGACATATGTCCAAAATATCCGAAAACGATAGCACGCAAATCGCGTATTATTTACCACATCACGGGGTAGTTAAAGAAAGTAGTCTAACTACCAAATTGCGCGTTGTCTTTGATGCATCTAGTCCCACAGACAGTGGGTACTCTCTTAATGATATCCAGATGGTGGGACCCACTATTCAACCTGATCTTATTTCCACACTGATCCGTTTTAGAAAGTATAATTTTGTTGTCGCTGGAGATATCGAGAAAATGTATAGGATGTGTCTTATCAACCCCGAACAAAGGCCATTACAACGCATTTTATGGCGTGAGCACCCTGACAATCCTATAGAAATTTATGAGCTAGCCACAGTAACTTACGGTACCTCCTCGGCATCCTATTTGGCCATACGATGTCTCTATCAAGTAGGCTTAGACTGTTCTGACCCTGAAATCTCTACGATAATTAAAGATCATTTTTATGTTGATGATTTTGAGAGGAAGTGATTCAGTGGAAGAAACTACTGCTATTGCTAACAATGTTTCTCAGACGTTAAAAAAGAGTGGTTTTATATTGAGAAAATGGGTTTCCAATTCACTCCAAGTTCTAGCAGGCATTCAAACCCAAGATAGTGTTTCTATGGTAGATTTCGGTGTTCACGAGAGCACAAAAACTCTTGGTTTAATTTGGGGCGCACAGTCTGACTCTTTGACTTATAACATTGCTTCATCATTCAGCAAACAAGTTACCAAACGAACCATTCTATCCGAAACGTCGCAAATCTTTGATCCTCTCGGCCTTTTAAGTCCCTCCATTATTCTAGCGAAAATCCTATTACAAGACTTATGGTCTGAAAATCGTTCTTGGGATCAAGGTCTCCCAACTTCTTTGCATACCCGGTGGCTTAAGTTTCGTAACGAATTATGCTTTTTTAACGATTTGGAAATTGAACGCCAGGTAACCTGTAAAGATTATATCAGCGCAGAACTTCACGGGTTTTCAGACGCTAGCATTCAAGCTTTCGGTGCAATTGTTTACTTGCGAACTCAAGATTCCGATGGTAGGATCAAAGTTTCCTTAGTATGCTCAAAATCCAAGGTCGCGCCAGCTAAGACGCAACCTATTCCCAAATTAGAACTTATGGGCGCATTGTTACTCACTCAACTCATGGAAAAGGTGAAATCGTCTTTAAGCATACGCATAGATCGCATTATTCTTTGGTGTGACTCCACAACAGTATTGGGTTGGATTAAGACCACACCTAACCTTCTACTGACATTTGTTGCAAACCGTGTAGCTAGGATTCAGGAGTCAACCGATAATGCCGATTGGCGTCACGTGCCCACTTCTACTAACCCTTGCGATCACGTTTCCAGGGGTGTTATGCCTGGCGTTTTATGTTCACTCGAAATATATTGGAAAGGGCCACCTTGGTTATCTGAAAATGAATCCTCTTGGCCTGTTTTGCCATATCCTGCTGAGACAGAACTACCGGAAATGCGCAAAGCTGTTCGCGCGTGTGTGCAAACTGCCGATTATTCAGAATTTGAAAAATATTCCGATTTAGATAGATTAGAAAGAGTCGTGGCATATTGCTTTCGTTTTAAAGAAAACTGCCTCAAAAATAAAGAGAAGAGATATTGCGGTCCTTTACTTTGTAAAGAAGTATTAAAGGCATCCCTCACTCTAGCTAAACTATCTCAACTAGATTCCTTTGGAAGGGAAATACAGGCTCTTTTAGAAGAAAGCGATTTAGATAACACTCAAATTGCCAAGCTTTCTCCATTTCTTGACGAGAATAATATTATGAGAGTGGGTGGTAGAATTGAGCTCTCAAATTTTCCCTACTCAAAAAAGCATCCAATTTTATTATCGGCTAAACATTATTTTACTAAGCTTCTATTTGAAAGAGAGCATGTGCGACTGCTCCATGCCGGTCCACAACAACTACTTTTTTCAATACGCGAGAGTTTTTGGCCAATATCTGCACGAAATTTAGCAAAACATACTGTTTTTAAATGCGTTCAATGTTTCAGGGTTAAACCTCGATTTTTTGCACCAATTATGGGAAATTTACCCAAAAATCGACTTAATCCTGCTCCACCATTTTTCACAACCGGCGTTGACTATGCCGGCCCATTTCATGTTAAAGATAGAAAGGGAAGGGGTTGTAAGATCACAAAGGCTTATATTTCTCTTTTTATTTGCTTTGTGTCTCGAGCTATCCACCTCGAACTAGTGTCAGATCTCGCAAAAGATTCTTTCATTGCCGCACTAAGGAGATTTATTGCACGACGCGGTAAACCTAATATGATGTACTCTGATAATGGAACAAATTTTATCGGCGCCAATTCAGAGTTAAGAGCTTTGGGTGAATTTCTTCAATCTAATGCCAAAACCTTGACAGAGGTCATTGAAAATAAAGGCATAACCTGGTCCTTCATACCTGCCCACTCTCCCCACTTTGGCGGATTGTGGGAAGCGGGCGTCAAGTCCACAAAGCACCACCTAAAGCGCGTAGCAGGAAACGCAACTCTTACTTTCGAACAGTTTAGTACTCTGTTGACTCAGATCGAGGCTGTGTTAAACTCAAGACCAATTTCTCCATTGTCCACTGACCCATCCGAATTGTCCCCTCTTACACCCTCACATTTTCTCATTGGACGGGCAATTACATCCGCAATCGATCCTGATCTGACAAGCATTCCTACAAATCGTCTAGACTATTTCCAGCAAATCCAACAGCTGCAGCAAAACTTTTGGACGCGATGGTCCCGTGAGTACATCTCCGAGCTGCAGCAGCGACAAAAATGGTTGAAATCAACTTACACTCTCAAGGTGGACGATCTAGTCCTCATCAAAGAGGAACATCAGCCTCCTTTAAAATGGTGTCTGGGGCGAGTTCTAATATTGCATCCTGGTGCTGATGGAGTCGCGCGAGTGGCGACGCTGAAAACTTCAAGTGGAACACTCAAGCGCTCGTTTTCTAAATTGTGCCCGTTGCCGATAAACTCTGTTTTGTGAATTGTAATTCGATTCGGTGTGTAGTGTGGAGGTGTAAACAGCTAAGACATGACGCGGTTATCAGCGAGTGCAGTTTTTCTTGATATTAAGAAAATCTAATGAACATTTTGGAACTTACTTTGATTTTTTATTCATTTAAATATTTGAGAAATTATTATTACTTATTAAATTTTTTTTTTTTTACTAATATTTTTCCATGTTTATATTTTGATTTTGCATAACGGATGTATTATGTTTAGGTTTAGATTTATTGAAAGTATTTTATATCCTGTGAGCTAGGTACTTTCAAAGCCGGGGGAAATGTCTTGTTTTCAAAATATTGTATTCCGTATATATTAGGTAATAGTACTAAACGTGGCAACATTGTATAACCAGTGCGAATGAAGGGTCCAACTTAGGCTGTCGGGTAGAGCTTCTAGATCGATAACACAGATAACATGCACGGTCACTTTAGTACCTACCTACGCAATTGTTTAGTTTATTACTTGTTCTTCTAAATATAGTCATTGAAAATCACTAGTAGTGTTTTAATTTAGTCAAGTAATACTAGCAAAATCGTACACATCGAGACCTTCAATATGATACCCTACTTAGGGCATAACTCGATGGGGGTAGTGTTACGTTTTTTTCAATTTGTTAATAATTTGTTAAAAGATATTTCCGGCAGCATTTGCTCTCAGGCAGGTATACAGCTTAATAGATGCACATAATACTATATATTGATAATAATGTCGACACATAACTCGATCGGGGTAGGAAAAATGCGGTCGTCTCCCAGACTATTAAGTCCTTGCAAATCAATGCTTCATTTTTCTGGATCACTACAACTTTGTGTTAATTTCGGTTTGTAGCCTTTTTTACTTTCATGCATAAAAGTTTATCTACTCAGATGTCGTCGCTTAATCTTCATTTTTCATTGTAGAATCGAAGACTTCAAAGAAAAACTTGCAGAAATGAGCGAAGAAAAGATGATTGAATCCGAAAAAACGCGATGCCACATCATCAAGGCCGACTGGGCTCCACGCCAACTTAACGAACTCGTTAATAATTACCTGACCGTGTTGCAAATTGAAGTAGAACTATTCATTGAAAGCATTCACTTTATCAACGATTATTACATGGGAATTATGAGTGGATATCCTACAGACAATGACATATACAAAGAGGAAACAATACCTAAATTCAGAGAAATTGGTAAGAATAAATTGTTTAAAACAGATTATGATGAGTTAACAATTCATTTCAGGTGCTCATTATATTAATAAAATGTTCCTAAACAGCTCTAGTAACATTGAAATAGAGGAATTTGAAGAATTATTGTGGAATGTAACGCAAAAAATGCAAAGTATTGTCAAGAAAATCAGCGGAATTGTAACGGATTGTATTGAAAAACCCAAAGGAGGTGCTTGGATGGGAACAGGCAAACAAGCTAAAAGTAAAGCGGGCAGTCAAAAATCGAAAACGACTAAAGGCGCGAAAACCCCCGAAGAATCATTATTAAAAGACGATGTTAGCAAGCTTAAAGAAGAATGGCAATGTGCTGCAAATGGGCAAACTCTAAGAATAAATTTACAAATCGAACTTATTAAAAATAGAGCTTTAGAATCGATACGAGAATTTTTAACATCTATTCAAAAATCTTATCACGAAGTTTTCAATGCGATTCGTACAAAATATTCAAACGAAATGGAAAATATTGATAAGGTTTGTAATATTTTCAAAGCAGCAGTCGAAAATGAAGTAGCTTTACAAAAGGAGTTTAGTTTTGAAGGGCATTTGTTGCGTATCAATCCTGAAGTTAATTTATATGATAATGCTCCTATAATACCACAAATGTATCAAGAAATTGTAGAAGAAGGAGCATTTACTATAGCACAATTATCAAAATTAACTGATATATTTTTGGATTTAAGCCCAAGTGGTTACATTTCAAAAGGTAATTTTATTTTCGTATTGCAAAATGCTGTCAATAATGAAGATTCATTATTGCCAAAACTATGGAAGAAATTAGTAGAGGAGACGCTGTTAAAAAAAGTTGCAGACTCTTTATTTGATGAATTAGAATATGTTTATTGGAAAGATTTCATTGTAAACAATATAAGAATTCCATTTCCTTCGGAAATGGAAATTTGTAATACAAAAGAAGCATTCAGTGAATGCGATCCAGACACTACAGAATTAATTCAAAATTATCAACTTTATTCGACAAATCTTTGGTTTGAAAATATTCAGCACCCACACCGAAATATAGACATTAAAAAACTTCTATATAAATTATATCGTATAGAAAATTATGGCTGTAACTATACAGCTATGTTGTTGGACTTTTGCAAAGCCCAAAATGCTGTTGAAGGTTTTGTGAAAGCCTTGCAGTTATTTTTAGGAAAAATGGTTTGTCGCGACACTGATATGGGCAACATTTTTAAAGAAAAATATTTAGAGTCCAAGCACCAACAAGAAGTAAATGGTAACACTACTGAAAGCGACTTGTATGAAACAATTCACCAAGAAATCAATAAATTAGTTGATGTTGTTGTGGACACAAAACTTAAATCTGAAGCTTCTTTGGTACGTGAAAGTTGTTTGAAAAGGCCTTCTGAGAAAGTTTTAGAGGTGCGTGGCAATAAATCTGTAGAATTTAAAATGATCGATTTAAAACAGGAAGAATCATCATCAAAAAGCAGTGGTACAGACGATGAAGAAGTTGAACTAGTAAATCTCTACGAAGAATCACCAGACAATAATGCCAAAACTGCCAGCGTTCAATCAGCAGAAATTATATTTGTTTTACCACTAGACGTCATTGTAACAGTTTTGGAGGCTTCAATACCGTGGCACGAGCGACTGCAAAATATAGGAGACTTGAGTTTTTGCGAAAAGGCGACAGAAATTTACGAGAAATGCAGAAAACCTGATTTGGATATGTCGGTGTTGGCACATGAGTTTTTGGACAGTGAAATGTTTCGAGATTTGTTGAATTTGACGAAGAAGTTTTGTGCTCTTGATCCTGTTGAGATAGTACAAGATGTTTTGGAAGAAAACGTTTAAATTTAAGTGCATATGTTTCTATATTTAGATTTCAGACTCAATAGCTCTCTTTCAACGTTTCAACTGACTTGAGAACCGTTCTAGATTGGTAATTTCCAGTCGATCAATTCATTTTTGTCAAGTAGAATAAACATTCAAGGGTTCAACTTATTGAAAAATAGTTGGGTAACTGGAAATTACTGGTTCTGGAACGATCCTCATGAATCTCATGTCGGTTGGAACAAAGCTATTGCTATTTATTTTATTTATACTTTATTATACCTATGTAACAGAATTAAAATGATCAATTTTTTCATTAAAACTTAATGGGCGACAGTCAAATATTCAACTAAACTCAACTCAAGTTTTGTTTTGGGTGAGGTGATGATTATTTTGAACAGTGTGTGCTGATCATTTCATCATCGTTCTGGCGCGACTATTGTCTTCATGTAGCACTGAAGCCTGATGAGAAGACTTATTGTGCTTATAGGCCAAGCAATTGGTAGATTTACCTGGAAAAGAATACAGGAGTTTTCGAAATTTGTAAAGTGGCCTCGCTTTATGACCTGAATAACATATTAAGTTTGCGATCTCGGCACGCGAGTGAAGGCAAATTATTTAAAACGATGAAAAACATTTACTTGCAGCCCGCCATTGAACTTGTTTCGCATATCGAGATTATACCCTTATAGTGTGTCCAAGGTTCAAGATAAGGATGCGATAGCATTAGGATCTGCATAACGGTTGGAGTTACAATGTTGGGTGAATTCGGAAAAAGTTACGCAATTTAACACTCAATAAAATAGTACTTTGACATTTGAAAAATTCCGAACCAATTTTTGAAGGCCGATATGAAGAGTGGATTACATTTCGAGACATAGGCGTATCCAGGGGGGGGACTGCCAGGCTGCAGCCCCCCCCCCCCCAAGGCGAGTCCAGACTATTTTTTTTTTTCAAGTGTTTTTTATTGACATGTAAAATTTTTGTACAAAAAAAATAGAAACAAAATTAATTTCTTTCTATAGTAAGGTTTTTCTATGGCGGGCGCCTAATGCAACAAGGGAATCAGTGCTTCACCTTAAGAGGCCAACAACAAGCTGTTAAAAATTGAGAAAAACGGTTGATTTCCCGAGACGAGAACTCACTTATTTTGTAATATTTTTTGACCGGATTAGAAAATAATAAAAGATAAAAATCTAAAGAATAATGCTGTTGTTTTAGTTTTTCGAAAAAAAAATTGCAAATTGAAAATATCACGACCTAAATACTCGAAAAAAAGCATCATTTCTATCGCTCGGTACATCCAAACCCATCGCTTTTTAAAAAAAAATGAAACAAGAGCATTGTTCTAAATTTTATTATCTTTTCGAAACTTCTTGATTCACTCAAAAATATTAAGTAGTTTTTGAGATCTCGTCTCAAATTTTAAGCCCTGCAAACACGGAAATTCAAAAATTTTGGCTGCAGCGAGGTGCTGCCTCTGGCGGATTTAATTTCGCACCGGGGTAAGTAAAAATTACACAACGCGAGAGGACTGCAAGGCCAGTTATTAGTTTGTGTAAATAATTATGGTGAATATATTTCATAATGAACTCAAAACGAACAAAGATAACTTTACTAGAATTCAATAAACGAAAGAGGATATCATATAGCATAGTTAAATACAGTTAGTACGTGAAGGTTAGGAATAAAATCCATCAAAAATACAAGGTTGATTTTTTTTTCAAAAAATCTCGGATACGTCGATTTTTGATTTTAGTGGCCGTTTTTTTGATGAGAATTTCATACATTTGTCAAAACTGACATACCAACAATAAACTAACATGTTTTGATTGTTGATTTGAACCAATCAGATTGGAATTACGTGATAATTTATATTAGTGTAAATTATTGCATAGTAACTAATGCGAGAACTGGTGTTTTGACAAAAAATTTGAATTTTTGATTCATGAAATTTTTTCATAAAATACAGTGTATCCACTTAAGTTCGCAGCACATGGGAAACTTTTTTATTATCAATTTTACGAAAAAAAGTTATCCTTTATAAGAGTTTCTGCTTCTTGAAAAAATAATATCAAACTATGTATTAAAAGTTGAAATAGCATGTACAGGGTGGTCAAAAAATAGAAAAATATACAGGGTATTTCCTAAGTACGGTCCGTAACTTCAGGATGTCATTCCTTACGATATTTTAACAAAAAAAGTTCCCATAAATATGTGACCAGAAATGCGTAGTTTCTGAGATTCAGGGTGTCAAAGTTTTAGAAAAAAATCGTTTTTTTAGCTCAAAAATTTTTCCATTTTTTTTTTTTTTTTAATTTGGCAGGTTGATTTGTGATACCGAAAGGTTTCTTTTGACTGAAATATGACTTGCTTAATGTGAAAAAAATATCAAAGGTTTAAAAAAATAGTGATGTGCCATTTTTTTTCTACTTTTACCAAAAAACCCTGCATATTTTCCTATTTTTTAATCCCCCTGTACCGGGTGTTTTTTTATCTTCGATATCATTTTGATCACCTGTAACTTTTTTGTTTTTGAAGTTATCAAGGTAAACAAAAAAACAAAATGTAGGGTTAGTAGCCAAGTTTTTTTTCAAATTACACGTAAAACAAAACACTATCAACTTTTTGACATATAAGCCTACATTATATTTTTTCAAATGGAACACCCTGTATATTATATATGTGTTCGATATAATATCTTATTCTGATTACAATGATATAGCACACTTCATATTTTGGTCCACTCGTTTTTGACAAATCGGCAAAAATATGAAACTTTCGAAGTGAAACTTATTAGGCGGCGCGGTCTGATATTTGGGACGAAAATTATTGGGAGCATATAAAAATTTCATATATTTTTGCCGATTTGTCAAAAACGAGTGGAACAAAATATGAAGTGTGTTATATCATTGTAATCAGAATAATATGCTCTAACGTACACACATATAATATACCGGGTGTTCTATTTAAAAATAGTACATTAAAATACAAGCTTCATAAGACGTGATTTTATCGCACGAGCCCCATATTAGAAAACGAGCCGGAGGCGAGATTTTTAAAGGACGAGTGCGATAAAATGTCTTATGAAACGAATATTTTATACTATTTTTTCTATTCTGGTATTGTTTAATTAAAAAAAAACAAATTTTTCTTGGAAATTTTATTCTCATATTTCCTGATTTCATGTTTAGGTTGGTAACATTACATGCCAAATATAGAATTAAGGGCGGGTATTATAAAACTACTTTGGGAGTTAACTTAAAGTTAATTTTTGAAATTACATGTAATTCAAAAAGTTAACTTTAAGTTAACTGACTGTCAAAGCAGTTTTATAATACTCGCCCTAAATCTTCTATAAAATCGAGAATGACAGTGCGATGGCCATCAGTCAGCCAGTGTTACCAACTTCCGATAAGTGAAAAAGGAGTGTCACAAAGAGCTTCTTTTCGAAACTACTTTTAGTGTCGAAAAGACTTCGATATGAAACCAAAATAAAAAATAGCTATTTATACAATAAGTTACGAAATGAGCGTCTTTTAGGCACGCGACGTGAAAATTGTCCAACGAGGCAAAGCCGAGTTGGACAACACGTCGAGTGACTAAAAGACATCGTTTCGTAACGTATTGTATACAAGATTTTTTCTACTGGCATTTTATAATAAAAAAACACAATTTTATTTCATGTGAATAAGTCGATTACACCCAAAATCTTTGTTACCTGCTTTTACTTGACACCTGACACTTTTCATGCGATTTTCTTTTCAAAATTCGACATCAATAATTAAAATCCTAGAAAGTAGGTAATGACACAAACTTCTGTTTTGAGTAACCCAAACGTTCAATTCAGTAATTCCATTTTCAATATTCATAATAAATACAAAACAAAATTCAAATATGTGTTTAGTGTGTTTTTTATTTCTGAATAATGAATGACACTTTTAGGCACTAGTGCTTAAAAATTACTTTTACGCACTCATAAGTCACTTTTACGCATTCAAAAGTCACTTTTACGCACTGAGTGCCTAAAAGTAACTTTCACGCACTCAGTGCCTAAAAGAATGTCGTTTCAAAACTGAAATGACAATCGAAAAGTTGCTATTATGAAACGTCAGTAGAAAAAATATAATGTAGGCTTATATGTCAAAAAATTGATAGTGTTTTGATGTTTTGTTTCATGTGTAACTTGAAAAAAAACTTGGCTATTAATCCTACATTTTGTTTTTTTGTTTACCTTGATATCTTTGAAAACAAAAAAGTTACAGGTGATCAAAATGATATCAAAGATAAAAGAACACCCGGTACATGCTATTCTAAGTTTTAATAGTTTAATACTATATATTTTTTCAAGAAGCAGAAACTTTCATAAACAATAACTTTTTTTTGTAAAATTGATAATAAAAAAGTTTCCCATATGTTGCGAACTGAAGCGGAAACACTGTACAGGGTGGCCCGTTTAAGAGGGGCCTATACCTTATCTCGAAATCTACAAGGTTTGCAGAAAAAAATTAAATACAAAAGTTGTTTCTAATAAAATTATCTACATTTTTTTTTCATTGTTTTTGTTGTTACTGTACTATATACAGGGTGGAGAGATAAAATTTAATTTTTTTAAATGGAACACCCTATATCGTAATACACTTTTACATAACCCTTTGAAAGACAAAACCAACGATATACTGGACATGTGTCTGTGATAAACCGTTTCGAACTTATTAGCGATTATCTTCAGGGATTCAGGGTAATTTTGAACAGGCATTGTTATTACGTTACTCATAAACTTTTGAAACTTTTTTTTTGCGTGATATTTTTTATAAAATGATGCTCTTTTTTAGACTATACTGAAATTTAGCAAAATGTTACGCTTTTCAATTTTTTTTAAATGGGACATCCTGTAAATTTTCGAATTTTTGGATAGCCTTTTAAAATACAAATTCAACGATATACTGGACATGGGTCTGTGATGCACCCATTTTGGCCTGATTGGCGTTTATCTTCAGTTCTAGCACAATATTTCATGTCATCCCTGATGAATAAAAAACAATGTCCAATTTTGCATTAGATTAGCTGAAATAGTGCTTTTTATTATTATTATTTATTCAAAAAGTAGTCAAAGTTTCTCCCCATTATTAAAATAAAAAAGGCGAGAAATTTGGATAAAAACAAAAAATGAAACGTGACGCTGTGTTGCTATATTTGTCAGATCAACCTAATTACGTGTTAAATGCGATAACACATTTACAAGTAAGATATATTACCTGTATTGTTGAAAATGGCGGACACAGAGAATTTAATTAAATTAATTTTATAGTTAGCCTGAAGTTGAAGTTCTCAAAATGTTTGTTTATTTAATCTTAATCAGTAACCTTTATTTTGGACTTTATAATTCAATGCTTTCCTTGTTTACTGCAACTATAGTTTATTGCAGTAGGTATTATTAAATAATTTGCGAAATATTTTTTTATTATCATTTGTTCAAAAAGTAGTCAAAGTTTCTCCCCATTATTAAGGCGAGAAACTAATGAAAACAAAAACTTAAACGTCTTTTCTTCAACCTTCGTCTAATCTACTGCAAAATTAGACATTTTATTTATTCAACAGGGATGACATAAAATATGGTGCTAGAACTGAAGATAATCGCCAATAAGGCCGAAACGGTGCATCACAAACCCATTTCCAGTATATCGTTGAATTTGTATTTTAAAGGGCTATCCAAAAATTCGAAAATTTACAGGAGGTCCCATTTAAAAAAATTGAAAAGCGTAACATTTTGCGAAACGTGGCAACACGGCGTTTTTTGAACAAATATTCCAAATTTCAAAATAGTCTAAAGAAGAGCATTATTTTATGAAAAATAGCATGCAAAAAAAAGTTTTAAAAGTTTATGAGTAACGTAATAATGCCTGTTTGAAATTACCCCAGATCCTGAAGAAAATCGCTAATAAGTTCGAAACGGTTTATCACAGACACATGTCAAGTATATCGTTGGATTTGTCTTTCAAAGGGCTATATGAAAGTGTTTTGAAATATACGGTGTTTCATTAAAAAAAATTAAATTTTATCTCTCCACCCTGTATATAGTACAGTAACAACAAAAACAATGAAAAAAAAATTTAGATAATTTTATTAGAAACAACTTTTGTATTTAATTTTTTTTTGCAGCCCTCGTAGATTTCGAGATAAGGTATAGGCCTCTTAAACGGGCCACCCTGTACAACTCGTGCAATGGAAATATATTTTCAATTTTTGACAAATTTGCACTCATGCGTTTTTGACAGAAATGGGCACTGAAAAAGCACTGGTGCTCCTTTTTAACTAAAAATGCATCCGGGCAAATTTCCCAAAAATTATCGACAATTTCCATTGCACTCGACATTTAGAATTTCATACATCTGTCAAAACTGACATTCCAACAATAAACTGACATGTTTTGATTGTTGATTTACGTTTTATGCGTGTATCAAACGTCAAATTATTGAAGCAATGTCAAAAAAGAGCGAATCTCGCGCAAATGAGAATTAGGCTTCACGCGATAATTGGCGCGACATTGGTGTTTTAACATTTTTTGACAAAAAATTTAAATTTTTGATTCATGAAATTCTCTCATAAAAGCTCTTTTCGGGTTCGAAAAAAGGACGGTTCTAGAACGGTTCAAAACAATCGCACAGTTCATCAATCAACTAAATGACAACGGTTCAGCTATCACAAACTTCAATAATAAACTGTGCGATTGTTTTGAACCGTTCTAGAACCGTCCTTTTTTCAAACCCAAAAATAGCTAAAATACAACTCAAGCAATGGAATTTTTAATCTTGGATTAATTTCCAAGCTGGTGTCAAATGATAGTTCATGGAAAACTCAGATAAGAATGTATGATCGGTTTAGCTCTAAAATCAACCGTTGAGGTTTTAAAGCCTGTCAAAGTTGCAAAAAAGTTAATTTTCAACTCTTATTATTTCCGAAACAGTTGAAGATAGGTATAGGATATGATACATTAAATAAGTTCAGAATGTAACGTAGAAATAAGAAATGAAATTAAAAAAAATCCTGTTCAGTTCACACCCGGTAGAAGTGAAATCTTCATCCAACTGCATGCATTACACACATACTAACATACACAGTGGCGTCCCCCCCTCCAAAAGACTTGAGAAAGAACGCAAATAAATATATGTAGTTTGAAAAAACTAAAATACACGCTGGGGTGCTTTGTTCCACATTTTTCATACATTGAGCACCCCACGCTTTTTTGACAATAATTCTAATATTTTTTGTTCATTAATATTTTCTGTTTCTATTAAAAATTATTTTTCACTTTTTAGTTCAATTTACTATAAAAGCGTGTTTTTTAGTTTTTTTAAAATACATTTATTTTTCACTTTTTAGTTCGATGTATTATAATAGCGTGTCAGCCCCAGAGATTTCCAGACTTTTCGAGACATTATCCAGACTTATTCAGAGCTTCCCAGAGTTTTCCAGATTCCATCCAGATTTATCCAGACTTGTACAGACTGATCCGGATTCTGGAAAATGATCCCCAGGTCTTTTGGGACCTTTTTCAGAATTTTTCCAACCCTTTCCAGAAATTTCCAAGTCTTTTCCAGATGTTCCCAAACTTTTCCAGACAATATCCAGACTTATCCAGAGTTTTACAGACTTAATCCAGATTTATCCAGACCTTATCCAGACTTGTACAGACTGATCCAGATTCTGGAAAATGATCCCCAGGTCTTTTGGGACCTTTGGCAGTATTTTTCTGACCCTTTCCAGAAATTTCCTGGCTCTTTCCAGACGTTTCCAGAGAATTCCAGACATTATCCAGACTTATCCAGAGCTTTCCAGAGTTTTCCAAACTTCATGCAGATTAATCCAGACTTTATTCAGACTTGTTCAGACTGATACGGATTCTGGTAAATAATCCTCAGGTCTTTTGGGACCTTTTTCAGAATTTTTCCAACCCTTTCCAGAAATTTCCAAGTCTTTTCCAGACGTTTCCAGACTTTTCCAGACAATAACCAGACTTATCCAAAGTTTTCCAGAGTTTTAGAGACTTTTGCCAGATTTATCCAGACCTAATCCAGACTTGTACAGACTGATCCGGATTCTGGAGAATGATCCCCAGGTCTTTTGGGACCTTTGGCAGAATTTTTCCGACCCTTTCCAGAAATTTCCAGGCTCTTTCCAGACGTTTCCAGAGATTTCCAGACTTTTCCAGACTTCATCCAGATTTATCCAGACATTTTCCAGACTTGTTCCAGCTCACTTGGCTTGTTCCAGGTTCTTGTTGTGTGTTAATATAAGCGTGTTAAAAAAGTGTCGCTTTTTCGTTTCATGTCGCTTTTTCGTTTCATCGAGTCTCACATCACTCCCAATGATTCTAAAGAAGTTTTCACTTCAAAATTAATGTTTTCATTTAAAAAAATAAAGTTAGCTGTCACAACTTGTTTCTGGGTCACCCTGTATACATGATATTACCATCAGAAAAACGGCAACTGAAATCAAAAATCGATGTGTCCGAGGTTTTCATGAGCAATCTCACCAATGTGTGAAATTAACACTTTTCCTTTTTATTATTTTTCTAGGTTTTCTGGAAGTTCTTTATGTAATAAACGAATAAACATCATCTCTCCCACCCTCGTAACTACGCCACCTCACTTTTTTTGGTGTAAACATTTCAAGTATCTATTTTGCTGTATTTGTATAGGTAAATTTTATTATCTTCGTAATATATTTTTGTGTTTCCGCACATTTCATTCTCCACATTCTTATTTGTTAAATAAAAAGCACAATGTAAATTATAAAACTATTATTATAACTGTATACTTTTTAATTTATATTAAATATGATAGGTGTATTAGTTTTGCCTCCACAAAAGCCCATAGGATTTATTATTCACCTTCCATGCAATTTGATCACACCCTTCCGTTATCTCGGAAATATTTGCCGTAACGTCGTCTATCACGGTCCTACTTTGAACTCGGCGACAAAGAATGAATTTCGCGCGCTTGAATTTGTTGTTGGCCTCTTAATCATCTTGAATGTCCGAAATACTTTCTTCCTCATGGTCCCAAATCTCGTCTCAGGGAGTACAGCAGTAGAGCTCTTCGATAGAACGCATGTTTTGTCCTTTGTCAACGTAATCGGAAAGTAAATAGGGTTGCCAGATCTAAATTTTCTTTTAGCGGGATATAGGCATTAGGAAAACGGGACAATGCAAAAAAAAGGCGAGACACTTTGATATTAATGATATTACTAAAAAAAAAAAAATAGACAGCATGCATATACGAAGAATGCGTAATGCCTGATTCTCACTTGCGCGAAATTCGCTATTTTTGCGCGAAATTCACTCCTTTTTTGACATTGCTTCGACAATTTGACGTTTAATGCATGTATCAAACGTCAAATTGTCGAAGCAATGTCAAAAAATATCGAATTTCGCGCAAGTCAGAATTGAGTTTAGGCAATCCAATTAGGGTTGCCAGTTGCCAGGTCTAAATTTTCTTTTAGCGGGATATAGGCATTAGGAAAACGGGACAATGCAAAAAAAGGCGGGACACTTTGATATTACTAAAAAAAAATAGACGAAGCATGCATATACGAAGAATGCGTAATGCCTTATTCTCACTTGCGCGAAATTCACTCCTTTTTTGACATTGCTTCGACAATTTGACGTTTAATGCATGTATCACACGTCAAATTGTCGAAGCAATGTCAAAAAAGAGCGAATTTCGCGCAAGTCAGAATTGAGCTTAGGCAATCCAATCCATCTGTCAAAACGAAAAATTCAATATGGCGTGGCGGCCAGCAAGTTTGTTTTGAATATGTGTTTTCATGAATATTTTAATTATTTTGCTTCGAGCTTTGATTTTGATTATTCAATAAAATATTTTTCTGCGATTGACAAGAAATGTCACCATTTTTGACCGGTTGATAGGTCGCAAAACTCAATATTCTGGTATTTTAATTATGTAAGTGATTCTCGTACAGCTGAATAATTAGAACCAAAAGACAAACATTCAACAGGTATTTAACCGATCGCAGAAAAAATAGTAGGTACCTATGTGTATTTCGATGGAAAAGCACATTCTCGGCCTTCGGTGTTTGCCGGCCTCGGCTACGCCTCGTCCGTCAACTTACTCCGTCGGCCGAGAATGTGTCACTTTTCAACCTAAATACACAATATACTATTGTTGACTAGATACAGAAACTATCAAGTCGGGCCGCTCCTCTCACTCCATCTTTTGTTTTCAAAAAGTCGTCCAACTGTCAAGTGTCAAAGTATTGTGTTGTATAAGCTTAAGGTTAGTTCTTTTTTTTTTTCTAATTACGCTTTGATGTGCATTTTATTCAGGTTCATCAAAAAGCGGGACAATATGCGTCCCGCTTGGGGTACCAGCGGGACGCGGGACTGAAGGTGCTGAAACCGGGACATCCCGCGAAAAGCGGGACGGCAACCCTAAAAGTAAAAGAGAACGATAAAGACGTTAAATGTGTTCTCTCGGGGAGCTCTACTCCCTGAGACAAGAATCGGAACCCGCTACTTATTCTGGAAACCAGGGAACAGCGTTCTCATGAGAACGATGGCTCTGTCTTTCTCAATTATATGCAAATGATAATATGAGTAACACAGACGACAGACGGAACAGTTATTCTCATGGGAATACTGCTCCCCTGTTTTAAAGTTTTAAGAATAGAGAGAAGGTGCTCCGTGAACAAAATTTCTCCTCCAAAAAAAGCGAATAGGTGGCTGGATGCGAAAATTTCTGTCGCCCCACAAAAAAAAAGGCGCCTAATACGATTCTTGACGCGTAACATTTGGGTATGTTACAGGTGAATTCCTGACAAAAATAGGCAACTTTCACATTTTTAAATTAATCTGTTAGGTAGTCATTCTGATAACATCTGTATACTTTTTTTCCAAAAAAAAAACGAATTTTTAAACTGCTGCGAAAACGCGGGATAGGAAAGGGACGTCACTTTCCCAAATATGCGAGGATGCCGAATTTCTCATTAGTAAACCATTCCAAAATATGGCTGATAAAAAACCAATTAACTATAAACTACCCAAGCAACACATAAATTTGATTAATTGTATAATATAAGTATAATCAACCATTTTTAGGTAATATTTTAGTTTTGGTATATTTATTAAACGTTTACAAATGATTTATCGTCAACGTATAATTTGTAGACCTTAAATAAACATATATCATATACTACTTTATGACCAGCAAGTGTAGATTTGGGAAAACTAGATATGCTGTCACGAAAATTAGCAGTTAATTGTTAATAAACAATGTCACTATTTTGTTAAATTTGATGAAAGGCTCATTTTTCAACATCATGATATTTTAAATGTATTTAATAGACGTATTACATCCAATAAAATTTTACTTGAAAATCGATGTCTATGGTAGACGGAAAAGTAGGGTACATTATGGGTATATAATAGTATAAATATATACTTGTTTATTATACCTGCTATATTATATGGCCATACACAACATTCTTTTACATTTTACTCACGATAAGGGGTAAATAATCCCGTTATGATTAACTAACTGAGGCAGTATACCATGTATTATATTCGTGTCAGAAGTTTACTGAAAATCCGGGCATGAGATAGTTTATAGTTTATCATATTTGTATAATCAAAGTATAGGAGCGACCAGCGACAAATGAAAATTCAAAGGAAGGCGGCAAACATGCGAACTAATATTTCTATCACGCTCTATTCCATCGTAACTGTGTATTTCCATATCGCTTTTTCCTCCCCCTTCACCTCAGACCGAAATACTTTTCTCTTATTTGTCAGTTGCCATCGCCATTGCCATGCCAACCTATCCTATATCGTATAAGTATTTTTAATACCCCAACGGAATTTTCATTTGTTTTGGAAAATATGTTACCTACACTCAATAATAACTCGACGTGCCTTGTTTTCTAGTGATTTTATGTCCCATTCAGTTTTCATTTGAAAGAAAAGGGAGCAATAATAATTGATTAAAATTCAAAAATTGTATATTTCCCGCGCTTGTGTAACCAACATGAAGTGCTGAAAGCACAGACCGGCCAACCAATCAGGTGTTGTCTGTGGCTGAACTACGCACGCGTCGTGCCGATCGCCTTCATCTTCATCGATTGCGTTCCATTTTTGTTAGTCGTTGTTGATAGCCGGTCTACAATGTGCCCGTGAGTGCGTAGTGCTTGCTTGCATGCTGTGACTTGTGAATCGTGAATTTTTAGCTGCCCCTGTTAATAGCAGACTAATGAAGGCAGTAAGTGGAAAATTATTGGTTGTTTAGAATTAGGAATATTTTTTTAAAAAACCTGGCATGTGTGCTATTTTTTTACAAAATTCAGCCATTTCGATACTTGATTTACAAGCTGATATTTCGTCGTTTCGTTTTCCACACAGGTACAAACAATTGACCATTCCAGTATTCCTCAGGCTGAGGGAAAACCGATATTTTTTTTGTAAATTTTGAAGTTTCCTAGGTTAAAAACTTATCGGAAAATGCCAAAATTGTAATTTTTGGTTATATTATTTGATTAAGTGTGCCCCCCAGAGCAAATTGTCATAGTAAAGTCATCTCATCTGTACTGGAATGGTCAATCCTTGTCGATTTTTTTTTCCGTTAATTAATTATAAATGAGTCGCGGGATAAATCATGTAGGTAGACAGGTACATAGGTAATATGTTTTTTTTTCAATACTTAGGTATAAAGTTATTGTTGTTTTCTTGAGAATGGTATACTTCAAACGTAAAATCTACGTATTAATACCGTACAGTTGCACTGCCATGAGTTACCCTCATGGAAAATAACTCACTTATAATATGTAATTATTTTCAGAAGCTACAAAAATTTACTTCCAAGGAGAGGACCAAGTGGGCATCACGGCAGGAGACATAACAGATAAAAATATTGGACAAGCATGCCAAGATTTATTTTTTTAAATTTTTTGTAATAACTATGCAATAACTTTTCGAAATATATTATTTGTTCCATAAATGAACTCTTCCATTTATATTAGTTAATTAAACGTTACTGATAAAGAACAATATAAACTTTATAAAATTCGTTGCTTCAACGTATGATATAGTTTATATTTCAATGTTTAAATTATATCAAATTATAACGTATAATAATATGATTATTAAACGTATCACATATACAATTATCATTGGTGGAAATATCAATTGAATTAACGTAAGTTTTAAATCAAATATAAAGTCCGTTTCATCAGGGTTCATACTTGAGCTTGAAACTTGAAAAAAAGGGTTGTCGTAGATTAATTCATATGACACATTCAATTTTTTGACAATTTAAAATGAATTACTTCTGGTTTAAGAACCGACGAACATTTTTGACGTCATTGATTTGTTTCACTGAATTTTTATTTGTTAAACAAGGAAGGCAAATGCTGGTGGCAAGTACAAACCCTGGTGAAACAAACTTTACATGTTTTAAATAGTAAATTATTAAACATAATTTCTATACATTTATTATAAGTACATCATAACAATTAAATTAACGTAAATTCTATGATAAATATATACGTTTTATACCATAACCTCATAAACATATTTTGTATAGGGGAAACTGGGTAACACTGAGACACTTTTTTTTCTAATGAAAATATTTTACCATAAAACTTTGAAATATAGATTTTTTTTTTTCAGTAACACTCAAGAATAAATCTAAGTGAGAAATTTATTATGTTTTTGATTCTATAGTCACTTACATAGGCAATATTTGACATAAACAGTTATCATGACATTTGTCCCATTGATACCCATGCAGGGGGTTCAATCAGACACTATATCGAATAAGAAATAATTACTTGAATAACTGAATCAAACTTCTATAAATGACCCAGACAAAGTTTCAAAGCCATGATAGGATCGATTTTAGTCTTTCCGTTATTCACTGGTTTTGGCAAAATCATCTTAATATCTCTTTTAGCAACAGTGGCAATATCTCTAAAATCTGGACATTTGGGGAAAAAAAATCCCTCCTTTTTATCACTTTTCCTTAAAAAAGGTAATTCATAATCATTTTTGTGCGATTTCTAACAATTTTCCTATGTAAAAGGTAGATTTTTTCCTTTAATGTTTCGGTTGCAAATTCTACTGAAACTACATAGTCTCAGTGTTACCCATCTAAACATGTCTCATTCATACCCAAGTCACTTTGAAAAATAAAATGCCATTTTTTTTAGTCCCCCTTTGATCTTAATTTAGTTTAAATAAATCCAATTAATAGCAGAAAGGTTCCCTCATATCACTCAAAGACCATGCGTAATAAAAAAATCACCGTTTTTTCAAATTTCGCCGAAAAAGTTCGTTGGCAAAAAAAAAATGACCGAAAGGTTGTACCCCCTTCCGCGTTGCAGACGAAACTAAAAATGGAAAATGGTTGAAAATAGAACCGATAGACCTCTTAAGACATCATTAATGTCTAATTGCGGCGACACCTATTTAAAAAGTGGAGAAGTAGCTAATATTTTGAATGTCTCACTGTTACCCGTGTCTCAATATTACCCACTTTCCCCTACGTTTATATTTGGTACATAATTATGGTACATATCGACCTATATCAGGCGGACATTTTAACTTATTATAGCAGGCAATAGTAAACCATAAATATACTTGTGGTATAAACAAAAATTATACGTATATTAAACAATTTTGTGTTGCTTGGGTACGTACCTGGAACCTGGAACAATGAACTATAAACTACACGTACCTGGAATGGCCCGCCGATCCATAAATTTGCGGCAAATTGAGATGGAAAATGTGGGGTAAGCCTATCTCTATTTATCTTATCGGCGAATTATGGAAATCTTTCTTTGTCTAAAAAATAATATCGGGTCTTTTTTTTGAAGACCCGATATCTTTGAGGTTAGGAATATACCAAATCTAACAGCAATGAACTGGAGAGAGAAAGGAATCCCCCACTATGTAGCTTTTTTTGGACGCACTAAGCGAGATGACAAATGCCAAACAAATGCCATATTCGACAACAGTCGGTGCCATTCCAGATACGTGTAGTTTATAGTTCATTGACCTGGAATGACCCGCCCAGCCTATCTATAAAATTAGGCGAATTGAGATGGAGAATGTGGGGGATACCTATCTCTATTTACCTTATGAAAATCTTTCCTTGTCTTAAAAATATTATATTTGAGGTTAGGAATTAGGCAATTCAAACCACGTGACATTCAAGATGGCGTGGCGGCCACACATGGACCAAAAAACACAAAAAAAATTCTTAATCAAAATCAAAGCTGAGAGCAAAGCTCGAAGGAAAATAATTAAAATATACATGAAAACATATGCAAAACGAATTTGCTGGCCGCCACGCCATATTGAATTTTTCGTTTTGACAGATGGATTGAATTGCCTAATATAGCTATCTTATCTTTGGACACTTTAGGGAATTATTGAAGAGTATAAAATGACGTATCCCACATTGTCATCATCCCCATTGCCATCCCCTAATAATACGGCCTCCAATTTCTTCCATTATAAAATATAGATGAAATAACAAAACAAATTCAACAAAAAACTACAAGAAGAACCACTTAAAGAACACCAAACACGTATTTACATTTTGCAATTTTAGGTTAGGAATATGAAAATAAAACATGACATGCCACTGCCAAAGTTCACCACTGCCGACTTCAACGTGTCGTTCAATAATTCCTTTTATTTACGACTAATGTATAATGTGCGTATTATATTTGTGATTTTGGCAGTATAATGACATATGTTATTCCTCCAGGGATTAATGACGAGTAGCGGGATTAATGGTCATTATTCCACAAAAGTGTCAGTGTCAAACGTGTAGTGCTTGTGGATTTGTATTGAAAATTATGAGACGGATGAAATTTGTTCATTGAAAATCTCAAATAAATTAATTTGTCGTAAATAAAGTAGAGTATACTACTCGCAATAATGGCTATTATTCCCTCGGAATGTTACTCCCTCGCCGCTAACGCGACTCAGTTCGTAATAATCCTCGGGAATAATAGCTATCATTATTGACTCGTGGTATAATCTACTATTGTGAGCCAAAATAGCGCCCGCCACAGTCAATTTTGGGTCGGCACTAAAGCGGCACAGTCAACTGCGGCCGTATTTCAATAATTCCCTATTGGGAGAGATGACAAATGCCATATCCGACAACGGTCGGTGCCATTCCAGGTACGTGTAGTTTAGAGTTCATTGTAAAAAACTAGTCACAACCTATGAGCCATTTTCGTCCTTTTCTACTTTATAAAAAAAGAAAGGATAGGTATAATCGGTGAACTGTAGCTACCTAGTAAAATGATCCGAAAATGCTTTGTCATTTCTAATGTGGCAATAAGCGCATGAATGCTTTAGGCACATGAAAATGGACTATTGTGCACAGCTTTTTTTTTTTTTTTCTTGTCAACCCTTTTTGTTAACACAGCCCCCCCAAACCAAAATCCTTTTCATAAAACTGGTTCATGAAAATCCAACAATCACGACAATAGAGAAAATGCAGTATCTTAAAACGCATGTGAGAGGGGAAGCTGGAAGACTGATCCAGCACCTGTTTAAAACAGAAACGAACTATGACCCTGCTTCTAAATATCCTCCATAACAGATACAACAACAACAGACTTATAATCTCCAAACTACTAGATAGGATCTTAGATCTTTCAGTGATTGACCACGAATCATCAACAGCTTCTCAATACAGTTGTGGAATGTCTTGAAACCATCAATAATCTGAGTATCGATACTTCCAATTGGAGTCCTATTATCAGTTGCATCATCTATCGGAAATGGGATCATGAAAGCAACAGTGGCGGATACAGGGGGGGGGGGGCGCACTTTAGTTTACAGTAAAATAAAGTGCTACTTTATTGACGCAAAACTGTTATATAAATAATAGGTACTTTATTGGTCAATCGGACATAAAAAATTATATCTGTTTTTGTCATGAGAAACAATGTGTTAAAAGTGGACTTTATATTTATAAGGAAAATAAGATAGGTCTCCTAACACATTGTTTCTTTTGACTGAAATATCTATAATTTTTTTTCTAGAAAACTACTAGAGATAGACCTACTAAACCTTATGTACCTACAATGGGGATCATTGCAATTTGGCACACTCTTTCAACGTCCCTCATATTAAATCAAAATTCTAACCAATAAATCTATTCAGTGCAGCGGTGTACGTAATATTTTTATCATTTTGATCAACAATATAACAGTACAACATTACCCCGCAAAAGCGTAATATGTAACATACCAAATCAACATAGAAATCAAGAACCAAACTTAACACAAAATCATGAATTAAACTTAACACTAAATTGCTAAGCCCATATATTTTCTTCCTTTAAAAGTTTATCAAAATTATTATGTTCACCACTGATTTATGAATTTGACATGATTTTGCATTACCATTTGTCAAAGAAGTCAAATTTTGACGCATTACGGGGGATGTTTATAAGGTGTGTGCCAATTGCAATGATTCTCACTGTACCATTAAAATAAGCAATATTAGAGCTATCAATGAGTTATTAATATATAGGGTTTTTGATTAAAAAAATAAGACAAACATAAAAAATTGAGTACGTCATTGAATTCTGCTTGAAAAAGTACCCCTATAAAGTTTATACAGAAATCAATTATTTTCCTACATAAAAAAAATTAAGAAGGTTTCACCTTATTTGCTCAAAATCGAGAAACATCCTCTAGCGGCAAAACGGTTGAGGGTATCAAAAGACGGTCTGCAGTGTTTGCACCAATTAAAATTTCATGAAATTTGAGCCTCAGCAGAGTGGGAGGTTTATTTTTTTGTATCTGGCTCAGAAATTGATGTTTCATATCAAAAGTGTCCAAATTGGACCACCCTGTACCTACATTCTTTAACGTATTAGTAATAATAATAATAATGCTTTATTGTCAAAAAAATTATAACATAATTTGTAGACAAAGCCTTAAAGTTAAAAATATATATTATATACATCTACATGTATACAAAGTCAAAATAAAATGATATAAACATAAACAAATAACATGAACAAATATAAAAATGAACAAATTACCTATAAACTATGATCCAGTGTGTGGAACGCTCAAAATTAAGTCAGAAAAAAGTCATTTACTTTATATAAGGCTCTCCCTGATAAATAGGATTTTAGAGCTATGCGAAATTTAGGAAGAGATGCTATGGACTTGATGACTACTGGCAGATGATTGTGCATTTTTTTTGCGTTGTATAGAATGGAGCTCTTAATTAACTCGGAGGATGGAGTTGGCAGATAAAGATCATGCTCCGCGTTTCTAAGTGGATAGTTATGCAATGGCCTTTCTGAAATACTGGGTAGGTGTTTGCGGATAAGGCAGACTGATTCTAGTATGAAAAGGGAAGGAAGTGTTAATATTTTATATTTTTTGAAAAAATCTTGGCAATGAGCTCTATTTTTTAATTTTAGGGAATATCTAATAGCTCTCTTTTGTAATTTAAAAATACGGTCAAATTGAGTCGCACAGCACGAACCCCAGAATGGAAGGGCGTATCGAAGATGTGATTCGAAAAGGGCAAAGTAGACTGTTCTAGAAGTTGACAAGTTGAGTTCCTTGGAAACTGATCTTATCGCAAAGCAAGCGGAACTTAATTTTTTTGATAAAGAATCGATGTGCGAATTCCATTTTAGGGATTTGTCTATAATAAGGCCCAAAAACTTTACGGAATCAACGACGTCAATATTAGTAGTGTTATTAAGTACAATAGGTTGCATCGTACTTCTATATGATAGAACTTTTGTTTTCACAGCGTTGAAGCAGAGAAAGTTAGAGTCGCACCATGTTTTAATGGCCAACAAGTCGATGGACATGGTTCTATGAAGAGCTACAATATCCGGGTTGCTCCAAGTGAAACTAGGATCATCAGCAAAAAGACAGATTTTACCGCTGATGTCTAGACTAGCAATATCGTTGATAAACAGCAAAAATAATATTGGACCCAACACGGAACCCTGTGGAACTCCACATTCTATTGGCTTGCATAAAGACATCGTCGTATCAACCCTCACAAGCTGTTTTCTGCTGTTAAGATACGACTTGAACCATTCCAGAGGAGAGCCTCGAATTCCATAATGCTGCAATTTGTTAATTAGGATATTATGACTTACACAGTCGAATGCTTTAGAAAAATCACAGAAAATTGATGCTGTGGAGTGCAAATTGTTCAAGCTAGAGAAGACATTATTGAAGACAGAGAACATAGCATCAATAGTGCATTTGTTGGTTAAAAATCCAAATTGGTGGATAGTTAGTATATTATTTTTATGCAGAAATGATAGAAGCCTTTTCTTAACCAATCTTTCAATGATTTTCGATAAAGTAGGAAGAAGTGCAATTGGACGATAATTCGACTCTTAGTCCTTATCACCTCCCTTGTGCAGAGGAATAATTATAGCCGTCTTGAGGCAATCTGGGAACACTCCTTGTTGAAAAGATTTATTTATTAAAGCAGTGAGGCGATTTAATGTACACTCCGGTAAATTGAAGAACATTTTTAAAGTTAGTCCATCAGTCCCAGATGACACTTTGTTTTTTATGTCTTTAATTGTGCTGAAAAGCTCTAGTGTTTCTACGGGTGTTAGGAAGAAACTGTGTAAATTCATATTGGTACTGGAAAGATATGAAAGCGGATCGCGAGAAGGAGCTATAGTGGTCATCAAATTTTTTGCCACATTTACAAAGTAATTATTCAGGTTCTCAGGGGAGGTAGAGGTTATACTGGAAGAGATAGCCTTATTTCTCAAGTCGTTGACAATAGACCACGTTTCTTTGGCAATATTTTCAGTTCTAGCGATCCGGTTGTTATGATAGGTGTCTTTGGCGGCTTTTATAGTTTTATGATAAATTTTTCTATAGAGTTTAACGTAATTTTGAAAGAAGAGACTGTCTGAAAATTTTTTTAGGTGTGACAATGAGCGCATGTTCTTTGCCGATGTCCGCAAGCCTTTAGTAGTCCAGGGTTTATGTTGCTTATTTTTGATAGGCCTGAGGGGAAATGCTTTGAAAGCTAAACCAGATAATTTATTTGAAAATGTTGAAAATGCATTATTGATGACATCAGAGAGGCAACCCCAGTCAATTGTTTGACATGAGCGCTTGAAATTGAGGAAATTTTTTTCCGAATAAATTCGGCGAAACTTACGTGGAGCAATTCTGCTATTGCTCTTTAGAGAAAAGTTTGTGAGTACTGCTTCATGATCTGAAAACCCTGAACTTAAGACAGTACAGTCAACAAAGCTTGGATCAAAAGATGACACGACGTAGTCGATAGTGCTAGATCTGGTTTTAGTTATTCGGGTTGGAGATTGAACATGCATGACCATACCAAAAGAGTCAAGTATAGACTGGAGAGAATCTTGAGCAGCACACACACTGGAAAAATCTATGTTAAAGTCGCCACATAAAATGAATTTACTCTTAAGAGGGAAGGACTCAAGCAAGCTTAGTAAGTTTTGAAAAAATGTAACCAAGTCAGCGTCAGGTGTTCTGTAAATACAAACAATGTAGAGGTCGTAGATATTGTTGTAGACTATAGAAAATTCGGATAATTTTTCAGATAATAAATTGTCGAACTTGGTTATCGCCGAAAAGTTGTTATTAGTGGACATTATTACAGTACCTCCATGAGATAGTAAACTTCTAGTATACCTAGATACTGTAGTGTAGTTTTTGACAAACACAGGCTCGTCAATATTGAGCCAATGTTCTGTTATGGCAATAATTTCTGGAAAATGTAGGTGTTCTAATAATAAATATAATTCATCGGTTTTGTGTCTAATGGACTGAATATTGATGAGAAATACACTAAGCTTGCTATCGTTTATTGTTTCAGAGGGTGCTTGTTCCTCTATTCGCGTCAAACTATCTAAAAATTTTTGTTATTTGGAGAACCACCAGAAAAGTACTTAGAATGACTCTCCCTAATTTTTTGAAGCTGTTGGATTTTTTCCGAAGAGAAAAACGATCTGAAGGCAGAAAGATCCGCTTCAACTTCAGCCGAATCGATGCCATAGGCGCTGTGGAAACGATAATACAGCTTGCGTAAGGAATCCACGTCACTCGGTAGGCCCTCTGATGCTAACGCTAATTTAATGCTGGTGTTGGTGTAACCTTCAAAACACACATTGGGGGGCTGGTCGTGGAGATAGGCTAGGTAAAGCCTAAGAGTTTTTGAGACGGAAGGGTCTCTCAATCTAGCCAGTAGATAGCGTCCATTTGCTATATCGGAGTTTCGCGATATTCGCACTATAGGTGGAGTCATCGGGTCAAAGTTGAGCATTGTGTCGTTATTCACATTTGACTCTACAATAATATCAGCGTTACTTTGGTGAATATGAGACTTACATGCAGCTATGGCCTCTCTATCGGATCCAATCTTGATTGATTTATTCTCTGTAGGCTTTTTCTTGGAACTGCAGTCTGGAGGAAGGCGTCGGGTTGCTGCAGTGGTTAGGTCGATTTGTTGAAGACTTGTTGTAGAAATAGTATGTACAGGTGATGTTAAATTTGAGGGTGCTAAAGATGACAAGGCAGTGTTTATTGAACTACCGGGCGGCCACATACTTATGTCCAGGGCCGCAACTAGAACCCTCGGCGCCCAAGGCAAGTCCAAATTTTGGCGCCCTTCCACCCTCCACATGTAAACAAAAACAAAACAAACTGCACTGGGTCTCCACGAGCCTTCCTAGCTCGTGCCAAAAAATGCGCACTAGGTGCATACATAATTTCACTGGATTTCAAATGGAAAATAAAAATTGATAATGTGCAGTCAAATGGAATGTAAAAATTGCACTGAGTGCACCTCCGTGCAACAAATGGAAAACGCCATTATTTTATCGCGACCAGTTTTGGAACGAGTTCTACAGACTGTCTAATAGGTAAACGAACTTTATGTGTCAATCCTGAAGTTCTTGGTTCTGGCTAAAATCCAAAGACCGCTAGATCTGGTTCAGAAATGGTTCCGAACCGATTCTGGTTGATCCGCGAATCCAGAACCGTAACTAAAAGTTCGGAACTTTGTGATCCGCGAACGCCATTTCTTGAACTGCGCATGCGAAATAGTTTCGAACAGTTCAGAATCCTTACCGCGAACGAAGCCATTGTAAAAGTAAAAGCTGTTTACGGAAACTATGATCGGGTTAAAAAAACGCTAACCTAGATTTCTACCTCCAAAAATAACAAGACTATAATCTAAGAGTTCAAAGAGCCCGCCAAATATTATTTAAATTAGTCTTGTAGTGGATAGTGGCGCTAGTATCGATATGGCGTCATTGCAATGCCAGTGTCGCACCACAGAATCGATAACTCTCACCTTGGTTTATTATATTTCTCTATGTTAGGAAATGTATAGTACATTGTATCATTAGAACCCCCCTTTCCATTTGAAATTTTGCGGGTAGAGAGTGAACATACCAATAAAATGTGCGATTATTACCAATATTGAGCAATACTGGCATTGCAATGAATAAGTAGACTTATAGCATATCAGCAAAAAACTTGATGCAACGACCCAAGTTTGAGAAATCAATAATTTCTTGCTGACAATAGAAAATCGACTCGGATCAATGGTTCGATTTTCCTAGTCAGTTGGGTCTTAAAGCTGAAGCAGATAACAAAGCTTGAGCCAGATTATCGGGCGCGAAAAAAGTTAAAGTTATAACGTTACAGAAAGATGGATTTCCAGTGGTAAGTCATTTGTCTTTGTCAATTTGTAAACTCATCATTTTAAATCAATAAAATTATTCATGATACTTTCCCTTATTTTATTATTATTTATTTTATTTTGTGAGTAATAAATAGGCATTGTTATTTTACATTTGGTTTTCATCTTGGACTAGATCCAAAGTCCCCAGTCACCACAAAACAGGTTGTGAAATTGTGGTGGAGGCGCCGTTGTAGTGGTAGTGCTTCCGAACATCGAAGCAGAAGTAGTTGTAGTAGTACTGCCAAACATTGGAGTTGCTGGGGTGTTTCCAAAAACTGAAGTGGTACTGCCAAAAGTTGGAGGGGCAGGAGAACTAGTGGCACCAAAAACTGAAGCCGTGGTAGCTGGAGTGCCAAAAACTGAAGAAGTTGTATTGCCAAACGTTGGCGGGGAAGTTGTCGTTGTGGTACCACTGCCGAAAACTGGAGCTGAAGCTACCGGTGCGGTACCAAGAACAGAGGTGGTATTGCCAAATGTTGCCGCACTAAATATAATAGGTAATAATTATAGAGGAAAAAGATTGTTGTCTCTAATGAGCTCTGAGTTTAAGAAAAATATTTCAGTCAATGTTTCTGAGCCTGAAAAACCAGCGACAGTTACAAAAGAGCAAACAGAAGTCCAATCATCCCTAACTTCAATTTTATCATCTCCAAAATCGAGTACACATAAACCTACTGAAAAACATGTACACTTTAATGAAACCACAGCAGCAGCACCATCGATCAATCAGCCCTCTTTGACACAAACCTCAGCTCATATAGTATCAGAATCTGTTAGTAAAGCTTCTATTATCCAGACAACACCTGTCGTTTCAACCACCCCAACAACAGATAAAACTGACACAAGTAAGCCTTCGTTTGGTTTAGGTAAACCTTTGGAAACTAGCCCTCAAAAACTTGGATGCTTCAAATTTGACCTTAACGCACCTGCCAGTACCACATCTCCTGCTACAAAAACTACTTTACCCTCTATAAGTTTTCCTGCTGCCACATCTGCAAATACATTGAATTTTAATAAGCCCTCAGAAAGTTCTGTAATAGTTTTTGGATCAAGTTCCAACACAACAACAGCTGCTTCAACCACTTCGAAAACGGAACCCACCTTTTCTTTTGAAAATTCATTGGCTAAATCTCCAGCGATTAATTTTGGTTCCAATGCTGCACTTAAAAAGACTCCTAGTTTCAACATTACAACCACTCCAAGCACAGTGCCATTTTTTGGCAAAACTACTACTAGCACTACACCGATGATAAATTTTGGTGCGCCAGCAGCAACAACGATGACACCTTCGATAAATTTTGGTGGATCTTTTGGTGGACAGAGTACCGCATCAAATAAACCCAATACTTCCTCGCCCTCTATGTTTGGCTCCAATACTAGTACTGCCACTGTCACGCCTACATTTCACACAGAAAGCTCTAAGCAAATTAGTAGGGAAGGAGAACAAGGTAACCCCTTATGTGGATACCGGAACACGCTGGCCTTGAGGGCAACGAAATGGCGGATCTCCTTGCCAGAGGGGGAGCCGAAACCAAGTTTACAGGACCGTTTTCATCGAAACTCGACTTCAAACAGTTCAGACTTACCGCGAACGAAGCTATTATAGAAGTAAAAGCTGTTTACGGAAACTATGATCGGTTAACCCGATCGCCAGCAGACGTAGCTATTTTGTCTTTTTTCAATTGTATTCATTAAGGAAAGATAGAAAACATTCAGCTGCTAATCGGGTCAACCCGATTATAGTTTCCGTAAACGGCTAAAGAGAAAAGAGTCAAAAGAGATAATGCATGCAGCATGCAGAGGGCGCCCACGTCGCCCACAGTGCTCTTGCTCAGTTTGGTCGGATCAAAGCTCGACTCGAAGCTAAGCTCTGGAAGGAATGTTGGGCGCTACGTCATCAATACTTGAATTTATCGCAGACATTGCGATTTGCTGGTGCCATTTGCACGCGCACTGTGTTTGACATAATTTATATAATTACTATCGATATTCGTATTGTTGATGGTTGACAAAGAGAGACGTAACAACCAAAATAAATTTATTTTACGACAAATGACGCGTAAAACCGTTGCATTTTTTTGGATTGTAAAATATGGATGGATTAAATTAGGCGCCTTTGGCGCCCCGTTACTCCGGCGCCCTAGGCGGGCGCCTAGTTCGCCACCCCCTAGTTGCGGCCCTGCTTATGTCCTTCAACTGTTCAAAATGTTTCTTGCTTTTCACGCCAATTTTGAATTCGGAAAGTGAACTGTCATCATTTTTCAGCATGGAAAAACAACGGATAAAGTCTGTTGTTCCAAGTTTTTCCTTAACATAGTGAGCAATTTGGTTTGAAGTGTAAGAGACGGGAATTTTAGACAGAATCAAGTAATGCCAATCTTCTTTTTTAATGGTCTTATAAGTTATGGGTGTTTTAACTTCAACTGGAGTAGCCACTTTCTTGTGATGCGTGTCAGTTTGTGTCGAATTTGACTTATTTGTCCCTAGCTGAGAGGTCTTGATGTTGGGTTTATCCAGTGACGCTTTAACCTTTCTCTGGCCCGTAGGTCAATTATTTGGTATGGCCTTTCATGAGTGATTGTTCTTTTTTATGGGGTTGAATAAAATCATTCAGACGATTTCAAACTACTAAAAAAACCACTAAAAAATATTTCATAGCTTTTATTATACACCATGACCAAAAAAATAACACTATATTTCAGGAACAGTCGAACAGAATCGTATGCGATTCTCAAAGATTTTAGTTAACACGTAGAAATTCGTAAAGTTGTAAATCACACGATCACACTTATACAGGGTGGGGCACGAAAAACTTCCCACTCAGATTATCTCAGGTGTTAGGTGATTAATTAAAAATTACTCGGATACGTCAATTTTTGTTTTTTGGGGAACATCTTTCATTAGTATTTTCACCCCCTACCTGTAAACCCCTAAGCGGGGGTGACAGGTACCCTCAAAATTTCAATAGGAAAAGGGGGTCGAGTGATACGCCATTTGATAGCTATTTTTATTAAGACTATATTCCCAAAGTTTCAAGTTGCTACTATGCACCCTGTCGAAATGACGGCTTGTCAAATTTGTGTGTTTTTACCTCATAATAACAAAACAGATTTTTCAAGTGAATAAACATGAATCATTTCAAGCTGAACTGTTGAATGACAATACTTAAATTAAATACCAATGGTATTTCATTACTATAGATAGATACCCTTAAAAAAACTGTTGTTTTGTTATTATGTGGTAGAAACCACACAGTTCAAATACTCAGAAGAAAGCATTTTTCCTAACTTTACTTTGACAAGCCACAAGCCACCATTTCGGCAGGGTAAATAGTAGCAACTTAAAGCCGCGTATCGATTTCGCGAGGCAGCCGCGCGCGGCAAAAAACCTTCATTTGCCGCGCGAGCCACTTGAGACACGAACTTTGTTAGCGCGGCTGCAGCTCGCGGGATGCGATCCAGATGTTTGTTTAGTTTTCGCGAAGCAACCATGGACGTTTCAAGTGCACGAGCAACCTGCCGCAAAACGTCATTTTGCCGCGCTATCCAACTCGATTATAACACATGCGTCTCAACTTAGTGCGAGCATTTCCTTTGCCGCGCTCCAAAAACCGACAAAAATTGGTTCGCACCGCGGCGTGTTCGAGCACGGGTTGGCTCGCGCGGCAAGTAGTATCCATTGAGCGCGGCTTCCGCGCGAGCCAATGTTCGACAGTTTGCCGCGGGAAATCGATACGCAGCTTAAAACTTTTGGGATATAATCTTTATAAAATTATCTACCAAATGACGTTTTACTCGACCCACCTTTCCTATTAAAATTTTGGGGTCACCCCATAGACAATAAAAAATAAAAAGACCTTCAAAAGTATAGCCGAAATAGGTTATACTATTACTGCGCATCCGGTTGCGCATAGCGCATTGCGGAATTTTTGGAAAGCTAGAGACTTACGAAAGATCAGTCCGATCATTCGATTCTGTTTCATCTTTCTCTGTCATAGCAATTCACAAGACAAGGACACCGTATGAGTTACAGAGCTTTCCTAGCTGTTTTGTAGAAACCTATCAAACATCCATAACTATAGAAACTGTCACCGAGAAAACAAATAAGTAACCTTAAAATAACGACATTTCCGTGTTGAAATTTGTCATTTTTAACTGATTGGGCGGTCGTCTAAGAAGACTTGAACTCACAAAATCTAAAGAACAAGAAGAAGAAATTGTCATTTTTATTAAGGCACTCGGTATCGCGTACCTATAATATTATGTACAACTAGGATAAACTGAACCAGATGTGGAACAACATAAGTAAGTTTTTTGTGCAATGAACTCAAGTCAAATTTCAAAATTCCCGCCATTTCAGTATTTGTTCCGGCTGCCACTATTGACGCCACCGTCGCTGTGACGTCAGCGCTATACAAACTTTCATGTTATCAATCAGGTACTCTTACCTTGGTTTATTATATTTCTCTATGGGTCACCCCCGCTTAAGGGCTTACAGGTATTAGGTGAAAGTACCAAAAAAATGTGTTCCCCAAAAAACAAAAATAATTGACGTGTCCGAGCGATTTTTGATTAAACACCTAACACCTGAGAAAACCTGGGTGGGAAGTTTTTCGTGCCCCACCCTATATAAATAGATCCTGGAACAAACAACAAACGGCTTAGCGCAAACACTAACAGGTTCCTGCTGTAGTCGTTGCCAGTTGCCAAGTGCCCGTGCTGCGCTAATGACGCGACGGCGAGTCAGCGCAGCTCAGTGACTTTAAGTGTTCCAGATTGATGCTCGATGGAGCGAGCGGAGCGATTCCAGAGCATTGTGACGTTAGGCAGTGCACTCTGGCCACACCAAATGTGCTTGTGCAGTGTGAATTATAGGAATAGAGTATTGAAATATGTGCTAGTCCTGCGACTAAACAAGTCGATGTTTTTAATATAGTGGGCTTTTATATTTTATATTATAAATTAAAGGCCAGCAGTTGGCCTTTCATCTTCTAGTGGCCCGTAGGACATGACCTAATTGTCCTAACAGATAAAGTGTACCTGGGTTTATCTTTAGGAGCTAATTTTTCCATCATAAGTGACATCTGATCAATATTTTTACGCAAATCACCTATTTACTTTATTAATTCATTTTTTGATGTATCATGTACCTGGATCTTAATAGATTCATCATGATTGTCCATGAAAACAGATGACAAATTAAAAATATCTTGTTTCATTTCTCTTATAGATTTGAATAGAGATTCTTGTCCATTGTCCGAGATTTTGGTTTGGTGGCTGTGAATGTCATCTATTTTTTCGTTCAGTTGCTTCCATACGGAGTCGTGACTACTCAAAATGTCGTAAATTTCTGTAATGACAGGAAGAAGGTCATTGTTTTTTTTTTAAACAGGCTCCGAGAGCTTCGACATTTTCCATAGAAATCTGGGAATTATGTAGATGTGTCACTTTATCATGCAGGTATTTCAATGTAGGGGAATCACAAACACTGCAGAAGAATCTAATGTTGTGGTACTTCTGTTGGTAAAGGACTTTTGTAGTTGTTTTGTCCAAGCCAGTGCAGTTCATGCAGAAATACCGGCGACACTCACCACTACAGCGAAGTTTGTATTTGTTTTTCTCAGAGACGGCTTTTTGGCAGGAATCGCATTTGAAATCGGCCATTATAATAAGTTTAAATAACTTTAAAGAACTGGATCAATAACAAGGTAACTAGGTCAAGTTTATAAAATACACGCACAACGAAAACGAACACAACGATGTGTGCAAACAAAACAAATCAAGTCAAAACAAACTAAGTCAAAACAAATCAAATTTGCAATACTCGCGGGAGCTGCCGAACGAAAGCACAACCGTTCAGTATGAATGCTCGAAGTACTATGAAGTATAGTAAATTAAAAATAAATTTTCAAAAAATCATTGTTGATAATTCTAAGCCTGGATCCGCCACTGGAAAGCAACAAGCTTCACGAAAAATCGCTAAGCAAGCCCCATGAAATACAGGACTTTGTTGAAATAAGGAAATTTCTTCAAACAAGATTCCAGTCATTAGAAGTGTTTGTAATTTTCTTATGTTAAGTAACTTCAAACTATTTTGACCAGTAAAGAAATTCTTTATTAACTTTTTAATAAACAAATCAAAAACTTAAAACAAGTATTAACTCTTAATAAAAGAAATAGTTTTCTTTGTGCAAGTTTCACAATATAGATAAAGAAATAAAACGAGGTCTATATTGTCTCTACTGCAAAATAGTACTGTCTGGGACGTCTCTCGCACACATTCTGTGAAACAGAAAATCTCGATCGATAACACGAAGGTCGTTCACCCTTCGTAAGAAAGTACCCCAAAAGTTACCCGCGCACATTTTGAAAATACAGAAAAAATATAGTGCGGGCCCAAACATACCCCCCAACTTGAAGACACCAAGCTTCAATACAAGACCCAGTGGCGGCTGGCCCTAAGGGGCGAAGGGGCCGTGGCACTGGCGCAAAATATGTCGGTCCTTTTAAAATTTTTTTTTTTTTTTTTTAGTTCAATAGTTCAGTTTATAATTTGATCCCGACGGAAAAATTTCTATCGTTATTATTACTAAATTTCCTAGACAATAATGCAAGCGACTGACTAAACTAAACTAGCTGGACTATCCCTCCGAGTCCATCTCACAACGGCCCCGCTGCAACACGGCAATTACATTGGAGAAGGTCACGCCGCGCTCCCAGTAACCAGCTGTTTTAATACGTACAAACGGGGCCACCTGGATCAAACGGCCCGGATTAGTTTTTGCGGCAATTTAATTTGAGAGTCGGTTCGCGGACATTGTGCATATTTTTTAGCAGCGTCGCGGCATCTTTGTCGGCATATTTCTTTGAAGCGCTTGCCGCACCGCACAGGAGTCAGTTTCGTCTGGAAAGACAATGCAGTAAATATTTTTTATAAGTTTGATTCCTATTTGATTTGTATGGTGCCTTATGTTTTATTTTATATAAAACTGTTTTAATAAATTTCTCGTACTCCGCCCGTGCTTCATTTATTATTTTGTAGAAATGGTAAATGCCCACGTTTGAATTGAGAATAAATGAAAAAAAAATTCGAGGCGTGTTTTTTTTACAACTTTTAGATCAAAATTTGGGTTAGTTTGGGTCAGTCCAAAAAAATGTGCGCGCCTCTGGGGCTTCACCCCTCCTGAGTGTGTGCACCGCCAACTTTTCCTCTCACTAGCCGCCACTGAGTTGACCATTTCCAAAAAAACCTGTATGGACAAGAATTTTTCATTGAATTAGACCATGCTAGAATAATTAAGAAATACTAAATAGCCTGTTGACTAGACAAAGACAACAAATAATGCGGAGCCGGAGAAGTCGTGTTTGTTCACGCAAAGAGCGTGGTGCGGGCGCGGGCGGTCAATAGTTTCAGTTTAAATCCCTTATCCTCCTGTGCTCAGGTGCTGTGGACTGTGGACTTTACTTTATATACTTACAGTGTAACTTCTGGAAATTTCACTTTGTATCAAATTAAAAAATACCCATTTACATCAGAAAATGTATTGAAAATAAAAAATAAATAATAAATAGTGTATAAAGAAGGAGGCACAATTACCATTGAAAATAGGCCCCCGTAAATTTCAACCAAATTCTAATATCATTGCAAAAACAAATTTAAAATGTAAAGAGGATCATGTCTGTGATAGCAGATACATCTCATCAAAGTACGTAGGTCCTGCTATGCTATGGATAGGAAATATCCGAGGAAATATGCCTACGTAGATTTTCTTAAATATCTGGAAAAATACTAATCCGATTTTGAAGTTTTTGGGGTCCTTTTGCAGGTATCAAACTCCAAAAAGGTCAAAATAGGATTAGTCTGGGAGACGACCGCATTTTTCCTACCCCGATCGAGTTATGTGTCGACACTATTATCAATATATAGTATTATGTGCATCTATTAACCAGTATTCCTGCCTGAGAGCAAATGCTGCCGGAAATATCTTTTAACAAATTATTAACAAATTGAAAAAAACGTAACACTACCCCCATCGAGTTATGCCCTAAGTAGGGTATCAGATTGAAGGTCTCGATGCCCCCTATCCAAAAAGTCGATCCTGCCTCGTGAGAACTTGCCCGAAAACGGTGGCAGGACGGCTTATTGGGGCAAGGGCCCGCGGTCTCTGCTTTGACACCTATCAAGCTTTGCACATGATGTGTCAAATTAAAGGTGTCAATAAGTTGATTTAAGGTCTATTCGCACAGAAATCACAAACCAGTCAGAGCGAATTTCATTGGTTGGAAACAGTCAGGAAACAAGTTTCAACCAATGAAAATCATTCCTTCTGGTTTGGGATTTCTGTGCGAAGAGACCTTGAATCAACTTATTAACACCTTTAATTTGACACATCATTCAGGGTAAAACTTGATAGGTGTCAAAGCTGAGACCGCGGGCCCTTGCCCCAATAAGCTGCCCTGCCACCCTCTTCCGGCAAGTTCTCACGAGGCAGGATCGACTTAGGGCATAACTCGATGGGGGTAGTGTTACGTTTTTTTCAATTTGTTAATAATTTGTTAAAAGATATTTTCGGCAGCATTTGCTCTCAGGCAGGAATACTGGTTAATAGATGCACATAATACTATATATTGATAATAGTGTCGACGCATAACTCGATCGGGGTAGGAAAAATGCGGTCGTCTCCCTAACTAGATTAGTATTTTTCGAGATATCCAAGAAAATCTACGTAGCGATATTTCCTTGGATATTTCCTATGCATAGCATAGCAGGACCTACGTACTTTGATGAGCTATATCTGCTATCACAGACATACGATCCTCTTTACATTTCAAATGTTTTCTTGCAATGATGATACCATTAAAATATTAAAATTTGGTTGAAATTTACGAGGGCCTATTTTCAATGTGAATTGTGCCTCCTTCTTTGTTTCTATTAGGCTACGATAAAGATAAAATACTTAAAAATATACTGAAAGCTTCAAAAATGCACAATATGTAATTGATCAGACTTTTAAAAAATTGAATCTTCACATTGCATCAGCGCGTGAAATTGGCACTCGTTCGGCAGTCTCTCCACGACCTAAAACAATAATTTATCAAGCTGGTTGAAGCCTGGTGAGTGAAAGTATCACTAAGACAAAAATACTGTGAATTTCGTTTCAATACTCTAGTACAAATTACTTTCCATATAAAAATCTTACCTCTCAACATGATTCCGTGTTGCTTCAACAAATGCCTCTTCCTAGAAGTAAAATTCATTTCGGTACCGCAATATTCGCAAGTGTACTTTTTCCTTTTAATGCCCTCCTCGCGAATTTTATGCCTTTTCAAATGTTTCCTAAGTTCACCTTCGGTGTACATTTTTCCACACTTGGGACAGGGACGTTTCTCACCGTGACTATCTTTCCTATGCCTCAACAAAGTGCCATTACAACTGAAGGCTTTGCCGCAAATTTCACAGGAAAACGGTCTTTCGCCCGTATGCCACTGTCTGATATGAGTTTCCAAATAATGTTTTTCGTAAAATTGCTTGCCGCAGTAATTACACGTGCACGTGGGCTTTTTCAAGTGCACTTTACGCATGTGCAATATTAAACCTCCTATTTGTGTGTAGGATTTATCCGGGCAAATTTCGCAAATGTAGCCTTTTTCGCCTTTGTGGATTCTTTGATGGATTATTAAATTTTTTTCCATGTAAAACTTCTTGGGGCAAATGTCGCAGGTGAATCGCTTTTTAACTTGGGCTTTATCTGAATGGTGATATCTTCTGTGCGCTACGAAATTTTGTCGAGTGCCTGAAATCACCCGGCCGCAATCCGGACATAAAAAGCTCATCTTGTCCGGTTTTTTCAGTTTCTTCCTGTGCACCGTCGTCATGTGTGAGTTAAAGTTTTGTCGTGCCTTGAATAGTTTACCGCAAATTGGACACAGCCTAGGACCATCGGCGTTGTCAGGTTTTTCATACTTTTTCCCCGCTTTTGATTCCGATTTCATTTCTTTCCGTAACTCGTCTAAAGGAATATCCGAATCGCTATCGCTAGACGTTGAAGTATCAGATTCAGATTCTTCTTTAATTGATTGTCTAAAAGATTTTCTTTTTCTGCGTTTTGGTTTGTCATTTTCATCTGATGAAATATCATCATCATTATTAATATTCCAATCACTTCCACTCTCTTCACTTTTGTCAACATTGTTTATTATTTTTTCACTTTCATCCTTTACTTCTGAATCAAGATCTGGTATGTGATTCGTGTTGCCATTATTTACAATAATTTCTTTAGATTCTTTAATGATTATTTCGGAATCATTAAAAACTCCAATCTGGTTTCTTTTTCCAAGTTCTATGTTTGAAGTTATTATTTGTATACGAAAAACGAGTGCTGATTCTAGGGTTTGATAGCATATCTGGCAGATCTGATTGGGAAAAGTGTCGGTTTCAGTTACCTGGAAAAAAATTATAAAAGATTTCAGATAGTTGTAATTGATAATATTTTTGTGATTTAAAAGCTCTAAATAGTAGCGACAATGAAGTGACTCAATTCATTTAAAAAATTAAAAACTGTTTTGGTGTTGACAGCATGGACTCCTAATTCGGCTTGAAATTGAAATCGAGGATACCCCAGGCACATTCAAAATCCTATCCTTGAAAATATTTTAAAATTAGAAAAAGTTTCATATTATTATATTGATCTACACAAGCACTATTAACGATATACATATAGATTACCAACATGATGCCAGATATAAAAGTTTAAGGAAAATCCTCGGGAAAATCAAAGTGCCAAAAGCCTATAAAGAGTTTTAGACCAAAGATTGATTACATAGTCATTGGTCATCTTGGATCTAAACTATTTGCATTATTGAAAACTGTCACCAAATATTTGGTCCCGTTTAGAAATTACAGTGAATGCAAGAAAGGGGTAGTTTTGGATGCAATTTACAACTTTCTAGCATATTAGGCGAGTTCGTGCTCGTTTAATTTTCGAGCCAAAAAAGCAATAGAGAGAGCATTTCATTAGTAACAATGTGGTATTTGAATAATTAAAATCGGATTATACATTCGGTCGCTGCTGCACCAAATGCGCGCAAACAGGCGAAACGCTGATTCAGTGACCTTGAACAAAAACATGCTACTATTCAAGGCGCTGCAGAAAAAAAAACTATAGAAGATAAAGGGGTGCTGTCGTGGAGTTTTTTATAGCAAAAAACTTCAGCTACAACAATCATTTAAAACTTTTTGCTATTGGATTATCCCTTTGAGCAGCGTTCTCCATAAACCGCAAATTACCCCTAAAAAACACCCCTAACTAAAAACCCTATGGAAGTACAAGGTCGCAAACTTAATAATATGTTATTTAGCACATGAAAATTTATTACCTGCCTTTTATGTATAGTTTTTAAAACTTACTTTGTACCTTTTGCTTTGTCAGTGATTTTGCTAAGAATAAGGACAATAAAGTTTTATTGAATTGAATTGAATTATTGAACCTCGTTATAGGTAGCATCCTGAAAATGAAAAATGCTTTCAGGTACTCCTTGAATAAAAGAAAGTGGGTTGTGCTGGATTCAGGTTAGATACAAATATTGTTATTAGTTCAACGTTACAGAATCAAGGGCAACCTTGTTATTCAGCAACCCTCAAATATCACGTAAAGATATGTGACGTAGGTGATAGATTATATATTGTCTGCCCAGCAGTTCTGAGTCTACGGAAGGAATTCGGACGTAAATGTGCGATGTTGCCGCGTTTAATTATAAAAAAGCAAAAATATTAGGTATGAAATATAGTTCATGTGAAAATCCATTTTTTAATAACAAAATATAGATAACAATGAAACGCTAAAGATTCTAACGTGGTTGTTGGATCTATTATTATTTTAATAACTGATTTCTTCAATTTTGTTTAATATAAAAAATGAACATTTTCCAAAGATACTCTCAGCTTTTGTCAATTTGGGAAGCATCCAGCCTGGATGAACCTGATTGGTAGAGTTTTTGGCAGAATCGCCGTTGCCACAGGGAATCATGCGGTTGTCAGTGGGCTAACGTCACCTTACATCTCACCATTGGCCAGGACTCCTGTCATTGTATCCTCCCATCTTGGAATATCGATTTATATTGAAATATCTAGTGGCCGGGATTTGGTCATTATTGTCAATTTTCGTGTACGAGTTGCAATACAATATTATATTTCCAAAAAGTTCCGCACGCAGCTGGGTATTTTATGAATGAAATCGGCCATTTTTTTTACAACTGCATTCTCCTCACCGTTGCCCCGTAGACACAGAGTCGCTGGGCAGACTAAGGTTAGAAGTTGTAAATATTGTAAATATAATTGTACTTAAAATTAGAAACATCTTGCCTTCATGTAAACTGCATCAATTTAAATAATTCCTCGAATAATTCAATTCAATAAAGACTTTTGATAGAACTGGTTGCTTAACTTCTTGGCATTTAGTTGATACTGGCGAACCTTAACTCAAGACATCCAAGTATATCACAGGGTCAACATCTGAAACACCAATTTATGCTTGTAATTCAAGTCCTACATTTATAAAGAAATCATTGAGTTGATTAGGTGAAATATTTGGTATTTCAGACTTTTAACTTGATACCTACCTTCCTTTGCTATTGATAATGTTCCACATACACTTTGTGGGATTTGTGTGGATTTGTGGCACTTCTAATAGTCCAAGAGCCCAGAGCCGCCAGACACAACTTATTTTCTAAAGGACAGAATATGTGGGATTGTGTAGCACTTATATGTACTATGAACGTATGGATACCCGCTAAGTTGGGTAGACGGCCAATTTACCAACATCAGGTGCGAAAGCTGAAGAAAGCTTTAACTTTTGTTCTAACGCTTGATTTTTATATATGGTATTGGGGAGACCATTTCATAACTACGTGTGCTCAGCCAGACCAATCGCACCGGCCAAACATCCCCCCAGACGCAAAATAATTTTTCCGGGAGTGTAAGCGCGAGGGTACTATGCATGCGTTTGAGAGTGAGCGAGATATCAATGTCAACTGATTTCCCACTCTTAAACTTACAGTCTACTCTAGGCTAGAGTAGAAATGGGATTAGGTTTTTCCCATGATAGGAAAAACCGTTATTTACAAATAACAGTGAATTGGCCGTCTACCCAACTTAGCGAATATACATACGTTCATAGTACCTATAAGTGCTACTCAATCCCACATATTCTGTCCTTTAGAAAATAAGTTGTGTCTGGCGGCTCTGGGCTCTTGGACTATAATTAAAGTCCGACAAATACCATTTTAGAGTCACGTGATATTGGTGGCAAAAAACGTATGTTCATTGATTATGTCGTTGATATCACCTACAAAAAGCTACTGGTGGTTAAATACTATTGAATTTTAGGATATGTTTCCACTAGCATTTTACAAACGCGTTCCTGAAGTAGTATTGAAAGGTATTGACCAATCAGAAGATACTTGCAATTTGCAATTGCTGCGAGACCCACTTTTGTCGCATCTGCTGTCCGTTGTAATACATTCTGAACTTGAATTGGTTGCTGGTTGCTATGTAGTTGCTGTTCGTAGAGAATTAGACTATCCAGAATGCTGTCAAACTTAAATGAAAATGTCCGCCAAGAGGCACACAAACACTTTGTTTTCTTGTCAAAGTCATGTATTTTGGATAGGCGACTAACCAAGGTGCCGAGCAAGGTGCTGTCAAACCTAAACTAAAATGTCCGCCAAGAGACACACAAGCAGTGCTGCCAGTCTATTACAATTGTAACAGATCTGTTACTTTTCAGAGGAGTTTATTACCTTTTTACCTTTTTAAAAATTGTATTACCTTTTTATTATATGTTTTGTTATGCAGTTTCTGCTCGTATCATTAACGATATCAATTTTTTATATCCTTAAAGAAGTTCTGAGTTCATTTTTATAGTTTTAAGATGAGAATCGTAGGGCCTGTCCAAATCATTATCCAAATATATCATTAGTTTATGGCCGTTTGCACCGACCATATTAGGGGAGGTTTAACGATAACTATAGCTTAAAATGACGTTTTTACATGTAAAAATGTCATATTAAGCTATGCTCAATACCTACTTTTTTTACGAATCACGAGTTTTATTTTTTATAGAAGAATAACACTATTAAAAGTTAATCTCAAATAATTATTTATTCATGGAAAAAAAAAGTAGCATGAAGTCCCATTTTAAAGACGAACCTATTACTCTTTATGAAAGCAACCTTGCAACACTGCACACAAGCTTTTTGTTTCCTTGTCAAAGTCATGTGTTTTGGATTGGCTGATAGGCCTGCCGTTTTCTATTTGCTTCTTTTCGAGTTGAAAAAAGGTTAAAATATAGGTCTATTCTGTAACTCAAATCGAATCGACAATCGAAAACTTGAATCGATAACTGTGGAGAAATTTCCACAGTCAGATTCCACAGTCCAGATAGTCAAAATTATTAGCTGTGTTTGTGTTTGTACGTTGTATCATTTTCGAAATAACTTTTTCTATTTCAGGTAAGAATATTATGAACAATAATTAGACACCAATTTTTTTTTCAATTTTACCATCACCGCTGTTTTATATGTATTCAACAAGGATAGAGAAAAATCATGTGACTTTAAAATGGTATTTGTTGGACTTTAGATTATTATTAGTAAGATTATTAGCTTCTATTTTAGCTTTTTTTATAGAAAACCAATAAGATTTAGATTTTTTGTAATTTATGTATTGTTGTTTGGTATCTGGTGAAGGATATTGAATTGAAAGTTCTCTTAAAAAGTTAAAAATTTCTCTCATTGATTTTAAGTCATCATTGAACTAAACTACGCGTCAATTGAACTCGAACACCCCAATTTTTGGTCACTTTTTGAAAAGCTATAACTCAAAAACTAGCAGGCCGATTTTGTTCAAACTTTCAGGAGTGAAAGGATGCTCTAATTACTATTTAATTTCCAGTTCCTAACAGATTTCCGGCCACCTGCTAAAAGATACAGGGTGAAACATAAGTAGGCGAATTTTTGGCGAAAGTTTGGGTTCACCCCATTCTGCTGGAGGGAGGGTTAAGTAAATTTTTGGTATGCAGTTTAGAAGAGTACCTTGGTACCTCGGGACGTTTTTGAGATTTTTTGAATATCGCAGCCCACTACGATTTTATCTTGAATTATGCGATTTTATGTAAAATATAGCTATTGACGTCATTATTTCTTTCGAAACAGACACTACAATTATGGCGCACGTGAAAACACACTTTTAAAACATATTATACAGGATCATACAAAAAATATACAGTGTGTCTATTTTTCTAACCAGAGATATCTTTGGTATTAGAGATATGAGGTCGGTTAAATTAGGGCAAAGTCGCGCAATTTTATGGCCAATAAAACGGGGTTTAACACTGGCACCGCTGCTTATAGATATTGCAGGTGGTAAACCAAGAATTACTTCGGTCCGGGATGACAACAGAATTCTTTTACCAGTGCGACAAAACAGAACTCTCAATTCTTCGCGAATGAGGATCGCGTTAGGAATTGAAGCCTCAAAATCAACAAAGACGTCTCCATGAGAGAAATTTAGGAGCCAGACAGCATGTCCATTATTAAAAGCAGTCCATCGACGAGCATGAATAGACTGGGCTCATATTCCTAGACAATAGACACTGGGGAGTAGCTGAATGGTAGGGATGTTTGTTTGTGGATGAATGCAGATTCACGCTGTATCAGAATGACGGGCGTGTATTATTATGTAAAGAAACGCGTATGAGCTACAAAAAAGAATGCATGGAAAAAAGAGAGGCTTTTGGTGGTGGTGGCGTGACAGTTTGGAGGGGGGGTTATTTAACGGAATGGGTAGACTGGACTGGTAATTTTAATGAGAGAAAGTATGAATGAAGAGCGGTACCGTGATTTATGTGTAAAGGCTGTTACACACGGACGTGGATGTCTGAAAACATGTACGCACATACATAAACGCGCGAAAAAAAAAAAAAACATCAATGTATATGCAGAATACCATCGCATTTTTGAATGTGCAAGCGGTAGAAAGACGATCAGGTGAATTTCTACGCATCAATCGAACTCGAACACCCCAATTTTTGGTCCCTTCTTGTAAGACCATAACTCAAAATCTAGCAGGCAGATTTTGTTTAAATTTTCAGAAGTGAAAGGCTGCTCTAATTGCTAATTAATTTCCATTTGCTAACAGATTTCCGTCCACCTGCTGAAAGATACAGGGTGAAAAATAAGTTTTTTGATGTAACCCCACAAAAAAGAGTCTAGTGACATTAGATCGCAAGATATAGGCGGCCGATTGACATCCCCATTTCTTGAAAGAAGTTTACCTTCCAAACCGTGTTTGCACTCAATCAATCAATCAAAATAGTTTATTTCAAGATTCAAAATTCACAATAGACTTACGACTAAACTCTAAGAAATAAACAAGGACACTGAAGCAAAGGAATTTCGCTTGTTAGTGCCGTGGTAATAAATAAAACAAAAAAAAAACAAATAAAGTAAATAAAATAAACAAAATAAATAAATTTGGTAATATAAAAAAAAAAAAAAAAAAAAGGTAACAAAAGGTAGTTTACAATTTGGAGAATATTACTTTGTTTCTACTTCTGGGTAAATTGTCACTTTTGGGTGAATTGTCACTTTTGGGTAAAATTGTCACTTCTGGGTATATTGTCATTTTTGGGTCATTTGTCACTATGAATTAAATTGTCATTTTTGAGCATATTACTTAGTCATTTTTGGGTAAATTGTCACTTTTGAGAAAATATTCAACTAAAACTGTTGCCACTAAAATTTGCACTCATAAAGTTTAATTAAGTTTATATAACTATTTTAAATAAATTATGCACTGCTGCTCTATTTTGCGTACAAAGCCAATTTTTTACTCTTAGTTTAAAAGACTTTTTATATATTACCGCTTTTAGGTGATTTGGTAGGAAATTGTAAAATTTAGGAGCTAAATATAAAAAAGATCTGTGATAAATTTCTTTTTTACTTGGCGGCACCACTACACACCCATCTCGTTGCCTTGTGTTGTGTCCGTGTGTTATAGTTTCTAATTTTATTTTTTGACGGTTTATACACATTAGCAGCTGTTGAAAGTAAAGCTGTCTAATATCGCGTAATTTTGCTTCCGTGTATAAGAGGTCACTAGTAGCTTCGATTTTTGTTGTATATGACTTTTATGACCCATTTTTGAATTAATTCCAAATCATTCAAGTATATGTCCCTCACTGCCCCCCAGCCCGCAATACCATAACTTATGTGAGGACTGAAAACAATGCAAAATACACTTGTTTCAGGTGCTTTATATCAAGATAAGTTTTAAGAAAATAAAATCTTGTAACTAGGTGTCTTATTTTATTCGCTAAGTGATGTATATGTTTGTCCCATCTTAAGTGACAGTCTATTGTAATTCCCAAATATTTGATGTCATAAACTTTTGAAATTACTAAATTTTTCTCAACTTTAAGCTCATCAAAACTTGGTAAATTGTTGACATAGGATGTAAAAGGTACAAATTTAGTCTTATTTTTGTTTAAGGTAAGTTTATTTTCTTGGAACCATTTATTTATAGTTAATAGATCTGCCTCCACTTTGTTCTTTAACGATTTCCAGTTGCATGCCGTGTAAAATATGACTGTATCGTCAGCAAAACTGATGATTTTTCCTTGACTGTTTAGTTGGAGTATATTATTGATATATATAGTGAATAAGACCGGTCCAAGTCCACTAAGTCAATGGTTTATCTTGCTGTGTGACATGTTGCGCCGCTTACATCAAAATAAAAGCGTATGTGAACAATCCCAAAACAATTCAAGAGTTGGAAGATGTGATTCGGCGCATTATTCGTGAGATCTCAAAAACGTCCCGAAGTAGGTACTAATGAGGTCAACCCAAACTTTCGTAAAGAAATCGCCAGCTTATGTTTTCCCTGTATGTTTCAGCAGGTGGACGGAAAGAATGTTAGCAAATGAAAATTAATTAGCAATTACAGCAGCCTTTCACTCCTGGAAATTTGAACAAAATCGGCTTGCTAGATTTTGAGTTATGGTCTTACAAAAAGTGACCAAAAATTGGGGTGTTCGAGTTCGATTGATGCGTGGAAATTCACCTGACCGTCATTCTACCGCTTGCACATTCAAAAACGCGATGGCATTCTGCATACCCATAAGGCGGTTACACACAGACGTGGATGGCTTAATACATATACGTGCATACATCAACGTGCAATCAACAACGTGCATGGCGCCTTTATACAGACGCTCGCACAAAACTGCAGTCTTGCTATTTTTGCTAAAGTATTCCGAGTGTGCATACAAAATTGCACATTCAAAAACGCGACGGTATTTTGCATACACATCGATGTTTTTGTTTGAGCGTTCATGTATGTGCGTACATGTTTTCAGACATCCACGTCTGTGTGTAACCGCCTATTGATGTTTTTGTTCGCGCGTTTATGTATTGGCGTACATGTTTTCAGACCTACACGTCCGTGTGTAACCGCCTTTACACACAAATCCCGGTACCGTTCTTCATTCATACTTTCTCTCATTAAAATTACCAGGTCAGTCTACCTATTCCAATAAATAACCCCCCCCCCTCCAAACTGTCACGCCACCACCACCAAAAGCCTCTCTTACTCCCATGCATTCTTTTCTGTAGCTCTCACGCCTTTCTTTACATACTAATACAGGCCCGTCATTCTGATACAGCGTGAATCTGCATTCATCCACAAGCAAACATCCCTACCATTCAGCTACTCCCCCCAGTGTATATTGTCTATGAATATTAACCCAGTTTATTCGTGCTCTTCGATGGACTGCTTTTAATAATAGACATGCTATCTGGCTCTTGAATTTCTTTCATGGAGACGTCTTTGTTGATTTTGAGGCTTCAATTCCTACCGCGATCCTTATTCGCGAAGAATTGAGAGTTCTGTTTTGCCGCACTGGTAAAAGAATTCTGTTGTCATCCCGGACCGAAGTAATTCTTGGTTTACCACCTGCAATGTCTATGAGCAGCGGTGCCAGAGTTAAACCCCGTTTTATTGGCCATAAAATTGCGCGACTTTGCCCTAATTTAACCGACCTCATATCTCTAATACCAAAGATACCTCTGGTTAGAAAAATAGACAAACTGTATATTTTTGTATGACCCTGTATAATATGTTTTAAAGTGTGTTTCCACATGCGCCATAATTGTAGTGTCTGTTTCGAAAGAAATATTAGGTCTGTTCCCACAGAAGTCTCTGACAGTTTGCAAACTGTCAGTAACCATCGCCCATACATGTTTTCAATGCTGTCGTTACAAGATAAATCTGTAACTCAGCTGAGCGATTGTTTCTGACAGGTTTCAAACTGTCTGAAACTCCTGTGGGAACAGACCTATTGACGTCAATAGCTATATTTTACATAAAATCGCATAATTCAAGATAAAATCGTAGTGGGCTGCGATATTCAAAAAATCTCAAAAACGTCTCGAGGTACCAAGGTACTCTTCTAAACTGCATACCAAAAATTTACTTAACCCTCCCTCCAGCAGAATGGGGTGAACCCAAACTTTCGCAAAAAAATCACCTACTTATGTTTCACCCTGTATCTTTTAGCAGGTGGCCGGAAATCTGGTAAGAACTGGAAATTAAATAGTAATTAGAGCATCCTTTCACTCCTGAAAATTTGAACAAAATCGGCCTGCTAGTTTTTGAGTTACAGCCTTTCAAATAGTGACCAAAAATTGGGGTGTTCGAGTTCAATTGACGCGTAGTTTAGTTGATAACTCGATTTTGATTTTTATTTTTTTTGAGAAACTGCATGGATTAGAGCTTGTACTAAAACATCCAAAAACAGAGAAAATTTGGCATCAGCAGTTATTTGAGCCTGAATGATAGACTCCCAAGTACCTTCACTGATACAATGAAAAAATAGTGCCTTTACTCTTTGTGTTATTGGCCTGCATACTAATACCTATTTGATTTTTTTTCAATTTTTTTTTACTTTTTCTACCATTTTATTCTTAGACCTATTTTTTGAAAAAGTTAATAAATAAATAATAAAATAATAGAAAGAGACAATAATTTAAATCGAGATTTAAATATGTTTTTGAAAAATGTTAAATTAGCCTAATGAAATTGAAACAAGATGATTATTCACAATATTTCTAGAAACTAAAAAACTGTTCTTGTATAGGAATATGTTATTCATTGTTGGATTAAAACATAAAAAAATTTCATAAACACAACATTGTTCTGGAAAAAAACATTGTTTTGCAATATCTGCATCGAGGGGTAGGTCACTCCCCAATTAGGTGTACAAATGTTGAAATGTAATTGAAAAAATACATTTAATTACCTCAATTACCTTGCAATTACGTTCAATTACATTTAATTACACTTAATTACAAATAATTACACTCAATTACAAATAATTACACTCAATTACAAATAATTACACTCAATTACAATTCAATTACGTTCAAATACCGCTCAAATACATTTTATTAATTACTTTAAATTACATTCAATTATATTCAATTACATTCAATTATATTCAATTACGTTTAATTACGTTCAATTACATCCAATTTCATTTAATTACATTCAAATACTTTCAATTATAATCAATTACTGTCAATTAGATATAAATACATGCCCTCTCCATCATCCATCTTTATTTCCAAAAAAAGTTAATTACATTTAATTATATTCAATTACGCTCAAATACATTTAATTTTATACCTTCAATTACTTTCTCAATTACATTCAATTACAAACAAATAGGTACATTCAATTACATACAAATACATTCAATTACAAAAAAATACATGTAATTGAATGTATTTGTAATTAGGTGTACAAATTCTATTGAGTGACCTACCCCTCGATCTGCATTAATCTGCAATATGAAAAAAAACCCAAACCTCAGCTGTTATTTCTTATTTACCGGCAAAAGCATGTTTTGCAATCAGGCCTGTGATGTATCATTTTCTGTTATTTTAACAGCAACGTTAAGGTATCTGCATAGAGAAATATAATAGTAGTAAACTAGGAGAGAAGTCATTCCCCTGTACTTAACTGGCACAATGTCGACGTTAGCGCCTCTGGTGGCTACGGACAGCAATAAAAGAGTGAACATTGTTTAAATGTAGGTTTCTTGTTTACCGACAGTGAAAAGGCGGCTTTTTTGAATAATTAAATTATTAACTTTGATTTTATTTAAGATTTATCAAAAATAAAGTACTGTAAACGCTCAAAACAGTTAATTGCAAAGCAAAACATTTGTTGAAAAAACTTGCTAAAATTTACCGAGCAACTGTTAAGAACGATAACAGAACTTATTTTTAAAAAATCCAAATTAGATGCAATGAGATTCCTTAAGGGTGTCAAGGAGGTAATTGAACAATACAAAAATTGAAATGTCTTCAAACAAACTTATTTTTTTATCCCATTTTGACGTTTAAAAACGACATTATTGAACGCATAATAACAAAGGTAAGTAGACATTTATCACCTGAGTGACTTAAAATATTTTTAACTCACTCTCGGTCTTTTAAGTCACTCTGCTAGTATAAAAATCTGCTACAAATACAAACAAACAACTAGTTATACCCTAGCAACCAAATTATTTATATAGTATTTAACTCACTTGGTGTATAAATAACTATTATTCCAATTTTATAAATATACAGAAACTAAAAATGTTTATATTATAAGCTTTGTGTTTACCTTTTTACTACATCTCGCATCATCGCAAATTCGAAAATACACTGTTATTGATGTCGGTTTTGGCTAATTAATTAATATTTATGATCACAGAATGTTTTCTCATTTCTCTAATATAAATAATAGAAGAAATTTTAAGTTATGATGATGAGCATTCAGTATTTGATTGATGGTCTTCGGATTCAATAATTTGTCAAATTTTGACAATTTTGTATTTTGTATGTGTTAAAAAAAGATAGAACATTTTCGGGCAAGTTGCTGACAAAGACAAATTGAACCGAGTTGTCAGAAACGATCGAAGTAATTAGTTCAATAATCTGCCACACCATGCGAAATACGCTACGGGTATGTGCACAAACACACTTCCAGATTGTTACATTGAACAAACGTCTCTCGCAGTTTACTAAAATCTGTTTTTTTTTAAAGATAATTCCCCAAGTCAAAAATTTAGTAACTATGTTGGCAACACAAGCCTTTTCTACATAAAAAATTTGAAAGCAATGATAATTTTACATTGCATTGCCAACATAATGTCATTTTGACTTTTATTTAAAAAAAAAAACAGATTTTACTATTATATTTCTCTATGGTTGTCTGTCACTGTTTATTCTATACATCAAAATAGAGACAGGTAGGCTGTTGAGCTTTAAGGTTTAAAGTCAGGCCTATAGTTTATTACAGCAACGCGAGATGTCAATGCTGTCGCCCCTATAGTGTGCCCTAACTTGACTGTCAAAAAAAAAAATAGGAATCTTCATTTGGTTAAATTGTGTGATGGAACGTTTTTTCTTTTTTTGGCGGAAATTCGAAGTATTATTCTGTTCTACATAAACAGGGTTGTAGTTTCGACCAACGCAAATAATTTTGAACGTCTATCCTGTAAAGTTCACTTTACCGCACACTATGCTGTAAAGTTAACTTTACCGCATAGTGTGCGGTAAAGTGCTACTTTCCATTTGCAAATACGTGCGGTAAAGTGCACTTTACCGCACGCTCGTAGGTAAAAAATTTTACCGCACTGATCTGTCAAAAAAAAAAAGAAAAATTTTACATTTTTACGCCTGTAGGAAAAATATTGTACCTAACACTTGCGGAAAATATTTTTCCGCACTTGTTAGGTAAATAGCTATTTTTTTCACTTTTTGCGATATAACTCAAAAATGGCGAGTCAAATTTGCTTAAAAAAATTATGGATTAAAGTATCACACTGGCTAACCGACCGCCGGCGGTAATTGTATTTGTGAAAAAGAAAACAGTCTTCCGGCGGCATGGTTTTTGTACACATAAAAAAGCCGCCGAAAATCTAACCTGATTTGTTAATAAGGGCGGCATCCTATCAGTGTATTGATAAATACCGCCGGACGACGGTCTTATGTGTTTAAAACATTGAATGCCGGTGGTATATGCCAGCTATTCTACCACATCAGAGTAATAACACTGATGTGGTAGAATGGCTTTTTTAAGTTAATAAACGATTCATTTATATTCGTATTTTCTATTCACAATCCGATGTCCAAAGGAAAAGGTAAAATGTATCACCTTTCAGTGCTATTTGATAGGAAAATGTGATAAATTTACCTTTACGTTTAGACTACGGATTGTGAATAGGATATACCTACTCAGTTTAAAAACATGATAACATTATTCAGGCAAAAACTGGTTAAATACCTGTATAAATTTTTTTTGTAACAGTCCTAATGAAATCTTTACCCTGAGTAGACGCAGAATAGTATACTTGACTTTACTATGAAATAAAACCAATGCTCAGGTTTTATTATAGTATGGAATCTAGGGGTTGTTGTTGGTGTGCTAGGTGTATTCATTTGGCATAATAGTCACATCTGTAACAAATATTCTTTGATTGGAAAAATAATGCTTCCTTGCCATGTTTTAATGCACAGATTGTCGTGAAACATATCTATTTCATGTTCTTCTCGTTTTTCAAGTAGGTATATGGCGAAAAGGCAACAACATTGATGTTCTTGAACCACAGTTACATGATTCGATTGTAATGTCATAATTTTATTTCGGAACATTGTTTCTGGTTGTATATTGTTTTTCTACAAATTGGAAAGCACAAACTCAATGTTTTTGGTAACAGTTCACTCGTCTTTCAAAAAGTCTTCATGACTTCCAAACGTCTCCTAGCTTCATATTATCACGTAGTTGTAGTAACAACAAAGCTATCCTAGCTACACTACACTCGATCACAATTATTAAAAGTAAAAAAAAATAACATTCCGATAATTAACTATTGATTATTCATTATTCAAGTGAAAATTCAAACTGAAATGGTACAAATAAGGTTATGAATGTTAATTTTCTCGGCGGTATTCAATACTTTAGAAACAGTAGACCGCCGTCCGGCGGCATTTATCAATACACTAATAGCATGCCGCCCTTATCAACAAATCAGTTTAGATTTTCGGCGGCATTCTTATATGTGAGAAGACCTTGCCGCCAGAACACGGTTGCCAGATCTATGAAATGAAAAAGCGGGACTGTTATTCTTATCCAGAGGGAGAACATTTTTTTCGGGTGTCACACCCAAAAGCATAAGGGGGGGAAGGGCTGTAGTGCCCAATGTGTCCCCCCCTATGGAGTATGGATCCCCTTGAGCAAAAGCGCAACAAATTTTTTGGAACCACGCCCAAAAAAAAATTTCCTTCATTAGATAACAGAATAAACGCTTCACGACAAAACAACAATAAACATCATTATTTATTCGCTATATAGAGTGGCAAAAAAGTAGCGCATAATACCTGTAACTTTGTATGAAAAAAGGTCCTAAAAAGCTAAAGGTTGTATGCACTGCACTACTTTTTTGCCACTCGGTATGTTCTGCTTTTATTACATTATAAACTGAGCCGAAAATGAAATGGGACACCTCAAAATATCACTATATTTGGAAAGCTGTAACTTTTGTAATTTCATTCCGATGGTGAATTTCAAACTAATGTTGAGAAGCCCTAACTTTATACTTTTTTCAGTGGTTTCGGATCCGCTTTTGGCCGAAGCTTTCTTATATACAGGGTGCTGAATTTGTCAGCATGCAAAATTTGAGAAATTCATCGCAGAATCTGGAAATCATGACGCATAGTGTAGTGATTCTTTATGTATAGGGTGGATCACTAGATGGACACCTCTAGACGTTTTTGCAATTTTTATGATATCTCACGTTGCTATGGAGATATAGCTGTTTTTGTCAAATATAATTTTTTTCTTAAATTCGTTTATTCACTTAGGAAGAGGAGGAGAAAAAAATGGAGGAATAAGTAGAAATAGGACCAAAATGAAACCCTTCACTTCCAGTAGGTACCTACCAGTGGCGTGCGTATAGAGGCTTACATTTTAAGAAATGTATGTTTTAAATTTATTTTGGTGCTTGATTAGGGATTAAGGCGGTGGAGGAGGGGTAGGGAGAAGAAATAAGTAGCAGTGACGTGCAAGAAGAGGCTCAATTCCTTTAATACAAACATTAACAAATAGAGTAACAATACTAAAAAAGAAACAAAACAAAAATGAAAAGAATTGAGAATACTAAGTAAACCAAAACTAATAACTTGTTGCCCCCCTCCTCCTCTATTTTGAAGCGCCTGGGCATGCGAGAAATTGAAGTGTTTATGAATTGAGCTGGAACTTCCAAACAAATCTCAATGATCATAACCTCAAACTCGTCTAATTTTCCGGTTGGTGCTCTCTTTTTGCGAGTACCAACTTCATCGAATTCCAGACGTGCTCAATTAGATTCATATCTGGTGAACAAAATCATCTCCTTTCGCATGCTAGGAACTATTGAGAATTTTGTTCTTGTAGACGATAATGCACGGCGTTATCGAGCAAGTTTTGTTAATGAATATCTACAAGAGCAAAATGAGAATCGACTGGAACTTCCTTCCGGATCACCAGCTATGAATCCAATTGCGCATTTGGGAGGAAGTTCCAGCTCAATTCATAATCACTTCAATTTCTCGCATGCCCTGGCGCTTCAAAATAGAGATGGGGGAGGGGCAATAAGTTATTAGTTTTGGTTTACTTAGTATTCTTTTCAATTCTTTTCATTTTTGTTTTGTTTCTGTTTTAGTATTGTTACTCTATTTGTTAATGTTTGTATTAAAGAAATTGAACCCCTTCTTGCACGTCACTGCTACCCATTTCTTCCTCCCCCCCCCTCCAACGCCTTATTCTCTAATTAAGCACCAAAATAAATTTAAAACATACATTTCTTAAAATGTAAGCCTCCATACGCACACCACTGGTAGGTACCTACTGGAAGTGAAGGGTTTCATTTTGGTCCTATTTCTACTTATTCCTCCATTTTTTTCTCCTCCTCCGCCTAATTGAATAAAGGAATTTAAGAAAAAAATAATATTTGACAAAAACAGCTATATCTCCATAGCAACGTAAGATATCATAAAAATTGCAAAAACGTCTAGAGGTGTCCATCTAGTGATCCACCCTGTACATAAAGAATCATTACACTATGCGTCATTATTTCCAGATTCTGCGATGAATTTCTCAAATTTTGCCTGCTGACAAATTCAGCACCTTGTATACATATAAGAAAGCTTCGGCCAAAAGTGGATCCGCCACCACTGAAAAAAATATAAAGTTAGGGCTTCCCAACACTAGTTTGAAAATCACCGTCGGAATGAAATTACAAAAGTTGCAGCTTTCCAAATATAGTGATATTTTGAGGTGTCCCATTTCATTTTCGGCTCAGTTTATAAAGCACAATTTAAATAATTTTGTGATAAACTATGTTCTTTCGTTGTGCTTCACAAAATCAAATTATAATTGGATTTGAAAGAATGTTTTGAACATGTAAAATCCTAATCATTCACTTTCGTCACTAGAATTTTATCACTAGTGACGAAAGTGAAGTTTTCGGCTAAGGTGAAATATGACGAAAATTGTTTATTTTCTAACGGTCATGGAAAAAATTATTTTTGACGAAAGTTGTTTATTTTTCAGTGGCCAGAAAAAAAGTTTTTTGCAGATGCTAGTTTGTATGTGCAATGAGATTTGGATTTTGTTGGAATTTTTGACATTTTTATACTTACACAACATACAATATTTATTAATAAAACCCAAGAATCGTAAACTAACAGGATTGCTCATCCTGAGAAGGTATTCCTTCGCCGGTTCTCGAGTCCACAAGGTCTGCGAGTGACGTCACTACGCCAGGAGCTAATATTGGTGACGTCATCCGCAGACCTCGACGAAATGTTTGCGATTCAGGCTCGTTAGGTGATTTTTGTGTCGATTTTAAATGTAGAAATTGCTATTTATGTAACAAGTAGGGTTGCCAGACCTCCTATTTTTAATATGAGACTCATATATTTTAACTGTATAACTGAACCTCGAGACAGCAATGAAGTTTCCCGTCGAGGGTTGTATACTATTTTATTTTTAACCATAATTTCTTGAAAAAACAAAAATTCGGTGCAACCAAGTGAGGTCGGCAAATGAAGAGGAAAATGAGAACGGGAAATATTTCCCTGCTCCATTTTCCGTCCGTGGACGGGAAATGAGGACGGAAAAAATTTCCCGTCCTCACTTCCCGTCCTGGGACAGGTAATGGAGCAGGAAAATGAAAAGACAGAAATGTGACATTTTCAAATTTTTGAAAAGTCAGTAATGACAACATTTCATATATGGTTAAAAATAAACAAATTTTCTGTACTCCGACATTTTATTCGACATATAGAAAATTTTATTATTTATTATATTATATTTTTCATTTATTACCTCGATCATTACTTACTTATTTTCCTCAGGGCCAAATTATGGACCAACTGGTAAATGTCTGGTTGTTACCTAGCAGGTAGGTACTTTCTATTCTCTAGTGCATAGAAAGTACCTGCATGCTAGGTAACAATCAGACGTTTACCAGTCACTCCATAATTTGGCCCTCAACCGTCAATTATTTGTAAAAAAGATAAACAAATTGGGAGACATAGCACTCTTTATTGAGTACTTAAAAGGGAGAAAAGAAAACTAAACTAAATAATAGAATAACAAACAGCCTTTTCAAGAAACAATGAACAAGAAATACATCATTTTTATAATAAGAAGCACAAGTTGACTCTGCCGGCGACTCTGCTGGAACTTAAGAATTTTTGTTGATCTCTATTTTCTTTGAAATTATGAGAAAAAAAATGGGTCTAGAACACATTAGGTCCCTAAAAACGGACAATTTTTCTATGTTCAAATTTGCATTGGAGCAATTATTAGGACATAATAAAGAAAAAAAAAAATGGATGAGTTCATTTTTTTGATAAACAATATATTATTTAAATATACAGGGTGTCCTAAAAAGATACCGACAAACTTTAAAGGGTAGTAAGGGACATCAAAACAAAAAACATAACTATTTTCCTACGACCACATACGAAAATGACAAAATCCGCACTAGCTGGTTCTTTGGAAAGCGCGAAATATCACACACATGCTGAAAGTACTTTCCGCACGCGTGTGGAAAATACTGTTGACATTACTTGTGATTGACATCCCAATTTACTTTCAATACGTGGATTGAAAGTACTTTCAACACGTATGTTGAAAATGAAGAGAAATAAAATAAGAGAAAAGTGGTGTAAATCGGATTCTGGTCGTAGGAAAAATGGTGTACATCACTTGTGAGAAAGCGTCTTTCATACAATCGTGTGATTTTCGCACTCAGCTACCGCCTCGCGCGAAAAAACACTCGTGTGAAATTTGTCACTTTCTACACTCGTAATGTAATATACTATTACAGATATGAGTGTAAATTATGCCACAAAAAAAAGTTAGCTTCGATTATGTACGGGTTTTCGTAAATCAAAAGGTGGCAACCCTACTTTAGGTCCCTTTGATTTTCAATATGATTTTGATTATTACTGATAAACAAAGCAATTTCAAGTTGGTTAGCGAGAAAAAAATATGGATCCTTGAATATTTATCAAGTTATGATTTTTTTAATTAAATTTTTTTCTTTGATTTGATTGTGCATCTTTGATAGGTATAGCGATATTAAGCTGATAAGAATAGATATTATTTATTGATCTGTGTCAAAGGTTGAGAAGCGAGAGGATAGAAGGCATTAGTGAGTAGTGATTTTTTACAATTATTATTATTTTGTTCATTTATTTTGTTTACTTTAATAAATGTCTATTTTATGGCAAAATCAGCATACCACCTTGGTAAATATTTACAATATTTGATGTTTATGGAAAGGATTTTTACTGATTTTATTGATTTTTTACTTGTTTTTTACTGACATTTTGAAAATTCCTACCTAATTTGTGATTAGTTTCCTTAATTAACTTAGTAGTTGTCTATTAATGACCTGACGGTGCAATCTTTGCATTGAAGTAAATGGTCAATATTTTGCACAATCATTGTAAACCATAATTTATTTGTTAAAAATAAGCAAAATTAATAAGTAAACAGTGATTTAATTATTGAGAAGAATAAAAGTACCAAACAATTTATTTGCTCTACAGCCCAAATGGCTCATTTGCATGTCTATCAACTTAGCGAGACAACTTTGGAAAATCGATTTTCCGTTATGCCAAGAATTTGCCGCTTTTTTGCCGCTAATTAAATGTGGAATTAAAAAATTTGCCGCTCTTTTAGTTTTTTCTTAATTACGTGTTTTGCTAACTTGACGTCAAGATAGCGAGACAACATCACTAAATATGTCAGCACTAAAAAATTAGGCAGATGAAAATTTGCCGTTTTTTGCCGCTAATTAGTTGTGTAAACCAAAAATTTGCCGGTTCTTTTTTTTCCATAAAAAATCAAGTTTGAAAAAAAAAATCATTTGTTTCGCTAACTTGACGTCGAGTTAGCGAGACATTATCACTAAAAATGTCGGTAGTGAAAAATTGAATGAATAGAAATTTGCCGTTTTTTTGCCGCTAATTAGTTGTGAAAACCAAAAATTTGCCGCTTCTTTTTTTTACAAAAAATCAAGTTTGAAAAAAAAATCATGGGTTTCGCTAACTTGACGTCAAGTTAGTGAGACAATCAGGCCTATGATGTATCCTCTCCTGTTATTTTACCAGTTGTGTTATAGCTCAAAACTTATACCTGTCTCTATTTTTACGTGTAGAATAAACAGTGACAGATAACTTAACGTTGCTGTTAAAATAACAGAAAATGATACATCATAGGCCTGATTATCATTAAAAATGTCGGTAGTGATAAGTTGAGTGAATGGAAATTTGCCGTTTTTCTGCCGCTAATTAGATGTGAAAACTAAAAATTTGCCGCTACCTTTCTTTTCATAAGAAAATAGTGTTCGAAAATAAAATAATGTTTTGCTAATTTAACGTAAAGTTAGCGAGATCACTAAAAATGTCGGTAGTGATAAATTAAGTGAGTGGAAAATATCGCGTTTGAAAAAAATATGATGTGTTTCGCTAAGTGGACATCAAGTGAGCAAAACAGTATCATCAAAAATGACGGTAGAGAAAAATTGAGTGGTAGAGAAAAACTGTGAAAATTTGCCGCTTTTTGCCAATAATTAAATGTGAAAACCCAAAAATTTGCTGCTCTTTTACTCCATGAAAAAATCGTGTTTGAAAAAAACTTGTGTTTCGCAAGCTTGCCGTTAAGTTAGACCGACATCATCACAAAAAACGAAGGGCAGTATAAAATAAGGTAAGTAAAAGGGTGTTCCGTTATAAATGATCTCCCACCCTTAATTTTTATGCACCCTGTATATTTTAATTAATGAAACTCAACATTTGTTGGAACAAATATTAATTTCTAAATTTTTTGAGAATAGTTTTTCAGTTTTCTTTTCTTTAGTTTAGGAAAACTCTATTGGAGGAGGCCTTATAGGTTTTAAAAATCAAAAAGAGAAATATCGTGTGCTCATTTATACAGAAAATAAAATAAAATTAAATTGGGATAAAATGGAAATTATCGATAATTTTTGGCAAATTTTCCCGAATGCATTTTTAGTTGAAAAAAAGCACGAGGGACGAGTGCCTTTTCCAGTTAAAAATGCATGAGAGCAAATTTGTCAAAAATTATAGATATATTTCCATTGCTCGAGTTGTATTTTATGAGAGAATTTCATGAATCAAAAATTTAAATTTTTAGTATATCCTCGTAAGTATAAAATGTCATCAATCAGAAAAAATTTCAAATGCCACCCGTTAGTGAGCAATTATCCAATCCGATAATGCTGCACTAGTACAAATTATCACGTAATCGCAATCTGATTGGTTGAAATCAACAATTAAAGAATGCCAGTTTATGCATGGGGTCTGTGTCATTTGCGTGACAACCGTTTGCGCGAGGGAGAAAAGCGCGATACGAAAAGCGCGAGGGACAAAAGCACGGAACAAAAACGCGACAGGACAAAAGCGCGATGGACAAAAACGCGACTGGATAAAACCGCTAGAAACAAAAGCGCGAGCGACAAAGCGCGAGGGGACAAAAGCGCGATGGAACAAAAACGCGACTGGATAAAGCGCGATTGGCCAAGAACGCGAAGTGCCTTACTATCTACGAGAACTGAAGATCGTTTTCCAAAAAAAAGATATTTTCGGTGGCTCCGGTTCAAAAGAACTATATTTAAAATAGCAACATCAAAAAGGCGACATATTGTTAAAGCCATATATCAAAATAGCGACATTTGGAACAGCGATATTCAAAATAGCGACATCTAAAAAAAACAGCAACATATCAAAAGAGCGACATATGTAAGGAACGAGATTTAGAACAGTGACAAATTAAAAGAGCGACATTTACAACGACGACCTCTAAGCAAAAGAGGGAAACATCAAATTGTTCCAATATTAATCAAAATAATGTAGACTTACTCAAACTAACCCAAACTAACCCGTCCGTCTAGGGCAATCTCGTCCTCGTGAGTTAGCATTTTATTTAAAAAGCACTGCGCTCTCAAGAGATCATGAGCAATCAGTGAATTAACTTTGTTTTTTTTAAATAAAATGCTTACAAGGACTAGATCGTACTACCTATACTTTATTTTTTCCCAAGATAGATTTTGACATTGAAAACTTTGAAACATAAACAATAACGCTTGACCCTGATTGGTCGCAAAATGAGGTGTTTCTGCAGGTTGACATCAGTTTTACAATAGCGGCCAATAAGTGGCATTAGCGGCATTGCTTATGTTTCAAAGTTGACAATGTCAAAATCTATCTTGGAAAAAAATAATGTATAGGTGGACGGGTTATTTTGGGTTAGTTTGAGTAAGTCTGTATTGCGACATCAATTTGAACCAATAATAATAAAGCAAATACAGACTTGCTCAAACTAACCCAAAATAACCCGTCCGCCTAGTGCGATCTAGTACTCGTAAGTTAGCATTTTATCCAAAAAAACGGTCAATTTATTTATAGCGTAGGATCCCTTGACCGTGCCTTGTTTTTCAAATAAAATTCTATTTAACGAAGACTAGATCGCACTAGGCGAACGGGTTAGTATGGGTTAGTTTGAGTAAGTCTGCATTTTTCTGATTATTATTGGTACAATTTGATGTGTCCCTCTTTTGATTACAGTCCTCGTAGATAGTTAGATAACTCGCGTTGTTGTCCAATTGTGCTTTATTCCAGTCGCGTTTTTGTTCCGTCGCGCTTTTGTCCCTTGCGTTTTTGTTCCGTCGCGCTTTTGTCCCTCCACTTTTGTTTCTCGCGCTTTTCTCGTTCGCGCCTTTGTTTCTCGCGCTTTTATGCAGTCGCGTTTTTGTCCCTCGCGCTTTTAGTATCGCGCTTTTCTCCCTCGCGCAAACGACTGTCGCGCAAACGACTGTCGCGCAAATCACACAGAGCCCAGTTTATGGTTCGAATACCAGTTTTGACAGATGAATGAAATTTTCTACCGACATTTTTATTGATACTATTTTGCTAACTTGGGGTCAAGTTAGCGAAATACATGATATTTTTTTCAAACGCGATATTTTCTTGTAGAAAAAGAGCTAATTAGCGGCAAATTTCCACTCACTCAATTTATCACTACACTGATAAAAAGGATTCCTTGGTTCAAAGGAAATTGAATTTCTCTCAAGGGCGCCAAGCATTTGAATAGGGCGAAATGCATGGACATTTTGTCTCAAAACTTGGAAAACTTTGAGCCAAACGTTTAGTTTCTTTTGGTCCAAAGTTATAGAAATTGAAATCAAGAAACTCTGACTTTATCGTAATTGTACATTTCTTTTGTCTCAAAACCATTATTTTCTCAACTTTTGAAAAACCTTGAGGAAAAGGCCACGAGTTTTTAGACCAAAGCCATATTATTTTTGTTCAAATTCATCAAGATATTGTTGCAAAATAATTTGATTTTAAATAAAATACATGATATTTTTGACGTAAAATATAATGATTTTGTTATAAAACCAACAAATTTTTAATCCAAAATATTACAATTATGCGTGAATACTTGTTTTAAAACCCTGAGTTCTTAAGTGAAAGAATTATTCGTTCCTCAAAAGATCCGGAATGGTTTTGGGACAAAATGTACCTATACACTTAAGTCTTGCGAAAGGAACAAAATTTAACTACCAAATAATTTCAATTAAAATCAATTTAAGAGTTAACATTTTTCCTCTAGAATTTCTTAATACTACCTACTTACGTATACAGGGTGTCCCACGGTGGATGGCGTATTAGACGTTTATGGAGAACCAAAAAGCGGATCATTTTGAAAATTTGGCAACCGGGATAAACGACCATGATCTACACTTTAAAAATATTTTTGACCATGCGGTGTTGCCGCTTCTACTCTAAACTAGTGGCAACATCACTATTTTAAATAGAACACCCCGTATTAAATTGCATATTTGGATTCTACGTAAAATTCTGAGCAGATTTCATGTGATATACCCTATACCTAAGTTCAACTGTTTTGGAAATATTGACAGTTGAAAATTGACTTTTTGCAACTTCGACAGGCTATAGAACCTGAACGGTTAATTTTAGAGGAAAACCGATTTTACATTCCTATCTTAGATTTTTATAAACTATCATTTGACACCATCTTTGAATTAAATCCATGATTAAAAATTTCAGTTAAATTTAATCTCCGGTTAAGTTCAAAGTTGGTGTCAAATGATAGTTTATCAAAATCTAAGATAGGAATGTAAAATCGGTTTTCCTCTAAAATTAACCAATTAGGTTTTACAGCCTGTCAAAGTTGCAAAAAGTCAATTTTCAACTGTCAATATTTCCATAACAGTTGAACTTAGGTATAAGGTATATCACATGAAATCTGCTCAGAATTTTACGTAGAATCCAAATATGCAATTTAATACGGGGTTCCATTTAAAATAGTGATGTTGCCACTAGTTTAGAGTAGAAGCGGCAACACCGCATGGTCAAAAATATTTTTAAAATGTATATCATGGTCGTTTATCCCGGTTGCCAAATTTTTAAAATGATCCGCTTTTTAGTTCTCCATAAACGTCTAATACGCCATCCACCGTGGGACACCCTGTATAGTATATTTTTATTTTTTTTTCAAAAGATCCTTGGGGAATTCGCCACTACGACTGTATAAACATTTTGTCTAAAGACTATCTCGGATCTTTAAAAAACAAATAATAATTATTCTTTTACTTCAGAACTCTGCGTTTCGAAACAAGTATGCACCATAATCATAATATTAGTGATAATAATAATAATAATAATAATAGGTAACTCTAATTGAAATAGCCATAAATTTCGTTTTTTTTGGGTGAAGACTTGCAGGAACCACAAAGAAACAAATATCGATATGTACAAATTTATTTATTTCAGAAAATAATAAACATTAATGGGGTTGAACATAACATAATCAACTTACACCTACATATACAGGGTGTAAAACAGTCCACCCCGATTTATTGGATTTGGGATGAGAATTTGGAAAAACGCTCGGACACGTCGATTTTTGATTTGGGGGGGAACTATTTTTCAGTTTTTTTCATCCCCGTAGTTTCAACCCCCTAGCTAGGGGGACAACAACTCCCCAAATTTGAATAGGGGATAGGGGTTATGTCATATCTCTTTTTAAAGGTCTCATCGAGTTCTTTATGCCCCTAGAATTTCGTCTCATTATTTTCATCCGTTACGAAATGACAGCTTGTCAAATTCTTGGAAATAGACTATTAGTTTTAGTGGGAGCAAAAGCGATACTTACCTCCCTTAATAAAAATACTTGAAATACTTATAGTATTATTATTAACGAGGTGTACAGGAGAATTGTAAATTGTAGGTATTTTTACTCGTATTTTTATTAAGGGAGGTAAGTACCGCTTTTACTCCTACTAAAACATAGTCCATTTCCAAGATTTTGATAAGCTGTCATTTCGTTACGGATGAAAATAATAAGATGAAATTCTAGGGCCATAAAGAACTTGATGAGACCTTTAAAAAGAGGTATGACACGACCCCTATCCCCTATTCAAATTTGGGGGGTTGTTCTCCCCCTAGCTAGGGGGTTGAAGCTACGGGGATGAAAAAAACTGAAAAATAGTTCCCCCTCAAATCAAACATCGTGTCCGAGCGTTTTTCCAGATTCTCATCCCAAACCCAATAAATCGGGGTGGACTGTTTTCCCTGGGACACCCTGTATATATATAAATAAAAAATATACCTTTGTTGATTTTTTTTTCCTTACTTTATTTTCCTTGTTCTTCAAAAATTCAATTAGCCTTTCCAATTACTTAATTCTGTCTTCAATATTTTTGGTTAATTCATCCATATGGTTCATTTGTTCTAGAAAAACAATAAAAAGTAAGTCAGTTTGGTTTGGCTTTTTAAAAACAGTAGACTTTGAATTAGAAGAAAACACCGATTATCAAATGCTACATGCTTTGCGGCTAAATTAATAAATTTTTACTTTCAAAGCCTCGTGACGTTGAGACAAAAGCAAGGGTTTTGTCATAAAAACAACGATTTTGTCACAAAACCAAGAGCTTTGTCACAAAACCAAGGGTTTTGTCATACGAGTGAAGGAGATTTATGTTAAAAAAAAAGCAAGCCGATTTCATCACCACAAAAATGCCAAAATGGCCAATATAGCGACATGTTTTACTGGTAACATTATTGAACAAATGTTTTAAAATATATTCGTCTGCACCTTAGATTATGTCTGCACTGCCTGCAGTCTCATTTGATATATTTCAAAACGATAAATAGAATCCAAAACAGCTTTCAACTGAAAAATCTACAATGTATTAATAGGTACTTACCTCTTGATGTTTTTACTGAATGGCTCAACCGCCACGTTTTCAGAAAAATTTCAAATTCACCGGAATCACTTTACTCATTCTAGATTATAGAATAAATGCACAAACCCCAAACTAATAAACGAAATCTGATGCCGATGCATGATGCACGCGCGTTATGCGTATGTCATCGGTCAATCGGTACTGCAGGCGAGTGAGTATTCGGGTGGTCTGGAGCTGTTGAAAGGTGAGAATTGCGTATGTAGAGTACTCTACGCAACGCCCATAGACTTTGAATGAAAGACTAATGCTTTCCAGAAAAGCTCAACAATGCAGGGACTGGAAACAAAGTCAATGATGCTCTCTCAAAGGCGCTTGAATCCAAAAGAATTAGAAATTTATTGGAAAATCATCCATGATTTTCAGTTGAGAGCAGAGAATTTGAACGAAAGAAATTTTTTTTGATAGAAGAGAAAAAAATCCAAAAGCATCATTCTTTTGTCTTGAATCGGGTATTTTTTTCAGTGTACCGAAATTTTTAGTGATCTCGCTAACTTTACGTTAAATTAGCAAAACACTACTTTATTTTCGAACACGATTTTCTTATGGAAAGAAAGGTAGCGGCAAATTTTTAGTTTTCACATCTAATTAGCGGCAAAAAAACGGCAAATTTTCACGTACCTAGTTTTTTAGTGCTGACATATTTAGTGATGTTGTCTCGCTATCTTGACGTCAAGTTAGCAAAACACGTAATTAAGAAAAAACCAAAAGTGCGGCAAATTTTTTAATTCCACATTTAATTAGCGGCAAAAAAGCGGCAAATTCTTGGCATAATGGAAAATCGATTTTTCGAAGTTGTCTCGCTAAGTTGATAGACATCTCATTTGCGGACATATGTTTATATAAACAAAAATAGTTAACAAGTGCGGAAAGTGATACTTTCCCGCACGCGACTGCCGTTGACCCGAACGACGCGAAGCGGAGTTCAGGCAAGCAGTCGAGTGCGGGAAAGACACTTTCCGCATGAGTTAGGAACATTATTTTTTCTACGAGCGCGTTCAAATATAAAAACAAAAACTAAGTAAATTCAAAGCTATACAGGGTGTATATTTTAAGTGATACCACTTTTGCTATATCCGAAACGGTAAGAGCCACAGGGTCGGTTAAATTAGAAAAAAGTTGCCTTTTTTGATGCCTATTCAAGACTTGTTTACGGTGTTGCCAAATTCCTTTTAGTTTATGAAATACAGGGTGATTTCTAAAAAACGCCCGAAATTATTTCATCAATTATTTCGAAAACCCTTGATATTCGAGACAAAATTTAAATTTAACAGTTTTATAATTTTTTTTGCTCTAGAACATGGCATCTTCAAATTTTGAATCCGACGTTTCGCGATCGAGCTACCATCATCAACTTCCTTTTTCAAATACGGACCTGGATTTTTTATGTTACTTTAAGACAGGGAATAAAGGGCACTTTCTAAAAATGACATAAAAAATCCAGGTCTGTATTCAAAAAAATGAAGTTGATGATGGTACCTCGATTACGAAACGTCGAATTCAAAATTTAAAGATGCCATGTTATTATTATTGACAGAGCACTGGCTGAAACCAGACGAGCCATGCTACATTCCCAATTACTTGGTAGTCGCTAGTTTTTGTCGAGGAGAGTCTGCACATGGGGGAACAATGATACTTATGACTGCTGAGTTGTGTGAGTCTTATTCTATAGTTAATATTAGTAAATACGAATTTTTACTCGTTGAAGGCGTGTTTGAGTTTTCAATAGTTCATTTTACTAAGATAAATTTGTATATTCTGTGTGTATATAGACCTCCAAGCGGAACCATTAAAGAGTTTATGGACAGACTGGAAATTCTTTTATCGGACTTACCAGTAAATGCTAAAATCTTAGTGGCCGGTGACTTGAATATTAATTACGAGGATTCTGAGTCAATGTGCACTCAGAATCTGAAGGACTTGCTGATTTCTTTTAATTTGCAGATGCTCATTAAGCAGCCCACCCGTATCTCAAAATATTCCAGTACCACTATTGATTATCTTTGTTCAAATTTTTCGGACATATTTGGGGCTGAAACTATTGTGATTTCCTCGGGTCTCTCTGACCATGAGGCTATAATTTCATCTATTTATGTACACCAGGAAAAAAAATCAAAAACCTTTAGATATGGAAGAATTTACAGTACTAAAAACTTTGGACATTTTAGGGAACAAGCTGCGAAAATAAATTGGCAGGGATTATTGAGATTGGATAACTCATTAGATAAATTTAATAGTATAGTTGTTGAAATTTTTAATGCAAATTTTCCTGTCCGTAAATTAAAGCAGAAAAACAAAAAGCCCTGGATTACCTCGGGAATAAGAAACTCCTCAGTAAATTTAAGATGTCTGCATAGAATAAGAAAATTCACTTTAAACCAAGCTTTCTTGGCCTATTTTGATAGGTACAAAAATATTTATAGGAGTACTATTAAGACAGCCAAGAAGTGGTATTACAGGGATAGGATTGATAGGGCGCAAAATAAAACTAAAGAGAATTGGAAAATAGTAAACTGTTTGCGGGGAAAATCAAGCTCAGCAAAGGCTAAAGTTGATGTTGATGCTAACACATTAAACGATTTTTATTGTTCCGTTGCTGATGGACTAACAGCAAATTTAAATTCACAAATTGATCCAATGTTGTACCTGCAGGAGGTTTCTGTAACGAACAGTTTTTATTTGATACATACTGTTATTGATGAAATATGTGGTATCCTTGGAGAGATAAAAAGTAAAAATTCCTCTGGCATTGATGACCTTACACTCAGAGTGTTTGCGGCTTTGCCCAGACAGGCTTTGGAGATTATGGTAATGTTAATAAATCAATCTTTTGACGATGGTTGTTTTCCTTCTAGTCTCAAGACCGCTGTTGTTGTTCCGCTGTTTAAGGGTGGTGATCCGAAAAACCCTGCTGATTTTCGTCCAATCTCAATGTTACCTACGCTTTCAAAAATCATTGAAAAGCTTGTAAAGAAAAGAATGGTAGCCTTCATGTCTAGTCACAATATCCTGACTAGTTGTCAGTTTGGATTTCAAGCCTCTAAGGGTACTAGCGATGCGGTGTTCAGGCTTCTGGAGAGTGTGTACGTCGGTCTGAATGGAGGAAGTATGGCTGCAACGGTTTTCTGTGATTTTTCGAAAGCATTTGATTGTGTAAATCACAGAATACTGCTGGAGAAAATGCATCAGTATGGTTTCAGGGGAGTGGCGTATGACTGGTTTTCGTCTTATTTGTCAGGTAGGAAACAGGTGGTTTGTTCTGAGGATGGTAGCTCAGATGAACTGTCAATGAGACACGGTGTTCCCCAGGGTTCGGTTCTTGGCCCAGTTCTTTTTCTATTGTACTTGAATGACTTGGCTAGACTAGATATTCGAGGCCGTTTTACCATTTTTGCAGATGATACGACCATCTTGTGGCTTGATGAAGATGCTAGTTTATTAAAAGATATCATAATTGAAGACCTACGACGTGTGAAGGAGTGGTGCGACGCAAATTTACTTTGTTTCAATTTAAATAAAACTAGTGCTATTTCTTTTAGGTTTGTGTTGGATGATCTGAATGTGGACAATTATTTCGTGGCAAATAAGGCTAGCTGCAGGTTTCTGGGCTTGCACATAGACTCGGATTTAAAATTTAAAGAGCATATATTGTGTCTGAACAAGAAATTGGCATCTGGATGCTTTGCTGTTCGTATTGTCACGGGGCGGCTGGGGTCACTCATGGCTAAGTCGGTATATTATTCACTTGTCGAGTCTCATTTGAGATATGGGATTGCATTTTGGGGTTTTTGTAACAAACAACTTTTTAATTCTGTGTTTGTCCTACAGAAGAGGGCGCTTAGGTATTTATGCAAATTGAAGGCTAGGGACCATTGTAGGCCATTGTTTGTTCAGGAAGAAATCCTTACATTGCCATGTATTTTTATTTTGGAGACTGTCTGCTTGGTGCACAAAAAGTATAGACATTTTATAAATCCCAACATCCACAACACACGTTATGGACATAATATACCATTACCAATACCCAGGAGTGGTTTTACCAAAAACTCTTTAATGTATGAAAGTTTAAAGATATACAATCATTTGCCGGATGAGTGGAAGGGTCTCCATGATCTTAAGAGTTTTGTAAAATGTGTAAAGTCCGTTCTAAAATTGAAGGCATACTATAGTTTAGAAGAGTTCTATAAGGATGTTTTTTAGTCGTTTAATCTTATATTAATTTTTACTTTGATTGTTTTGTTTAACTATTATATCGAGATTTTAGAAAAGTATTCCTGTTTTTGTGTAAATTTTGTATTTAACTTAATTTTATCTAATCGGAATAGTATTTGTAGTATATTTGAACAATTGACTAGCCCTAAGTTATGTGTCTATAATTTATTTTGTATTGAGTATTGCTAAGATTTAGAATTTAGGGTTAAATTTATATTTTCTAGGCTTTGTCAATGAGTTTATTCTTTAGACAATAAAGCGTTATTTGATTTGATTTGATGTTTTAGGGCGAGAAAAATGATAAAACTTTCAAATTTGAAGTGTGTCTCGAATATCAATAGTTTTCGAAATAATTGATGAAATAATTTTGGGCGTTTTTTAGAAATCACCCTGTATTTCATAAACTAAAAAGAATTTGGCAACACTGTAAACAAGTCTTGAATGGGCATCAAAAAAGGCAACTTTTTTCTAATTTAACCGACCTTGTAGCTCTCACCGTTTCGGATATAGCAATAGTGGTATCACTTAAAATATACACCCTGTATATTATTAAAGAAATTTAATAACAAAATTACTTATTTTTATATTTTTACGTCTACTTTCAAGAATGATTGAAAAAAATTATGTATTGAATCGATTTGATGTTACAATAAACAAAATTTCTAAGGTAAAAGAACTGCCCCACCGTAAAGGAACCAAAAATTCAAACAATGTCAAAAAATTTTTAAAATTTTTGAAATATTCACAAATTAGATTAATATGGATTAAAATAGAAAATGGTTTTCAGCTTAAAATGGTTAACAATGGATCTCCAAATTCAAATAAGGCGTCGAATTAGTAAAATTCCACTTTTGACGCTTTTGTATAGATAATTGATAAAAATAAAAGTTGTTCTCGACTTGGAAATTAGACTGACGGATCAGGAGGAGTATCTTACTGTGCGTTCAGTATTTTGATCTGAGTTCTCCAAGCATGAATTTAAGTTCGTTTATTCGAAAAGTGTAGGTACTCGGTGCAGGCTTATTCACGTTCGTTTATTAGAATTTTGAAGTCGAACCCTCTGATACAGCGTCCAACTGCTCGGTGCGCTCCTCGGTCACGTGATTACGGCTCCACTCTACACACTCTGCTCTACTCTAACCCAAACGCAAAGTAACTAGTAACTAAAAAAAAACCTAAAAGAATGTCCAGCAATACATTCCAAAATCTGCTAAAAATCATAATAGCTAATTGTCAAGATGGGAGCTTTTTCGGATTTATAGGCATTTCGCAGTACATAAAATATTCTCATATATTATTATCCAATCTCATATAATTTTATACAGGGTCTCCTATTTTCAAAACTTAAGTATCTGGCAACCCTAGTAACAAGCGTTTTTTTGCACTAAATGTGAAGATTGGGTGAAAAAAGCGGGAAATCCGGGACAATTCACGTGAAAAGCGGGACCTGAAATTAATTAAAAAAAGGCGGGACCGATTAACAAAATGCGGGACTGTCCCTCCCAAGGTGGGACGTCTGGCAACCCTGCGCCAGAATAGGGTTTTCTTTTCCACAAATACCATCACCGCCGGCGGTTGTTTAGCCGGTGTGTTAAAGTATATCGATAACCATAAAACATATATTTTTTTTGGAATTTTTGAACACAAGGTTCAGAAAATAGGGGTTTACTTTAAACCTTAACACAGCTGTTAAAATAACAGGAGAGGATACATCATAGGCCTGAATATCTGCAATCTCAAATCTCAGCTGTTATTTCCTATTTGCCGGCATAACAAATTAAATTTATAATTTGCGTTTATTATTACATTTTTTAAACAACCAGGTACATAGTATTATCTACAAATCTAGGCCCCCAATTGCAGTGATTCTACAAGTTGCATCCTTTTTTTTAAACAACAACATAAAATATATTCAATAATTACCTCAAGGGATGCGATATCTTTTATGGCTTGTAAAACACTTTTTTCCTCCATAATTTCCGTTTCAACATGTACTGTCTCATTCCTAGGAATCATTCCTAAGCAAGTCCTACATTCTAACAAATTATCCATTATATATATAAAATAGTTTTTAATTAAATATTAATTAAAATTTATAAATAAATAAATAAGTAAATAATCAACAAATTATACATTTTTGTTTATGTTTATATATTTTTTTTGTTATGACTTTGACATGACCTGTGACATGACTTGAATCACTTGACACTTTTGACTTGCTTGGACTTTTCAACACGGAGTTGCTGTGAAGTCAGAGCAGTTTTCTTGAGAGTAAAGAGAGCGTTTAAAGTATATCCGAACCACCCCGAACGAAGCGGAATTTTTGGAGCCATCTTTGCGGTGAAAAATTGATGTTGAATAAATTTTAAACTTTTATTAGAAATTCGCAGTGTTTTTTGTTGCCATCTTTGTTTCTTATTTTCTTTTCTTTTGCAGAGGAAAAAACTTAAATGGAAACGCAAAATATCCGCAATATTTTTGCTATTTAATTTGAGTACTGAGTAAAATCTCAATTCCAGTTTATTTTTGACAGAGAAAAAAATTCGCTACGCATTAGTACGCATTCGGAGTACTCAGACTCAGAACTCCTTCGACGAATCACTCCACTCCGTTTTGTAATGGAACGTAGTTACTTTACTCTACTCACGCTAAAAGCCATTCCCGAACGGTTGGGTCGGACTGGTTGGAGTAGCAACAAGTTAGTTCGGAAACTACGAAATCGGCAACAACGCACACAACACGTGAAAAAATCTGACATAACCTCACTAAAAATTTCAAAATTTCTCTTGGATTTTGTATTTTATTTTTGTATTTTACGTGTTTTTTGTGTTTTTATATTTATTTCAATCGTTTCTAAGATGGATATTGCAGTGAATTTCAAAGGCGGCGGTTCTATTGTGAAATTGAAGCCCGTTTTTTCCATAGGCGGAGAGTAAGTACATACTTAAATTTAATGTGTTAATACAATCAAGGGCATTTTATTTTTTATTTTATTTTATTTATTTATTTCAACATTGTTTACATGGTAACACAAAGTGAAACGTCGTCAAACAAAAAAGAAATTATATCTAGCTTTCTAAACACCATTATAAAAGTCTATTAAATTATAGGGCTCCAAGTCTATTAAGAGTCTCTTCACTTCTTTCTTGAAGAGTTTCTGTTGTTCAATTCTCTTGACACTATCAGGAAGTTTATTATACAATCTAAGGCACATGTAGTGTGGACATTTTTCTCTTAACGTTAATCTATGTATAGGATATCTAACATCTAAATTTCGAGTGTTATAACCATGTTCAATGTGATCAGAAAACAGTTCTCTATTTTTTAAATAAAACATTCGTAAATATATATGGCGTAAACAGTCATTATACTTAACTCCCTAAATACACCCCTGCAACTCTGTAAATATTTCATTTTTTTAATAACTCTAACCACACGTTTTTGAGCCACAAAAACATCCTGTATTCAAATATCCCCTCCCCAAAACATAATGCCATACTTTAACACTGCCTCAAAATTGGCAAAATATATTATTCTAAGAGTCTTCTCGTTCATGTATTTGGCAACAACTCTTATTCCAAAGCATACTGAGTTTAGTTTTTTTATTAAAATGTCTATATGCCCTGACCAGTCCAAAAACTCATTGATATTGACAACTAAAAACATTGTGTTTTCAGAAATATCTAAATTCTTGTCATTAGTTCGTAACTGGCTTGGCTTACTTATGTTTGATGTTTTTGTTCTAAAAATTATAATATTAGTTTTCTCTTGATTCAAAATTAATCTGTTTTCATTAAACCAATTTGTAACTTAACTTGTGAAAGAAAATCGTTTGCACCCATAATCAAATCATCGATCTTTTTACAGCCAATTAAAAGGTTTGTGTCATCTGCATAATTTATGATATTGGTATTTGGCGCTGTGATTAATTGAGTTATATCGTTTATAAATATAATGAAAAGCATTGGACCCAGAATGCTTCCTTGCGCTATCCCTATATTATTCACTAGCACTTCGGACCTACTAGTTTTGCCTGCTTTAGTAATTGTTACAATTTGTTTTCTATTGGTAAGATATGATTTAATCCATTTATTAGCATTACCTCTTACCCCATACATTTCTAGTTTATTTATAAGAAGGTCCCTATCTAAGCAGTCATATGCTTTTGACAAATCTAGAAACATCCCAATTGCCAACTGCCCATCCTCGAGATACTCTAATATTAATCGAATGAAATTAAAAATTGCTGTTTGTGTTGATTTTCCTTTAATAAATCCATGTTGGGAATCAGCAATGATATTACATTCGGTCAAAAAATCCTTAAGTCTGATACTCATTGCACTTTCAAAAATCTTAGAGAAACTGGGCAGCAAGCTGATTGGTCTGTAGTTATCAAGTTTTCCAGGGTCTGCTTTCTTATATAAAGGTTTAATAAGTGCTATTTTTAAACTATCCGGAAACACTCCACATCCAAATGAGTTATTTATTATATAACATATTATATCCTTCAGCTCCCACATTATCATCTTAACAATACTCGTTGGAATATCATCTACACCACAACTATGTTTGTTTTTCAATTTTTTTGAAATTTCACATATTTCTGCAGGTGTTACTGACTTTAAAAACATAGATCTAGTGTTTTGACTTATGCTAGATTTGAAAGAGACATTAACTAGTTTTTTCAACAAATCGGGCACTATAGATAATAAATATTCATTATAGCTACATGCAATTTGATCAGAACTTCCCTCAACCTGAATATCTGGCGACTTATTTTTTCCATTAATTTCCTTACATATTGCCCACATACATTTTGTCTTATTGTCTGCATTTTTTACGCGATTTTCATATGTATGAGTGCGCAGATTGGCTAACAATCTGTCATATTTTCTTTTTTTCATTTTTATATGCTTCTTTGTAATATTGGAAATATCTGGAAAGTGATAAATAAGTATTTAAATTGCTTTTACATTCTCTAAGCTCTTCATTACTAACTGGTGTAGCCTTTGATTTGGAATAATTGCCTAGTTTTTTGTATGGGAAATTCCAATCAAAATACTGCTTGAAAACTTGCATAAAGGCGTCCCACTGTTTATTTACATCGCTTTTTTCAATTTCATATACTTCTGCCCACTTTTCAGATTTCAGGCAGCACAGAAAATTTTGCTTGTTTTCTTTTGAGAAAATTCGTGCATATTTAATATGCTTTTCTTGGTTTGTGTTGATTTGTAACAAAATCCTCTGTGCCCTATGATCTGATATAAAATGTTCACATGTTAATGCCCTATCATACTCTGCGTTGGTAAAAATATTGTCTATGCAGCTAGCAGATTTTTTTGATACCCTGGTATTTTCGACAACAGTTGGGATCAGATTAAATGACGCCATTAACGAACACAAATTAGTTTTTGCCTTGTTTTCCAAGATCATTTCTATGTTAAAGTCTCCTACAATAAAAAGTGACTTATTCTCATGAAAAATACTTACTAGTATGCGTTCGATTTTATTTAAAAAGGTGTCAATGTCACCAGAGGGTGGTCTATAAACACTAACAATAATTGCTTTCTGATTGCCCAGCTTACACTCTACAGCTGCGCATTCCACAACACCACTAACAGACAAATTGTTTATATTTTCGCGTGGTTTACAGTTTGTACCCTCTTTACAATATACCGCCACTCCTCCATGCTTTCCTTCGTCCCGACAAAACATAGACATTAATTTGAAATTAAAGATAGCGAGTTTCTTTAATTGATCTTCAGATTTCCAATGCTCTGTAACACATAATATTAGACATTCTTCATGTGTACTTAACATGTCGTTTATCAAGTCTACCGAGTTCCCTAATGATTGCACATTTTGGTGTATTATACTTCTGAAATTCCTTTTTTGGCGCGTTGGTGTACTCTTTATAAAAAATCTGATGAATTTGCCGTAGTTATCGCTGTATAGTTTATACTGTTCCTGTACTGGAGTAACCTTCTTTTCAGTACCGGGCACTGATTGTCCCGTGCAGAGTGATGACATAAGTTTTCCTCATGTTTCATTTTGGTACAGTTAGGGCATATTAGTTTTTCTGTTCTACAGTCAGCACCATGATGTTCACCACCGCATTTGTGACAACATTGTTTTTCTTTGCAGTGCTTTGCTACGTGACCAAAACCTGAGCAGTTATAACATAAAGCTAAGTTGAAATGCTCATAGACATGTACTTTGACAAGATCAAAATTTATTGTTTGCTTCTTAAGGAACCATTTTGAAATTTCTGGTGGTGCTTGTAAGATCCAGTTTTCTTTAAAGAGATTTCTGCATTGCTTTTTAGCTATCACCTGAATTTTCCCCTCAATACTATCTCCCAGGTCTGTTTCGATTTCGTCGTTAAGTCGTATGATATCTTCCAGAAACTCTTCATTTGTTATCCCTTTTGCTATCCCTGTAACCATGAACATTGAATCCATATTTGACGTTTCCTTTATTGAAATATCCTTTTTTCCAACAAGTACATTTTTAAGTTTTTTTATACTGGTCTTCATTATGGCTTTCCAACACTACAGCGCCATTTTTTAGATGTTTTACATTTTTTAGAGTACCGACACTTTTGGATGATATATGCTGTTTGAGGGTTTGGAGTGCATTTCGGGAATCAGTTGCATTACTAATTGTTACTACAGTTTCCAATTTTCTACTTATTTTTGGCGTTGTCCAAGAAGTATCTTCCTTAGGTACATTCTGTTTGTCTTCAGATGCTTTTCTGGTGTCAGTCACATCAGCGTAGGTTCTTTTATTTTCCGTTATTTGGCTGTTTTTTTCTAGGATTTGTGAGGCTTTCTGTTGAGTCAGGTATACGTTTTCTTTTTCAATATACCCAATTTTATGTACAAGGAGAGTTAGGCATTTGTATATCTTGGATGTTGCATCTCTCAATGACTCACAGTCGGCCTTTACTAATGGCTGTCCTACCTTATTTTCTATTTCTTGGATATCATCCAAGGAAGAAAAAACTTGGGATATCATATTTTCCAAATTTACAGCTTCAGGTTTTGCATTTTCAAAGTTTTGGTTACTTTCGCCTTCTGATTCCTCTGTTTCCATTTGCATCTGGTTGCATTGTCTTTTAATTTCTCGCTCCGGGGTATTTTCAGACCTAGGCCTTTTTGTAGCCGTATCATTTTTTATTTTCTCTGCGTTTATATCTGGTAATGTATTCCGTTTATTTTCAGTTGGTGGTGTACGCGAAACCGATTTTTTCGGCTTGAAAGGATCGTCAAAGACGCTTTCTATATTTCCGTTTGTTTCATCCTGATCCTGATACTTTGATATAGGATCCATATTTTGTATATTTAACACTGAATAGTTTTTATCAGGTTTATTTACTTTTTTATGAGAGTCTATGTTTATGTCTACTTTTGGGTTTTTTGCAGCGGGTCTCTTATCAGTATTTACCTGGTTGGTATTAGCGTTTTTTGTGGCTTCAACGCCGATAATTTTCCTTATTTCTGCTTTTGGGAGAGTGTTTAATCCAACTGAAAGTTTTCGGGGTTTTTCTTGTATGATATTTTTATGACACATTTTTGCTTCACCATTTTCACCACCATTTTCACCACCACTTTCATCAGACATTTTGCGTTTATGCGAGTTTTTTTCGTTAAATTAAACGGATTTAAATTGCTATAAACACGGACAATTTTAAATACACGTCTTGTTGTATGATTGATACAATATTGAATAAGAAGAACCTTACTTTGGATGCTTAACATAAGTAAATATGCCACTTGGAAAGAACCAATATTTTTAAATACTGTTAATTTTAAACAACAGGTTGTCCTTATCTTTAACTTCTCGTGTCGCTAGCCTATACTTGTTGGAAAACAATGAATCAATGAGGTTGCAGTTAAACAGTTATAATTTTATAAAATAACACTTAACAGCTATAACAATGACAACCAGTATAAAGGTGTTTATTAGGGTGTTATTCCAAATGCAACGCAGCATCGACCGACAGACTACTACATGTTCAATGTTCAGTCATCAAATTTTTAAATTGACTTTTTGTGTCTTAGCATTATTTTTCATCTCTTATTTTTGAGCTAAAATAACAGTTGAAACCGTTATTCCTGAATAACAGCTTGAAAATAATAAATAATCTTATGTTATTAGATTTTTGGAAAATTCGTAATTCTAGTTATTGGTCAAGAAAGAACGTGAGTGAGCAACCAACGGCGCCCGCAGAATTTGTCACAGGGGGGGGGGGGGGGGCAAATAAATAGCCCTTGGGGGAATCGTGGAAAGCGCACCGCAGGCGGAAATTTTTTTTTGGGCCACACCCAAATTTTGCTAATTGTAACTAATATAATAAACATTAAAAAATAAAACAATTTGAAAATACTTTTATTTCGGACGGGAAAAAAAGTTAATTCTCTGTATCTTTTGATAGGTGCACAAATTACTTTTCCTTGTGGGAAAAAAATTAAAAAAAATTGTAATCAAATCTAAAACAACACAACGTACTTAAATGAAATATTCCAAATTAAAAAAAATACATTTTTCCGACTAGGTAAATGCAAATTGCATTCTTCTTGAGTCTCTCCCAAACCTATTAATAAGTTCTTCATAAAAATCTTTATTAACCAATTCATTCATTAATGATCGATGAATTCAAATCAAAAAAAATAAAAATGGAAATACCCGAGGGGTGAATAGCAGACCCAAAATGTGTACACCTACTGCCAAATTCCACAATCTTTAAGGAAATTTGTTAAAATTGTGAGTGATTGTGTTCGATTGTGAATGATTGTGACTGATTGTGTAAGGTTTGTGAATGATTGTGACTGATTGTGTAAGGATTGTGAATGACTGTACTGTGAGCGATTGTGACTGTTTGTGTCACAATTGTGAGCGATTGTGAGTGATTGTGTAAGGATTGTGAAAGGATTGTGAATGATTGTATAAAGATTATGTATAACAATTGGGTTAGAATAAAACAACAAAATATCAAAACTAAATTTTTCTCTGTAATTTTAACAAATTAAAAAATATTACCATAATCAATGTGTTAAGGATATTCAGTATTTTTATCTCTCTTCTACACATTACTGATTGAGCAGTTGTACAGGGTGTCCCATTTTGGTTGTACATAAGGGATATTACTGTTGCTATTAGCTCTGTTCTAACCAATATGAGAACCGTTCTTGAACGGTAATTTCCAGTCAATCAATTAATTTATGGGATGAATGTTCAACTTATAAAAAAGTAGGTGGGCAATTGGAAATTACTGGTTCTGGAACGGTTCTCATGTCGGTTGGAACAGAATTATTATTAAAGTTAGAAGGATGCGGCTTTTGCGAACGTTGGTTTCTTTTTTGTTAAACAAAAGATGCCGTCAACAAAAATGTCATCGCCTTTTCGTTTTTCAGATACAAGGTGTTTTTGAAAATGTTGCATTTTGGGACACCCCTTGTATCTTTCATAAGTGGCCCAGAAGGTGACAACGGGTTCTTATAGATTTTTCTATGGAGATTCCATTGGCGGTCAGTTTTTCTCTAGAAGTGGTAGTTTTTGCATTTAAGTACCGAACATATGTTTTTTAAAATGAGACGCACGGTATATTAAAAACTCATTGGATAGCTCTACATTTGCTGATTTCAATAATATGAAGTTGGATAGGTATATTTCTATTATGTCTGTTTTTGTCCTAAAAAACAATGTATTTGAAAAGTACTTTATATCTGTAGGGAAAATGAGAAAGGTCTTTTTCTAACACATTGTTTTTATGACAAAAACAAAACAATTTTGCTCGAAAACTGTTAGAGATAAACCTATCGAACTTTATATCATTGAAATCAGCAAAAGCAGGACTATCCAATGAGTTAATAATGTAGAGGGTATCTTATTTGAAAAAACAGGTTTGGTTTGGTTCATAATTCAAAAACTAACACTGGTAGAGAAAAACTTATTACGCCACTGGAATCTACATAAAAAGTTCTATAAGAATTTTTTGTCACCTGGTCACTTATGAGAGAATTGAGATATATCAAGGGCTCCCCAATTTTCAAAAACACCTTGTATCTAAAAAACAAAAAGGGCGATGACTATTCTATCTGTGGCATCTTTCGGTTGGCATAAAAGTAACCACCGTTCGCGAAAACCGTATCCTCCTAATGCCCATATTACATTACATTACATGTGTATATGCAGTTCAGGGTGACGACCGAAAAACTTCAAACATAACATAAATCAGCATTATGAAAAACAAAATAATGTTGGCACCCTGAACTACATGAATAAATACATGGGAAAATACACAGATGTAATACGGAAATATGGGCATAACTCTAATAGCGATCGAGTTATCCCGGGAGTTATCCCTTATGCACAACCAAAATTTGACACCCTGTACAGGGTGGCGCAGAGGAAACGCATGTTTTTAACGTAGATATAAGCATAACATTTTTTATTTTCAAGATAATTTTGTTTTAATTACAACAATGAAGTGATAATAGTGCACTTTTAAATTAATGATGGAAAATAATGTCAGTCAAGTGTTGTCCTGCTTTGTGGGTGCACATCTCCAACCGCTCTTGAAAGTTGTGCATCACACTTGAAACATGCGTTTCCTCTGCGCCACCTATGGAATCGGAATTTTTTTAAATATATACCGGGTGTTTGAATTTGAAAAAATCATCACACATAATGACAGACAAAAATTTTAGTTAATGTCAAAGTCAAGTCAAAGTCAAAAAATGCTTTATTGTCTAAGAACAAAATTCTCGTTGACAAAGCTGTAAAAGGGGAAAAAAAAAACATTATACAAAAATAATTCCAGGGCCATAGAGTACCAAGATTGAAATAATCAAAATAAAAATACAATACAAGGTCAGACTAAAACAATAAAATCATTTAAACAGTCATTAAAACAAAAGATGAAGTCACTTTAAAAATCAACATAAATATAAACATAAATCAACATAAATACAAAAACATGTTCATTCTAAAATATAAAATACAAAATATCAAAATTGCACAAACGTAAAGTCAACAGACATAGAAGTCATTAAATAAAACTACAAATTATATTCAGACAGTCACAAGAAAGCATCTTGGAAAAATTCTTCTGTGCTATAGTAGGCCTTTGATAATAGAAGCCTCTTAAGATGTACTCTAAATTTTTTACCAGATACTATCTGTCTCAGATGCAGTGGCAAATGGTTAAAGATCTTTTTACTTTGATAGATTATCGAGTTTTTTGTTTGTGTGGAGGAAGGGATAGGAAGGTTCACATTGTGTGTTTGTCGAGTGGTATGTACAGATGAAAATTCGTGTATGTTTTCCTTAAACTTTTTATGAACGAGACATGAAGTCTCTAGTAAAAAAATACTAGGAAATGTAAGCAATTTATGACGCAAAAACAATGGTCTACATGAGTCTCGTAATCCTATCTTAAACATATACCTTACCGCCCTCTTTTGCAACACAAACAACATATTAAAGAGAGACAATGAACAAAAACCCCAGAAACATATTCCATACCGCAAATGGGATTCAACGAGAGCAAAGTATGCACTTTTTGTTGTCCCAAGATCTAGCTTACTCGATATTACTCTGATTGCATAACATCCTGATGACACCTTTTTGCTCATGTATGTTAAGTGAGGCTCAAATTTTAGTCTATCGTCTATGTATACTCCTAAAAACTTACTCGATTTTTGACTGGCAACAGTATCTGCTCCTAAGGTAATTCCCTCAAAACCACATTTAAATGTTAACACATTTGTCTTCGACACATTAAAAGTTAAACAATTCGCATCAGTCCATTCTTTTACCTTAACTAAATCATTATTGATATCCGATTTAAGCTGTTCTACATCCTTATTTACCCAGAGAATCGTGGCATCATCGGCAAACAGTGTAAATACCCCAACTATATCAATGCTAGACAGATCGTTGATGTACAATAAAAATAATAGAGGTCCCAAAACAGATCCTTGTGGAACTCCTGCACTTATAGCCAGTTGTTCTGAATCAACACCATCAAAAGTAACTCTCTGTGCCCGTTCAGAAAAGTAGGACTCAAACCACTTTAGAGCTACCCCCCTCACCCCATAGGCTTCCAGCTTACATAACATTATTTTATGATTGACACAGTCAAAGGCCTTTGACAAATCACAAAAAACCGCTGCTGCGACATCACCGTTATTTAATCCCAAATATAGTTTCTCCAAAAATGCGAAAATTGCATCATTTGTGCCACATGACTCCCGAAATCCAAACTGTTCACAACAGAGAATACTATGTTTTTTAAGAAAACACATTAAACGCGCCTTGACTAGCTTTTCTATTACTTTAGACATTGTAGGCAACAATGAGATTGGCCTAAAATTTGAGGGTGTATCGCAGTCACCACCCTTGTGAAGAGGTAAGACCCTTGCAAGTTTCAGACAGGAAGGGAAAATCCCTGATTGAAAGGACTGATTCACAGAATCAGCAAACACCTCTAGAACCGATTCGGGCAAATGCGAAAAGACCTTCAGCGTAATCTCATCCCATCCCGCAGAATTTTTATTTTTAATATCTTTTAAGGTGTCTCTGATTTCTTGTGTTGTAGTAGGTTTAAAGAAAAAAGACTCGGATACGCTTATGTGACTTAGATATTCTCTAGGGTTAGTCCCAGAACTAATTTTGCTAGAAAGAGAAGCCGCAATCGAACAATAAAATTTATTAATTTCCGTGGCAGTCAAATTTGAGTCCATTGGTGAAGTATTCTTTTTTCCTCTTAAGTTATTAACAATTCTCCATGATTCCTTTTGTTTGTTGCCAGCCATCTCTATCCTATTTCTAAAATATAATTGCTTAGCGGTTTTAACTACTTGCCTATATATTTTACGATATTTGTTGAAAAAAAGCATAAAACCATCATTCCCCAAATAAAACTTCCTAATGTAATGCAAAGAACGCATATTTCTAGCCGATACTCTTATACCTTTTGTAATCCACAGTTTTTTACTCTTACACTTCCTGGTTCTAAGCGGAAAAGATCTATAAAAAACACTCAACAAAGCAGAATGCAACTCCGACAAAGAATTCTCACATCTACCAATCTCGGTCCAGTCTGTATGCTCGCAGAGTCTCAAAAATGTCTCAAAGTTACCTGTAGAGTAAAGTCGTTTGTACTCTTTTGGCAGTTTAACTGTGCCATAGTCACATTCCACCTCCAGTCCACACACAACCGCCTCATGATCGGAAAGACCCGCACCAACTGTTGAACAACTCACTCTCCCTTCATCAGAATTTGTACAAATATAATCCAACAATGTCGCTGAATTCGCAGTAATTCTAGTGGGTTCCTTTACATGTACTTTTAAATTAATAGAGGAGAGTAAGCCATTCAAAGTCTGCACCGAAGCCGATCCTGTATCTAAAAAGTTAATATTTAAATCTCCTGTCAATATTATTAGGGCATTCAAAGGTAGGCTTGTTAAAAGTTTTTCCAATCTGGCAAAAAACGCATCAACATTGCTTGAAGGAGGTCTATAGATACACAAAACATAAAACAAAGGTCGCAAACAACACACAATTGAAAATTCGAATTCCTTTTCAATTATTAAACTATTATATCTATCTACATTGATTATTTTAAATACTTCAAACAATCTCTGCTGTACCATTATGAGTGTTCCACCATGCACTGCATCTGACCTACAATATTTAGATATTAAACTATACTGTTGCAAAAATATCTGCTCATCATCCCTTAACCAGTGCTCAGTGAGAAGAACAATGCCTGGGTAGTTTAAATCAGCTAAAAACAATTCCAATTCTGAAACTTTGTTTCTCAAAGATTGTATATTTAACAACACTAGGTCAAGTTTTTTACCACTTGACCCCTGTCTAAAAAAGGTGTATTGACTAGTGCATTGAGGCTTTTTGTTTGAATTTCAATATTACTATTATCCAAGTCTCCCTGCATACAATTACTGACATGACTATCCAAACTTTGGACATAAAAAGGAGAGGCACTACATTCAACGGTAATCGGAACCGATTTCAAAACTAATTTTCTACCAAGAACTGCACTAGTTTCAACATACAAAGCGAGCAGTTTGCTCAGCGACCGAAGTGTGTGTCTGTATCTAGAATTTGTACATGTATTTGAAATTAGTCTTATACTACAATTATTTTTTTGAACATATTCTGACACAAACCCACTCAATTTATGAAATCTTGCCTCTGGATAATCCCTAAAATTACACTTCAACATTAATACTAAATTCGTGGTACTACCCATAGAAAGGATCCTCCCAATATCAGCGATACTAGGGGATGTAGAATTTAAATTTAAACTTACAACAATTGTATCATTTTCAGTCAAATCAAATGATAATAAGAACATCCTTTCCACAAGACTTTTCATATTAAGTCCATTATAAACATACCCTTTTATCATGTGAGATGAATTCACAAGTTTAGACATAGTCGTGGACAGGGATCTTGCGCTGGAGTCTCCGCAAACAATGCATTTTCTGGGCACACAATAAGAAGCATTCGCCCGATGTCTCGCAGTTTCCATTTCTTTATCCAGGGTGATGCAGTCTTTCAACACACTGTTGTCATTTATCAGAGTAAATGAGTCATCTGCGGCAGTGGGTTCACAACACTTTGCAAGATCTTCTGAGGGTCTAGCTCCAATTAAAGACTGTTGATGCCCTATCATCTCCAAACTATCACACCTAGATTTAGTTGTTTTTAATTCCTCTTTAGCATGTAGTAGGTTTACTTTCGCACTCTTCAGCTCTTCTAAGTAGGATTTCTTTTCTTCTGAGAGCACTTGGATGGTGGTCAGCATATTCTTGTTGGTTTCAGTTATGTCCCCAAGATCCCCTTCAAGTCTACTGACAGTTAATCGACATTCCTTAAGCTGTTTATCTAAGTCCAAATTAACAGTGATAAGATTGGATACATTCTGATTAAGTTGAAGTATTTCTCCTTTTTGATCATTAATTTTAGCTGCAAGTTCCTGTTCTGTGTTGCAAGCGATATTCTCAAAATCTTGCGTTCTCCTGTTAATCCTCTTAATGTGATCAGCTTTAGCTTTATTATCAGCATGAAGCTCATCAACTTCGTCTTGAAGTTCATGCGTTTCCTTGAAGCATTTGTCCTCCAGCTCCTCGAACCTTTTATCCTTTTCAGCAGATTCCTGTTTTATTTTCTCATAGTTTTCCAAGAGTGTTTTATACTTTGTTGAGTCGCTAATATGCTCCTTCAATAATATCTTGCATCCTTGGCAGAAAAAAATCAAATTTCTTTGGGCAAGGGAGACAGCATGAGCCTCTGTGGTTGTTAGTTGAGCACATAATTTACAGAAAACTTGTTGACATAGGTCGCAAGCTGAGCCAAAAACCTCATCCTCCTTTGGGCGGCTCTTAAAAATGCAGTCACTCGAACAGGTTTCACACTTAATAGAAGCCATACTCAAACTTAGAATGTGCCTTTATAAGGTAGATAAGTTTCAAATCTCCGTCCATGCGAAAGCTCTTCCAAAAATTTCAAACTAATTTATTATTTTTTCTTCCCCAAGTGACAGTAAAAGCAGCCTTTTAATGACACTTTCCATTTTTATTTTTATTCCCCAAACTTTCTGTAAATGCAAAATAAACAAACACAAATTCTGCATTAAACTTTAACTTTGAAGAACTGGATCAATGGCAAGGTAATCAGGCCAAGTTTACAAAAATTTACAAAAATACGCGCACAGCACAACGAAAACAAACACAACGATGTGATGCAAAACAAAACAAATCAATTCAAAACAAATCAAATTTGCAATACTCTCGGAGCTGCCGAACACGACCGTCCGGTACGACTGCTCGAGCTATTGTCCCTAATGAGTTCTTAATTTTCCGTAACTCAAACATTGATAGTGTGAATGGATAATTTTTAAAATGGATTGGACCATGTTATATATTTCTTTTCTACAACGTCCAGGGCCGGGATTCTATAACGAATAGAGATATATTCGCTATCTCTATTGACGTCCCCTCTCTATTGATTTCAGAAAGAGAGAAGAAGACAGCAAGTGCCATAGCGATAGGGATAACGATCTCTATGCATTACAGAATCCCGCCTAAGTCTGGATTTTTAGGCCCTCTGAGAGCCAAATTATGGACCAACTGGTAAGTGTCTGGTTGTTACCTAGCAGGTACTTTCTATTATCTAGAGCATAGAAAGTACCTGCTAGGTAACAACCAGACGTTTACCAGTTAGTCCATAATTTGGCCCTAAAGACTTCTTAAATAGTTAAATGTCATTTTCTGCTCTTGTCAATTTTCCAATGTGATAGGTATTTGTTATTGTATATGCATACTACTTTTCTACTTCAAGCTCTTCTCCAAGCTGATGTTCTGCATCATTGAAATATTCCTCCCACTATCTAAATCATGAAGGGTAATTAATGACTGTTGATCCTGATGTTTCATCATCAACCACCAATTTAGTCTACATTTTGTACTTTTTGCAGATTAGCTTTTCTTGCGGTTTTAGTATTTTTAAAGTTTCTTTTTTTTCTTAGTTTTTACTATTTTTCTCTGTATTTTTTATTAGTTCTTTCATTTTTTTATTTGTTTTGTTGTCTCTTTTCTTGGCATCTTTCTCCCTCACCCTTAGTAACCTATCTGATAATAATTTCCCATATTTTTCTGGAAATACCCAACATAAGAAGTTTTCTTTACTGTTGGTAGTTTTTTATTTCTCAATATTACTCAGATTTAGTGTAAATTCTTTTTGGTTTTTGAGTTTAGCTTTTCTACTAATCAAAAGGGCGTATTGGCTTATTATTATGGGCGAAACTAAAGTAAATAAAACTATTTGGAAGGACCTCACATGCGACAAATGATGGTAGATTGGGTAGCGATTGTGTAACGATTGTGAGATGTTGTGACACGATTATGAGAGATTGTGTAACGATTGTGACAGATTGTGTGAGGATTGCAACAGATTGTGTGAGATTGTGACAGATTGTGTGAGATTGTGTAACGATTGTGACAGATTGTGAACGATTGCGACTGGATTGTGAATGATTGTGAGAATTATGTACACCGACTGCAAGAGCTATTCACCCCTCGGAAATACCTAATTATTATTATTTTTTTTCTCTTTTATTTTTAAGTATTTATATTAAAAGCTAGGGGGGGGGGGCACATGCCCCCCCCCACCGGGCGCCCATGTGAGCAACTATGCTAAAGTTGCTTTATTATCTCCTAAGAAAGCACAAAACTATGAAAAAAAAATCTTCAAATACATGCCAAAATAGAATTAAGGACAATAAAATAGTAACCTTCTTATACACAAACTAAAAAGATTCTTATACACAAATACAAATGAAAAGGGGAGGGTTCTTTTCTTTCAATATAGGTGTAAAATCTCTTGGGAAGAATAATTTCTTTGTAGTTAATGATTTCGATTATCTCATGGTTGAACAGATTTTTGAATTTTGTGCTATATCTTCCCCAAGGCAGAATCTAATTATATTATGTATATATAGGTCTCCAATCCAAGCTTATGTGCAACAATTTTTGGAGAAATTGGAAACCCTTCTGTCATTGATAAATGTAAAACGCAAAATAATTATTGCAGGTGACCTTAATATTGATTTTAGTAATATTTCTTGTATCTATAGGACAGAATTAGTTGACCTCTCAAAGTGTTTTGACTTGTCAGTGCGTGTTAACAATCCAACGCGTATAACCGAAATCTCTCAAAAAACAATTGACTATGTTTACACTAATTTTGTGGATCCCAAAACATCTTGTAGAGTGTTAAGCTCATCCTTATCGGATCACCAAGTGGTCACGTTGAAAATTTATATTAAAAGAAACATTAAGAAAACGCAAAAAAGGAGCGGTAGAAATTTTAGCACGGAGAACTTTGAAAGGTTTCACGGAAGAGCAGTTTGGCAAACTAATGACCCGCTAAGTGTCTTTTATCTCAAAATGAGGGAAATTTTTGGGACATGCTTTCCTGTGAAGTTTTTAAAAGAGCGGAGACATAAGAAAAAATTGATAACTTGTGGGCTGCGAATTTCCTCAAAAAACCTCCGTTCACTGCACTATATTAGAAAATTTTGCTCTAACAACCAAGCTTTTTTGGACTATTTTTCAAAGCATAGGTCAATTTATAGAAAGTTAATACAAAAGGCTAAAGAATCATATTATGCGGAGAGGCTATCAAATTCAGGTAATAAACAGAAAGTATTCTGTAAACGAATAGAAATAGACATAGAGAAGAGATAGACAAGCTTTGTTTTGGTTTCACTCAGAACTAGTTCGGAATTATCCTGCACATGCGCATATTACAAAACGCGTTTTGGTTTTTTCAGAATCGTAATCGAACTGTGTTGACAGTGTTTTGGTTTATCTAGAACTTTTTGAGAACAATTCTGGGATTGTTCTAGAACGGTTCTCACAGTTCTTGCTCTGAAGGAGGAACTGTTTTAGAATTTTGTGTTTTGGTTTTTTTGGTACCGAATTGGTTCAGAACTAGTATTAGAACAGTACTCTATTATTTTTTGTGCGCAAGCAGTTCTGCGCAATTCCAGAACGGTTCCAAATTTCGAACCAAAACAAAGCTTAGACAGGAAATATAAAAAACTAATTCTGTAAGCATCTTTCTAAGTTGATTCGGGTGAAGTCGAATCAGAAATGTCGTAAACTATCCGACGTGAAAACATTGTGCTTTCCTAGAAAGTTTCATTATTTTTGTGGTGTTTTAAATTGTCAGTTGTTAACAACTTTTCAATGTCAACATCACATTGTTATTGATTATTTTTTATTATTGATATAAACCATTATGGACCCTATATTCATGCATTTTGTGGACGAGGCGGAAGAAGAAGAGCGTCAAGAACAATTAAGATTGGAAAGGATAACCTTGCGAGCTGAGTATAATGCCTTTCACTTTCATATGCCCGAAAGGGAATTCCGGAGGTATTTCCACCTTACTCCACACATGGCTCCTGTGGTTAAAACGGGAAGAATCCCAATTCAAATTAGAGTATTGGGTGCTCTAAGATTTTTCTCCTATCAGATCAGAAGGCGGTAGAAGACGACTTCAATACATGTATGTCTCAGTCCACATTTAGCAGGGCATTAAGTGGGGAAGTATGTTTGGCTCTAGAGGCCATTGCTCCTCAGTGGGTTAAATTTCCCCTAACCGAGGCTCATAAGCAGCTTAAGAAAGAGGATTCATGGCCCAATTCGGATTTCCGGGAGTGAAACGGTGTATCGATGGTACCCACCACTTACCCTTCCGTGATTTGCGCTATTTTACCACCGTATTTTTACTAAATGCTAAGGCTAAAATAACATTTCAGGGAAAGGGGAATATTAAAGGCGGTTATTTTACTTCCCAAACACGAAATTAGGAAATATCTCTGGGAAATATTCAAAACAGAACTATTCGAAATACGACAAAACCTTTGACAAAACTACAAAACATAACCACTAATAAACAAAACATAAACTCTGACAGAAATTGAACGTTTCACGTTAATGTGTTAGAAAAAGATAGAAATAATTTTTCCATTACAGAAAGACCTAAACGGGTCTTTCTATTTCTCTATGCCGACCGAACACCGAACGGGACTCGAGTACTGCCGAACTGGCATACAGAATAAGGTTTTGTGATAATAGAAAGACATTTCTTGCCTAGAAAGAATTTTCTATGTCTATGGCGTTACAGAATACGCACTCTGGTTAATTGTTAACGACCTTAGACAGTGTAAAAAAAATAACAAAAACTTTGACAAACTGACTGAAATTGATAGGAATGACTTGAACACCTACTACTGCACTATCGCTGATAAAATAACTGCAGGCGAACTCCCTAACTCGATAGAAATAGAAATAGAAAAATAATAGCAAAGAAAAAAATTTCTTTCTATCGACAAATGCTACTCTCTATGACTTTTTCCTGGAATTTTCGACTAAGTTCGTTTATAGAGAAATGCATACTAACCAATATGAAAACATTGTGAGAGATTTTAGATTTTTGTGATTTTCAATGATAAACCGGTGTTTTTGACAGTTAATTTTTGATTGTCAATGTTATTTTTTATTATTTATTCATTTTATCTTTGCATGTTGAGCTCTTTCGGAGGTGTATACCCATTGTAACCATTACACTAGGCTGGAGAAAGGTTCCCATGACCCAAGCAGAAAAAAAAGTAAAAAAAAGCCAAATTATTCTCAATGTAAATGCGAATTATGGGGCTGCCAGTCATGATTTTTTCATATGGAGGAATTCTCAATTATGTCGATTGTGTAATGTACGGTTTACTTCTCCACTGTTCTAGCTCCCATAGTTTAATTCCATTTATGCTCAATTTCACTGCTATTTCCGTCAACATCAAAAAAATTTGTCACTCTTCAATCCCAAATCAAAAAAAAAAACTAAACAAAGATAAGCTTACGTCAATTGTGATTGTGTAGAATGAAAACGAAAAATAGCAAGACCGAAAGGGTCTTTCTATTTCTTTTGACACAAGCAGGTAGTTCGGGGTAGCGATTCTAGCCGAGTGGGGTTAGGGAGTTCCATTTCTTCGATTCACCTAAATACAGACAAATGTCCACTTGCCTACATGAATCATATCAATGTTCAGAATAACTTTTCATTTTTAGCAACAAATATAGATGAGGTTTTGGCATGTATTAGAGACATTAAAAATCAAAATTCATGCGGAGAGGATGGAATCTCTGCAAAAATATTTTTTGCTCTGCCGCGGCCTGGACTTCAGTGTCTGGCGGATGCCATAAGTTTCTCCTGGGAATCAGGATTGTTTCCATCCGAGGTCAAGAGGGCAAAGGTCATTCCAGTCCACAAAGGTGGCGAAAAAAATAGGGAATCCAATTACAGACCCATATCACTGCTCTCCATGTTATCAAAGATCATTGAAAAACTCGCAAAGAAAAGAATTATGGCCTTCTTAGTGGAGAATAATATCCTCAGCCCAAACCAATTTGGCTTTCAGGAGGGGAAGGGCACCAATGATGCAATTTTTGGGTTCCTTGAAAGCGCTTACGCGTCCCTAAATAGTGGAGACGCAGCAGCCGCAGTTTTCTGTGACTTATCCAAGGCGTTTGACTGCGTTAGTCACAGAATCTTGCGGATGAAGCTTCAATGCTATGGCTTCAGGGGACAGGCTCTGGAGTGGATAATGTCCTTCCTTCAGGGCAGATCTCAGAGAGTCTTTCTGGACGGTCAATACTCCCGGTCCCTGTGGCATTGCTCAGGGATCAGTGCTGGCCCTCTACTGTTCCTCATATATGTGAATGATTTATGTCAAATTAATGTAAATGCAGAGATGTTTGTTTTTGCTGACGATCTCACCTGTCTGTGGCACTGTCATAATGTTGGGAATCTGGGGGGTAGTATTGTCTGGACTTGATCTTATAAAGCGCTGGTTTGATGCAAACAAGCTTGCTCTTAACATAGATAAAAGTAAAATCATATGATTCAAATGTACGATGGAAGGATTAATTTTTTCAATTTTCAATTTTTCAATTTATTTCAACAGCAAATTAACAATAATTAATTACAAACTAGATTACAATATTACAAATTACCTACATGCCTACAATAGCAGGAGAGGAAAAAGGCCATAATTATTATCTATTACATCATTATCGTTTAGTTCATTAATTTGTGTAGAAAAAGAAAAAGGACACCTATACTTTATTTTTTTCCAAGATAGATTTTGACATTGAAAACTTTGAAACATAAACAATAACGCTTGACCCTGACTGGTCTCAAAATGAGGTGTTTCTGCAGGTTGACATCAGTTTTACAATAGCGACCAATAAGCGGCATTAGCGGCATTGTTTATGTTTCAAAGTTGACAATGCCAAAATCTATCTTGGAAAAAAATAAAGTATAGATACATATGTATCTGTATGTGTCTTAGTCTTATGGGTTTTAAAATTATAGGACACAAGTTATTACTAATTGTCTCAACAATGTTCCCAGAAAAAGGAAGAATTGCCCATACTTAGGTATATTAAAAGCTTAAAGACCTAAACTAATTTACAGTACTAATACTAAATCCAATTATAATTATAATTATAACACTGTCATTGTCAGTGAGAGCATGAGACACCACTATTACAATAACTTCTTTGGATACGAATCTAATCAGTAAAAATTGTATTAAAATAATTATAAAAGTTTTCATAGATAAACAATTTGCAGGGTTTACTGAATTTCTTCCTGCCTAGTTTTTTTATAGTGGTAGGTAGTATATTATAAAATGCTTGCCAATAATCCATTACAGCAGGAAAAACACACCAAATTTTTGGGAATTTTCATCGATAAAAAACTGAACTTTGAAGCACATACAAGTCAACTGAAAAAAAGATTGCGTCGGGATGCTTTGCCGTTAGGGTTGTCCGGAGGGAGCTTGGCGTGGGGGTAGCGAGGGATGTTTATTATGCCCTGGTAGAGTCTCATCTACGCTATGGAATAGCATTCTGGGGTGCGTGCGGTGATGGCCTGTTTCAGTCCGTCTTCCGCTTCCAGAAAAGAGCTATCAGATCAATGTTTCAGCTAAGACGAAATGATTCTTGCAGGCCTTATTTCAGAGACTACAGAGTGCTTACCCTAACATCTCTGTATATATTGGAATCAGTTTGTTTGATATTCAAAAATAGATATAGGGATAACTACAATTTCCAGCATAACTATAGAACTAGACAGACACAGGTTGTCCATCTTCCGATACCCTCTTCAACAATGATAAAAAAAATCCTTAATATATGAAAGCCGTAAAATATTCAATAATCTACCTTTACAATTGAGAGAACTTGATAATTTTAATGCCTTCCGGAAAAACGTGAAAGACTATCTTTTGGAGAATTGTTTTTACACTTTAGAAGAGTTTTACGCAGCTAGTTGAATGTCGATTGTTAGTTTATATGTAATGATGTTGATGTTTTATTTTATTTTATTTTATTTTAATTTATCTTATTTTGTTTATAGTTGTATTTAAGTGTATTTATATTTAATTTTTAATTTTACATACCTTATCAATGCGACTCACATATAGTAATACTTTACTTTTAATTTTATTTTATTTGATTATGTAGATATAAGACTGCTTTGTCAATAAGATTTCTATCTTTGATAATAAAGCTTTTTCTGATTCTGATTCTGATACCAGAAGAAATCGAGTGATTTTTGATCATTCAATGATCAATGACTCAGAATTGTTAGTACCTAGACCCTACACTGGTATTTGAGCCTATGTATGTATGGTCGCCGCCACAGATATTTGAGATTAGTGAGATTCCTACAAAAATAATTTCTTTGTCGGCGATGCTCCAATAAAAAAAACCGCAGCAAAAACTCTACAGATAAGGGTTAAGAGTAAATATAGTCCAAGAGCTATGTTCTGGATTCAATTAAGTACTTAAATTTCTTGCATTAAATCTTTGAAAGATCTTTTGAGAAAATTGAAATAGTTATTTATGCAACAAGTGTGTAAAGTGAACCTTTTTTCACGAATGTGAATTTTGACAATCACATGAGTGAAAAAAGGTGCTTTACGCACTAGTGCGTGAAGAATTTTCACTTTACGCACTAGTGCGTCGAGTAATTTACCAGAAAAATGCCAAATTGACAGTGTTGACATGTCATTGACATTACTTTATGCACTAGTGTGTGAGGTGAATTACTTTACGCACTAGTGCGTGAAGTGAAATTTTACATCTTCTGAATAGTGCGTAACCAATATAATCTTGTACTCAACCAGTCCTGATACGTGCTCCCTGACTAAATGCAGGCCCGCTGAAAATATAAACATGATTTTTTGTACGAATCTCGAATATCTTTGGCGGATACTTTACATACATACATACAGTGTGGTCATTTTATCTTGATAACATTTCAAACTGTCATAATTTCTTTATTTTTGAAGTTATTTAAATAAAGAAAAAAACATACTCTAGGGTTGATTCCTGGGTTGGTTTCCAAGTTTTAGATAGGGTGAACAAAAAACAAAACACAAATGGCATTTTCTTGAATGGAACACCCAATAAATTTTTAAATTATTTGATAATATGTTTCATTCTGATTCCAATATTGTATGCAATACAATACAATAAATACAAATACAAATACAAATGCTCTTTATTTTCATTCATTTAAAATACAATTGAAATAATTTTAAAACTAAAAAGCACACATGTTCAAATGAATTTGTCTATGCAAAAAAATAAAATAATAAAAAATAAAATAAAATAAATAAAAACAAGTTGATCTAATTTACTAGGATATCGGATAAACTGAACAGACCAGAAGTTGTAGAGAACAGGAAGTAGAGCCATAGATGCCACAAAGACTTATGTTAAAATGCCCTTAAAAATATCTAAGTATATTTTGTGTCACATATAATCTGCTTTCACTTTTAAATTTACTCGTTATTTATGTTTTTAATTTGCAAGGTTAAAGTATTGTATAGCTTGATGCCTGTGTAGTCAATAAACCTAATAAATGTACAGTTTTTAGGTTGTTGGGTACTGTAGTTTTGGTTTTGGATTGATCTTGTAGCGGGAATATGACCTATTTTTTTAATGTCTCCCCTCGCATGAACAAAGTTTACACATGCCATTATATCGAACATTATTATAATATAATGAATTGAAGTCCTGCAAAGCTGTTACTCTAAATACTTCACTAGTTGGAAATCTCTTTGGTTTTCCATAAATCACTTCCAGAACCTATTTCATTTCTGAAGTATTTTGAGATTTCCATATTTGAATTTATTTATAACCCCCACCCCAGATTGGAAGACCATAAGTAATTAATGATTCAAACAAAGCTTTATAAACCTGCTCGATTACAGTTATGTTTAAAAAAGTTCTAAGTTGCCTAAATTCCTCGCTAAATTCATACATGGTTCTTCTCAACTTGTCAATTTAAATGTCCACATGACAGTCCCATTTTAGGCACTGATCAATTTGTAATCCCAGGTATTTGATATCATAGGTGTTGGATATTTTCAAGTTGCGGTTGCAGATGAAGTTCATTTGACATGTATGGATAGTTAAAGCACTGAAATCTGGTTGGCTACTATTTTTCAATGAAAAAGAAATGTATGTGGTTTTTCGAGTGTTTAAGCTTAAGAGATTAGAATTTAACCAGCCGTGTTTATATTTGATTTGGCCTTCTGCCACTTCTTTTGTTGGTTTAGCCACTGTCACCTCTGTGTCTTTGCAGTAAGAAACCATTAGGACTTCAGAATTATTTAGGTTCAATAGACTATTAATGTAGATCTTATAAAGAGTAGAGCACCTAAAATTGTGCCTTGTGGTATTCCTATTGGCAGAACTCTAGGCTCACTATTCCGAGTTATATAAGTTAAGAGTTATATACAATTTCTTCAGCGACAGCATAGGTCCATCACCTACCCTATAGCGGGGGTGGCGCTCCAAAGTTGACTACTTTTGAAAAAGCATGCTTCTGCAAAACATTTTTTTTTTTCGTTAAAACATATGCGAATCGAACTGAAAACCTGCGGCTATTCATCACAAATATAATATGACTGATTTTTGGTATATTTTTTATAGATGGGCTATTGCGCATTTTTAAAATACAGGGTTTCATCCCTTAAAAACACACCTTCATATTGTCTGAACTGCTAATGCAAGCATGTTCAAATTTTAAGAGATTATTCATGTAGGGTTTCCATTCAAAAATTCCTATATGTTTTTTGAGATAATAATAATAGATGTAGATATTCTGAATTTATGTATTTTAACACATAACTTGGGCTACATATTTTTTGTATCAATCATTCTGTTTTTCTTTCCATGTTTTTCGAACGAGTGCATATTAAGAATATTGAAAAAAAAAATTGAGAAAAGGTAAAGTGTTTACTACCAAAAAAAAAAACAATATGTTTTAGGAAAAATTCAAAAATATCTAAAAATGCTGATGTCTCAAAGAAGACAAAACTTTGCATCAAGGTAAATGTTGTCAAACAGCTCCCACATGATCCCATTATCACTAATTAAAAACTTCCTATCGATGTACCAAACACCGTATATACATGTATGTCGAGAGTGAAACGCCCCTTGTTTATTTATTTATTTATTAACGTATCAACATTTACAAGTTAACTTAAACTAACTAACCTAAAACAGCTCTTTTTGCACGACTCTTAAATTTTTTATGGGAAACATTAAAGAATTCTAGTGAATCACAAAACTTATTCACATTCGCTGATACTCTGTTAACAGGACTATACAATAAGTACCAAGAATTACAAATTGGTATATGCATCAAGGTCTGCCTACGTGTTGGATATCCAGGTATACGAAATCGAAAAGTTTCCAAACATTCTGGACTCTTGATATAGTAGTTTAATTAAATGCAAAGCATATATCATAGTATTCTCTTCTGCGAACAAGAGATGCTAAGTCTAGGTATAACATAGTCTGATCATTATCAAGTTCAATACCATTGCAAAAAAGTTTATATCTAGCATATTTTATAAATTTAAGTTGAACATTTTCAAGTCTATTTATATGAACCTGATAATATGGCGACCAAATTATGTTTGAGAATTTCATACATCTGTCAAAACTGGTATTCCAACAATAAATTGACATGTTTTGATTGTTGATTTGAACCAATCAGATTGTAATTAAGCGATAATTTGCACTAGTGCAAATTATCAGATAATTGCATACTAACTGGTGCGAAAACTGGTGTTTTGACATTTTTTGACAAAAAATTTAAATTTTTGATTTATGAAATTCTCTCATTAAATACAACTCGTGCAAAGGAAATATATTTATAATTTTCGACAAATTTGCACTCATGCGTTTTTAACTGAAAAAGGCACTCGTGCACTACGTGGACTCGTGCTCTTTTTCAACTAAAAATGCATTCGGGCAAATTTCCCAAAAATTATCAATAATTTCCATTGCATTAGTTATATTACTATTGAAAATTCAAGGATGGATCGAACCAGCGACGTATACAATACCTTCAGAGCAAACACACTCCTAAAGTCTTTACTGGTTCTTTTCATAAAACCTAATATTCTATTAGCCCTACCTATTATATACTCAAAGTGCTCGATGAACGTAAGTTTAGTGTCCAAGTAAACGCCAAGGTCCTTAACAACAAATACCTCAGCAAGAGATGGAATATTCCACAGGTATAGTATTCATCAAGCGGGTGAAGCGCATAAAGCAGCATTTGTCGATATTAAGTGACATTTCGTTTAGGTTACACCAATCGTATACAATGTCCAGATCATTTTGCAGAAGAAGAATATCACGAGTGGATTATACTTCCAGAAATATCTTTAGATCATCGGCAAACATCAGAAAATTGGAGGAAAGTAGATGGCCCAGGTCATTGATGAAAAAACTGAACAAGAAAGGTCCCAAATGAGATCCCTGAGGAACCCCAGATGTGACATCGAACTTATCCGAGAGATAACCATCAATTCTCACCTGCTGAATCTTACCTGACAAAAAAGACTCCAACCAAGAAATTAAAGTAGGTATCCACAATGCCATAACCGGACAACTTTGAGAGTAGAAGAGTATGATTGACCTTATCAAAGGCCTTACTAAAGTCAGTATATATAGTATGTATCTCACAACCGTTCTCGAATGATCTATTGATAAAGTTAGTGAATAGAAACAAGTTGGAATCAACGGAGCGGCCGGAGGTGAATCCATGTTGCTGATTTACTATGACTTGATGGAAGGCAACCGTTGTATTGCATTATTATTCACTTCCCACGTTTGTTCAATGTTACCCTTGGCTGCAAGAATGTTATCGTTATAGAAGTTATTCTTTGTTCTTTTTATTAAGATTAAGGTGCTTATTCTATAATTTTTAGTTTCTATGTTGTTGGTATTCGTTGTTTGTCACGTTCTTTTATGAGCTGTATTCTTTCTCGAGAGATCTAATCCTTTTTCTTGTTGGTTCTGATGTGTACACTCATACATTTCTTTGTAGTACTTATGGCCGTTTCCACCAACTATTTTAGGGGAGCCTTAACGATAAGCATTCCCTAAAATGACATTTTTACATGGAAAAATGTTAGTTTAAAGAATACTTATTGTGGAAATGGCTATTAAACTTACAAAATATTTAATTTTCAAAACCATTTTTCAAGCCATTGGATGAATATTGTCCTCTGAATAAATATCATCCATAGGGGTATGGTTTAAGATCATTGCATAGGTAGTTGTCTATTTTAATAAAAATATGATCTATAATTATTGTGGCTGAATCAGCAGTAACCCTTGTTGGGGAGTTTATTAGAGGTACCAGTCTGTAACTTGCGGTAATATTTATGTATTGTTGAATGTTACCCTCGCCTTCATTTTTTAGGTCTAAATTCATATCTCCCACAAGTATACTAATTTCGAGACTAATTTGACAATTTTCGAGGGAGAATCCACCTATCTAATTTTGTACACCAAAAATTCTAAAAATCTGAAAATTGTTAATTTTCATGTTATTGTCCCCAAAAAAATTCTAATAAACTCCAAAAATCCCTAAAAATTGGGCAAGCTCTTGAGCATGCGCAATAGATAAAAATTCTAAATTATTTCTAAAAAATTTTAATTCAATTCTAAAAAATACTAAATAGTTAATTCTAGAAATTTCTAGAAAATACTAAAAAATTCTAAAAAATTCTAAAAAATACTGATAACTCTAAAATTCAATCAATCAATTTGTAATCGAAATTCCAAGGTGATTATCCCCTCGGGGGAATTCACCTACCTTATTTTGTACACCAAAAATTCTAAAATTCTGAAAACTGCCAAGGACCCCGCAATATTTAAATGGAAATTGGTTACCCGTGATATTTGGATGAAATTTAAATATGTTATTGGGGATGCTGTTAGCAACATTTTTTACCATGGGCACAACCCTTTATATATGACAGGTGAGGCGTGGTTAGCTGTCAAATATTGAAATCTTATATCCGAAAGCAGAGTGACTCTGACAGATTTTGATGAACGAAGTATCAATGTCCACTAAGTCGACCAAGTTGAGTCGAAAAATGTCAACCAATTTGACACCTGTCAAAACCCTGCCAAACGGCAGTACTCATCTTTTCCCGTTTTCAATATTTTATGATGTCATTTGACATTTTTAAGTTGTATGTAAATTCTAAATTCAAAAATTAAAAAAAAAAAAAAAATGACAGAACTGTCAAAACCTGTCATTTGTTTTAGTAGAAAAAAATACTCTAATCTGGTTCTTTTTTGTTTCAAGGTAGTTTATTGGTGATAAAACATACCGGGTGTTTTTCAAAATACGCTCACCCCTATAAGTTTTTTATTTTTCATAATAAACAAAAAATGAAAATTTGGCGTGTTTATTTATGACCCGGATATGCATTATTTGACGTATTCAATTATTTATTATCACTTCCGGTTTCACCGGAAGTGACCGTAACTTTCTTATTTTGAATGAGATGCCAGGTATATTTTCCCCTATTTCAATAGAAAACTACATTACGAGTACAATGACACCTCATTTGTCACTTTTTGACATTTCATCTCTAAATTATTTAAATTTTTACTTTATAATCTAGAGCGCCATGAATTAGTTAAAATGCTCAATTTTGCTTCAAGGAACCTGGGAAAATTTGTTTTGATCTTATTTTGTATTTTATATCCTCAACAGACTCATTTAAAGATAGTAGAAGCGCATTTTTGTAATTATCTCAATTTTGTCAAATGGAAAGGGTGTGGCTTATTACAATATTCCAAAAGAGCGTTTTCTAACGAGCAATTATTCAGTACCACACAATCGCTAGTTCATCTCTCAAATGAAGAATTTTCTTAGCATTCTAAATATTTTTGGAAAATTTTAGTTTAATATTTGAATAAACTAGCGATTGTGTGGTACTAAATTGTTCGTTAGAAAATGCTCTCTCGGAATATGCGAATGAGCCATACCCTTTCCATTTGAAAAAATTGATATAATTCCAAAAATGCGCTTCTACGATCTTTAAATGAGTCTGTTGAGGATATAAAATACAAAATAAGATCAAAACAAATTTTCCCAGGTTCCTTGGAGCCAAATTGAGCATTTTAACTTATTCATGGCGCTCTAGATTGAAAAGTAAAAATTTAAATAATTAGGAGATGAAATGTCAAAAAGTGACAAATGAGGTGTCATTGTACTTGTAATGTAGTTTTCTATTGAAATAAGGGAAAATATACCTGACGTCTTATTTGAAATAAGAAAGTTACGGTCACTTCCGGTCAAACCGGAAGTGATAATAAATAATTGAATACGTCAAATAATGCACATCCGGGTCATAAATAAACACACCAAATTTCATTTGTTTATTTGGAAAAATAAAAAAGTTATAGGGGTGAGCGGGTTTTGAAAAACACCCGGTATATCAATAGATTCTGAAAGTTGTCAAAATGTGACATGCATTGACTTTATTTGATGTTTTATCACCAATAAACTACCTTGAAACAAAAAAGAACAAGATTACAGTATTTTTTTCTATTAAAAAAAATGACAGGTAAGTATTGACAGTTCTAGCATTTTTTTTTTCATATTTTGAATTCAGAATTTAAATACAAGTTAAAAATGTCAAATGACATCATGAAATATTGAAAACGGGAAAAGACGAGTGCCGCCGTTTGGCAGGGTTTTGATAGGTGTCAAAATGGTTGACATTTTTCGAGTTAACTTGGTCAACTTAGCAGAAACAGATTTTTTGTTCATCAAAATCTACAATAGTTACTCTGCTTTTGGATATAAGATTCCAATATTTGACAGCTAACCACGCCTTACCTGTCTTATATACAGGGTTGTGCCCATGGTAACAAATGTTGCTTACGGCATCCCCAATAACATAAAGGACCCTTGTGTCAAAAAATTCAAAAAAATTCCAAAAATTCCAAAAATCCCTACAGATTGCGTGGGCTCTTGAGCATGCGCAATAGGTGAGAATTCTAAAAAAAAAATAATTCAATTCTAAAAAATAGTAAACAATTCTAAATAATTCCAGAAAATTCTAATAAATACTGGTAGTTCTAAAAAACTCTAAGAAATTCCAAAAAATTCTATCAGTTTGTACAGGGTGTCCCAGATTCGAGGGTGACCATTGAAATATCGGAAACTATAAGAGATACGAGGTCGGTTAAATTATGGCAAAGTTGCGCAATTTTATGATCAATAAAATGCCGCTTTGAAATTTGAAAAATTCCGAATACTTCCGAAGATATTCGAAAAAAACCGAAATTTTGCAAAATTATTTTTATTTTTTCCTGAGTTTATTTGAAGACCAATTTTAAAATAAATGTGAGATGGCGGAAAAAGTCCTAAAGATATTTTGTCCTAAAGCGCGAACGTCCTAATGGGCGGTCGCCCGACAGGGTTCGGCTAGCATCGGCATTGATCGGAATTCTTGGGATCTCAATTCTACATAGAATTAAGGAAAGGAAAGTGGTAAATTTGCCAACGTCGCATTTTATAAGGAAATCGCAGCTGGCGGTGAGCGGTTATTCAATTGTTTATCATTGTATTTGTGTGAATATTTTTGAGATGTTTTTGAGTTTTTAAAGTGTGTTGGTGAATTATTAAGTCTAAATTATATCAGATACATTCAATTATGACCTCCAATCACTACTGTTGTGTTCCTAAGTGCAAATCTTGGGCTAAAAAAGATGCTGACAAAGGGTTGAGTTTCCACATATTTCCCTCTGGGGGCTCACCGGTTTATTTGGAAATGAAGATGGGAAAATAGTTAGTGTCGAGAAGAAGAGCCTGGATTTTGAAACTTCGTATTGGCAAACCAGTCACCAAGTTCATGAAAGTGTATTCCTCTGCATTTCATGCAAGAAGTTTGTGTTAAGGTAAACAAGCATAATGGATATTTTTGTGCCCTAGCTTTCTTTTAGGCCTGTTCTCAGGCATTGATTAAGTACCTATTATCTATTTTTAAAATGTTTTGTTTGAAAATATTGATTGTTTTTATTATTTACAGGTGAGAGTACAGGTGGAGGTTGGATATTGAAAAAAACAGCTGTGCTATCCCAGAATTTGCCTTCTTCTACAGTGATCCATCAACCCAGCCAAAAAACAGATTCCATGTGTGCTAAAAGACTTGCCAAAAGGAAAAGAAATCAAAATTCTAGTGAAAGCAATACAAGTAATGAATGTAGTGATACTTGTAATCGATTAATAAACTCTTCTGAGACAGACATACAAATAGACGAGCAAACAGCAGAAAGTGTCAAGTTTTTATTAAATTCTAATTACCCATTATTATAGGCAAGTTTGTGGTCAAGCTATTTGACTTTGGTAATTCAATTTTTACCTATTTATAAATGAAAATAAAGAGTTATTTATGAAATAGTCATTAATTTATTGCACATACAAGTTACTCAAATTCAGACATTATAAGGGACATATTCTGCTTTATTAATTTCTTTGGGAATATAATAGCTATTTATGTACCAAGGGGATTATGTAGATTATAATGCCCGAAGGCGAAACTAGCCCGAGGGCCTATGGCCCAAGGAATATATTTCGCCTGAAGGGCATTATAGTCTTGAAATCCCCGTGGTGCATACAATGCTTTATTTTCTACTCAACACAATGTTTTTTCATCAATTTGTTATTAACAAAATCAGTTAAACTTGTGTGACAGAATATTGTTTTGTATTTTGACATGTACCTGTACCTGTGACCTGTACCTGTACCTGCGACCTGTACATAGAAACGAAATACATTAATATATCTATAAACATCTCATAAGGCAAGGCAACGGTGGTGGTCCTGTGGGTTGACGCGCTGGACTACATGGGAAACATTGATGGTAGACCGGGTTCGAATCCTGGCTAGACCGAAAATTATTTTCGGTCAGACATTTAGTGGCTGCCTAGGGTAAAGTGCAAATTAATAGAACAACAACAACAAAAACACCTTAAGGTATTATAAGCGGGCGTTATAGATCATAACGCCCGTTATGGATCAGGTTGTTATAGGTGTGTTAACGTATTTCGTTTCCTAGGTATTATGGATCTATAATAGTAAAGTAGAAAATAAATAAAATACTGACATTGAAAATTCAACTGTATCTACTATAATGAGAAAAATACAATTCAATTTATCTACATGAATTATCCAACCGGCTAATATGACTATATTTAAGCTGGGTTCGGCTTGCACACTCCGAGTAACTCCGTTCGCACTTCAGCCGTTCGGGTATTGCCTTTTAACGAATCAGACAACGGCTGGAGTGCGAACGGAGTCACTCGGAGTGCACGGAGTGTGCAAGCCGAACTCAGCTTTAAATGTGCATACTAGAACTGGGTTCGGCTATTCAGCGCGGAGTTGGAGTGGAGTGAACAGAGCTAATGGAGTCACCCCTAATACGGTAAAAGGCAATACCCGAACGGCTGGAGTGCGAATGGAGTCACTCAGAGTGCACGGAGTGAGCAAGCCGAACCCACCTTAGGTGACGTACACCCGCTAAATTGGTTTAAATTTACGTGGCAACGTCTACGATCGTACGATCCTTGAAGAGACGGACTATTTTGCTTTTAAGACTGAGTTCAGCTTTGTACTCCACGGAGCGGAACGGTATGAACATGGATATCGTGACGGCGACGTCATACGCAGAGTGTGCCCTGAATAAGTTCATGCCGTCTAAGCCGAACACAGATCGAAAAAAATCCTCAAACCCCTTATCAGTAACTAATCTCAATAAGTTGATAAGTAATTTCTCTGGTTCTCCATCCATCCATCCAAAAGGGAGCAAGCTCAGGGTCAGAGTACGTGCTCGAATAAAATCTTAACGTTTCGAGCGCACTCGGACTGCTCGGAGTTTACCGAGTGTAAAGCCAGTGCATGTGCAGAAGCTAGTGTCTGGATAGGAATTAGCGAATTAGCTATCCAAGTGCTCCTAAATAGTTGAAGAAGAATAGTCATTCAGATTTTTTTCATTACTAGGAATAGGAATACTAGAAGACTGCTGGCTTTACGTTTACTTGGGGATGTATTTGCAGCGAATCATGACTGGCTAATGTTATATTAGATTTGGATGCTATTCAAGCAAGAACACTTATTGCTTATTGAGCTGAAAGTTTTTTTTTTTTTTTTTTACGGATATGCGCACTCGCAAGGAAATGTCCTATCACGCTCGAGAAGCGGCAATGAGGTATGCCATTTCAGTAGCAAGCCTCAACCCTTGGCGTAAAATGTATTAGCCGGGTTTAAAACAGTATAGGTTAAAAAAACGAATTCCTAAACGTTATAATCTTGTAAAAATCACATTTTCCACATTCAAAATCGACGAAAAAACAAGCACAACCTGAATCGCAAGCATCCCATCGAGGCTTGCGGGTGACGTCACCACTATAAGAGGTTATGCTGCTAATAGTGGTGACGTCACTCGCAGGCCTTGCCGACTCGAGAATTGGCGAACGTACGCCTTATGAGGATAAACAATCCTATTAGTTTATGATTCTTGCTATTCAAGTAAAAAAAAAATTTGATCAGTTAATCATTAACTGAATAGAGATGTTTTCTCATTATTAGAAAATGGAAATTATTGGCTTCACGTTTACTTGGTGGTCAGAAGCTGAATTGTTTCTGGATAGGACTTAGGTGCTCTAATTGCTCCTGAATAGTCGAAGAAAAACTTGAATAAGTTATCTATTATTTGAATTACAGATTTTTTTTGCATTATTAGGGAACTGCTGGCCTAACGTTTACTTGAGGGTGTAGGTATTTGCAGCGAATCTGATAACAGTGGCTATAATGTTGTATTGGAATTGGGTGCTATTTAAGTGCTCCTGAATAGTCAAAGAAAAACTTGAACTATTCAGAACTTCGACTTTTAGGAGCACTTAAATAGCACCAAATTCTAATAGGTACAACATTTCAGCCACGGTTATCATCAAGATCGCTGCAAATACATTCTTAAGGAAATGTAAAGCCAGCAATTCCCTAATAATTAAAAAAAAAATCTGTAATTTATTTGATAATTAACTGATTCAAGTTTTTCTTCAAATATCAATTCAGAAGCACTTAAATAGCACTAATTCCTATCCATAGCATAGGTAAACATTGTAGCTTCTGATTCACCACCAACTAAACGTGAAGTCAATAATTTCCTAATAATGAAAAAAAAATCTGTAAATAAGTTAATAATTGACCGATTCAAGTGTTTCTTCGACTATTTAGGAGCACTTAAATAGTAGGTACCTGGTACCTACCTTATTTATATCCAGAAACATTTTAGCCTCTAACATACCACCATCAAATAAACGTGAAGCCAACAATTCCCTAATAATGAAAAAAAAAAATCTGTAATTCAATCAATAATTAAGTAACTGATTCAATTTTTTCTTTGAGTATTTAGGAGCACCTAAAAAGCACCTAATTATTATATAGTCCCCGAAGTTTTTTTCCACAATGGGACAGCTAGGTTTATTGAACTAATATTCTCGGAAATCAATAAATAATACAACCCCATACAATTTCAAATCTAGGAAGATAGGTATTTTAGATAAATGTATTATTAACTTTACATTTATAAATAATTTTACATGTCTGTATGGACTCTATGCTTTAATATTAAGTATATATTTCTAGATCTAAACTCCATAGTTAATAAAAATAAAGTTCACCACCATTCACTAAATACATTTTTTAATTTAAATTTAATTTATGTTTATTAATTATCAGCTGATTACACCAGATGTTCCTGCTCCGCGCGCCCGCCGCGTACACAAATCTTTCAACTACTCTTGCTTCGATAATACGATAATACTGGCAACACTGTTTTTAACTTTCCGAAGGCGTTCGGCCAAAATCGTAATTTTAGGAAAAAGTAGAATTAGGACATTTGTGGCGTTCCCATAAATGTCACTTCATCGTTATTACTTCTTCCCCTTTACAAGATGTTGCTACCATATTTCAGATTCAACGTTTCGTCTTTGGGCGGCCATCACCAACTTAATTTTTTTAAATTCGACCCTGGATCTTTTATTTCAGATTTTCAGAGCTTCTGATGTCCCAAAATCTATGACGTATCGCATTTATTCGAAAACATATATTTTTTTACTATTTATTAATTTCCTACCAAAATTCTCTTATCTGTCTCTAACACATTTAGTTCTTATGGAAAGTGCCAATAATATAAATTTTTCGAATAAATGCAATGCGTCATAGGTTTTGGGACATCAGAAGCTCTTAAAATCTGATATAAAAAATAGGGATCCGTATTTAGAAAAATAAAGTTGATGATGATGGCCCAAAGACGAAACGTCAGATTTTAAATTTGATGGTAGCATCTTGTAGGGGAGAAAAAATGGCAATGACGAAGTGATATTTTTTTTGAAATATCACTTCAAATAAAGTCAAGAAAAAATAAAAAGCATTTTACAAAATTTCGGTTTTTTCCGAATATCTTCGGAAGTATTCGGAATTTTTCAAATTTCAAAACGGCATTTAATTGGTCATAAAATTGCGCAACTTTGCCATAATTTAACCGACCTCGTATCTCTCATAGTTTCCGATATCTCAATGGTCACCCTCAAATTTGGGACACCCTCCCTGTACACCAAAATTCTAAGGTGGTTTCCCCTTCGACAAATTTCATGTTCAGAATTGAGTATTATATTCTCGACCATATTCAAATCGTTAAGAATCCAGGCCCAATCATAGGATAAATCATCAGGATGGCATCCCAAATATTTTTTCAAAACAGTGTAAGTATTCACTATCTCAGCCATTGTGTAAGCTTTTAAACTTGTCTTTCACTTCTGGATTATTTCCAGACTTTTGGAAGCAGAGTTATGTCTCACCTATTTTTTAATCAGGGTTAAGAATTGATGTGAAAAATTATCATAGTGTATCCATATTGTCATCTATCTTTAAATGTAAAGGGATTATCGTCGATGAGCAGCACAGTTTTAGAGGGGGTAATTCTATACTAACAAATTTGCTTGTGTACCATAGCAGTCGGATGCCTTGGAGAGGGGAGAATCAAGTCGATGGGGTGTATATGGATTTCTCCAAGGCATTTGATAGGGTAAATCACTTGTTATTGATTTTTAAGTCATAATATGAAACATAGGTTTTTCTGATAGATTACTGATTACTAGAGTGGCTGCTTAGTTTTCTTGGTGATAGAAGGCAAGGGATTAAAATTGGTCATTTTATATCTAAAAGGATTGAGGTATCTTCTGGGGTCCCCCAAGAAGGACACTGCTCTCCGTTACTCTTCAATCTGTTTGTTAATAACCTTAAAAAGGTTTTGAAGTATTGCTAGTTTTTAATATGCGCTGATGGTCTGAAACTTTTTGCATTTATTGCTAGTGAACTAGATAATATCAGTTTATTATAACAAGACCTTAATGACTTTTCTCAGCGGTGTCAGAGTAATTTGTTAGATTTGAATATAGATAAATGTTTTCAAATTTCTTTTGACAGGAAAAAAAAATAGAAGCGTTACACATTCAACGGGCAAAAGCTTAAAATAAATGATGTGGCTAAAGACTTAGGTATACTATTTGATCCTAAATTGAGTTTTAATAATCATACAAACTATTTGGCAGTAAGGGCTAATAGAATGTTAGGTTTTACTCTTAGGAAATGTAGGGGGTTGTCTTTGAAGGAGGTAAAATCAGTATATGCTGGATTGGTGAGATCACAACTTAAGTATGGGTCAATTGTATGGACACCCCAGTATAATGTCTATAAGTAATTGCTGAAGAGTTTCCAAAAAAAATTCTTGAAATATTGTACCTAACGAGGTAATTACATTTTAAATCCAAATCTCATTGCTAACTATGACTATTCTCAAATAGATATTAGATTATCTTAAGCTGCTTCCATTGGACAAAAGGAGAATAAGGTTTGACATTTGCTTTACATTACACTATCACGAGTTAAATCTTTAATTCCCCAGAAAGTCCTTAGACAAAATAGTTTATTTCTAAAAGAAAAACTCGAAGTCTTCCTCCACAAATATTTTAATAAATTAAAATTAATAGGAGCCCAACCAACATGTTTCGAGATTATTAGAATCTCATCATCAGGGGATATACTCCCGGACTAGAGTAGCTTGATCAGCAAATTTTAAATTGAAGAATTAGTCCATTTCTCAAAGTGGAGGTGAAATGGAATTAAATTTTCACTTTCTTCCACATAATTCATTCAAAATTTCATCCTTTTTTTGAATAATTTCCAGAACTATGTACGTGCTAACTGCTAACTTATGTCTTCTTGTTGTAATTCATTTAAATCATTTCTATGAGGTTCTTGTATTTTCATCTCGATTTTCATACATCCAATGAAAACTGATTTGCTCACTCATCTAGAAACGTTGCTCTTTCCTCAGGGGTTATTAATCCCATAATTGTCTTTTTCTATTTTGGTGTCATATCGAAGTCTTTTCGACACTAAAAGTAGTTTCGAAAAGAAGCTCTTTGTGACACTCCTTTTTTACTTATCGGAGGTTGGTAACACTAGCTGATTGATGGCCATTGAACTGTCATTCGCGATAAAAAATAATAGAAGATTTCTATATTTGGCATGTAGTGTTGCCAACCTAAACATATGAAATCAGGAAATATGAGAATAAAATTTCCAAGAAAAGTTTGTTTTATTCAATTAAACAATACCAAAATAGAAAAAATAGTATATAAATATTCGTTTCATAAGTCATTTTATCGCACTCGCCCTTTAGAAAACTCGCCTCCGGCTCGTTTTCTAATATAGGGCTCGTGCGATAAAATGACGTCTTATGAAACTTGTATTTTAATGTACTATTTTCTATTTCATATCAATCATAAATGACAAGATTTTTAATTTATGAACTGATTATTTATTTCAGAAATGTATTTGTGGCATCGAAAAATTCCATTCTACAGTACAACACCAAAACAGGAAAATTAGTTTACTCCTACAAAGGATGGGATACCGATATCGTAGGACTAAACTTTGGTATCATTGACAATTTAGGATGTATTGCGGCTTGTTCCAAAACTGGAAAAGTTATTATTTGGACAATCACAAAACGAGTCAAATTGTATGAAGGGGTAATCATTATTTCAATATTTTTTGATGACGATTATTAATTATGCATTGTTTTTTCTTAGAAAATTCCAAAACAAAACATAATTTTCTTTCAACTAATAACGTGGGACTTGGCTAATGAACTAAACGTTTTGATGGGGTTTAAAAAGAAGACCGAAATACGTTTTTCCGTGAGGAACATTAAGCAGAAATCAGAAGAGCAGAGGAAAATAATTTTTAAAATTCCCAAACAAAAATGCTATATCGATGTGTGCCAAGACAAGTATTTTTCAGTTGTTGCTAAAAATACTGTTTATTTTGTTAACTTGCAAACATTGAAAGTTTCTAGGTAAGTTTTTGTCTTGCACGAATACATTTTTGTCATGCAAATAGTTTCTTTCAGACACTCTATGCAAGAAAACAACAGAAAATTCACATGCGTATCTTGTCATCCGAAAGACGAAACAGTTTTAACAGGAGACGACACAGGACGTATAGTCATGTGGCAAAATATATTTTCCACCAAAAAAACCCAGGCAATTTACCATTGGCACACCCTGCCTGTAAAATCGCTAGCATTTTCAACATTGGGCAGTTACTTTTACAGCGGAGCCGACGAATCCGTCCTTGTCAAATGGCAATTGGACAATCCGAACCGGAAGCAGTTTTTGCCAAGGCTTCCGGCTGGTATTTGTCAGTTAACAGTGTCTGATAATAATGCCTATACTGCTGTGGCGACAACCGATAATGCTGTGAGGATTGTGGACTCGAGGATGAACCAAATTAGTCTCATACAGCATTTGGTTTTGGGTAATCAGTTTGAAAGTGGGATTATTTACGATCCTATAACGAGGGCCTTGGTTATGAATGGCAACATTGGTTGTGTACAGTTTTATTCGCCCAATGACATGTCTTTGTTGTATAATGTAAGTGATTTATTGATAGTTCCAAAATGTGCTCTTTCAAATAAGAAACTTCTAGTTTCTGACTCAGAATTAGCCCTTAACTTAGTACATATTTACTTTTATAGGTAGACATAGTAAATCAAAATAAAATTACCGATGAAAGAGAATGTAAACTAGAAAACACTGACGTTCAAAAAATAGCTTTGAGTAAAAGTGGTAAATGGCTGGCTACTGTAGAAGAAAGAACCGAACTCAATGTTTGTAAAGAAATCAGACTCAAATTCTGGCATTTTAATAGTGAAAATCAGAGGTGAAACATTGAATAAAAATTTTGGATAAATTAAAATAGTTTATTTTTCAGTTATGAGTTAACAACTTCTGTAGAGTTTCCTCACGAGTCATCGATCAATTCCATAGCGATACAGCCGTCAATTGAAGAGGACAATTTGAAATGTATCACTGTGGGAAATGATAAAATGTTCAAAATCTGGCAATTGTTTCAAGTCACTTCTGTTCACAGTAAGTATTCTAGACAAAATTAATATTTTGTTTTCAAATTGATTATAAAAAAGTCAACTTTTTGTTCATCCAAATTGTGTTGTTTCTATCAAATCAAAAAAAGCTTTATTGATTGGAAAATTATACATCTTATTATAAAAGTAGTTCATACAAGCTTATTCTAATGTAATAAGCCATATTGAATATTGAATAAAATGGAACAAGAACAAATCTAGTGTATCAGTGGAACACTATAGTAAAACTATAATTTGAAAAGTCATCAATTGAGTAGAAGGCCTTGGAAAACAGTACAGCTTTGGGTTCTCTTCTTAATTTTATAAACCTTGATTCACTCGGATATTTTACGGTAAGTGATTGAATATTTTCTTACTGTTGTAAAATATTGAATTTTGTGTTAGGGTGTAAAATGGAATCGGTAAGCTCATTTTGCATGTTTGTCTAGTGTTGTATACAGAGGAAGAGAATTTCAAGGAAAATAGTTTGTCACTGTTCTTGAAAATAAATAAAATCTATTACATATTTTCATCTACCGTTTGACGGGCTATAACTTTTTCAGAGAGCATCTTAGGGCATATGTTCATAGGAACTTTTTTTCTTATTTTCATATGTAGTATCACGTTAGCTTAAGAAATATTAAGAGAGAGTACATTTGCATCCGTCCACTCCTTAACCCTAATAAGATCACTCCTTGCGTCCGCTTCCAGCTCTACAGGATTTTTATTCATCCAAAGTATTGTAGAATCATGGCCATTTAAGGGTTTTTCCTTTATTTTAATTTCAGTTAATTCCTTAATGTACAGGGTGGCCCATTTTCGATGTTTTAATAGGCTATATCGAAAACCAGCAGAGATATCAAAAATCTGGGAGCACATACTCAAGCTCTTTTTTTGAGAAAATAACAATGGCGAAGACAAATCACGGCTAACTTGATGCGTTTAGGAAATACAGGGCACTTTCCAAATTTTGTCCAATTTTGAAAGAATCTCTAATTTCCTTATTATTCAAGATATCCAAAAACGAAAAATACTTTCTATAGGCAGTTTTTCAAGGAGAATCCAGTGGCATGACCAATTTTTATCCAGATGCCTCCGATTTTGAAATATTGACCAAAGTTGTGTTTTTTTAAATGGGACACCCCGTATATTATTCTTTTATTGAATAGCTCTTTGTGAGCTGATTTCAATGATATAAGATTTTATACCTTTACCTTCTATAGTTTTGGGGAAAAAAAAATTAATTCTGTTTTTCCATAAGAAACAATGAGCTAGAGAGAGATAAGTCATTAAATAAATTATTTGTTGCCTTTTTATCACCCCCCGATTCATAGTTCAAATTAAAAAGAAATTAGCTGAACTGAAAAATTAAATTAAGAATTAAGAAATTTGTAGCCGATTCATAGTTCAACTATCTCTTTCCAACTCGTTGTTTCTTATGGAAAAAAGGATTTTATTTTTTTTCTCCAAAACTATTGAAGGTAAGGGTATAAAACCTTATATCATTGAAATCAGCTCACAACAACAAGCGTGACTACGATCCTTCAATGAACATTTTTAGTAAATCAAATCATATCCAGTTTTTTAATTAAATATAAATGGAGGAAATCGTTTGTGACCTAGCAGACAGAATGGCTAATGTAAAAGTTAATTAAAAGGTTGGACATGATTAAAATTCAAACCTCAGAACTCTAGATTCAGGAATCACCGGAGGTTTCCGATTTTTAACTAGCAGGTTGAGCGAAACACTTGACTGGGTAAAAATGAACTTAAGACCTGGCTTCTAGGCTCAAATCTTAGTCGAGTCTAACCCAAACTCTGCCTTAACTTTAAAGTAGCTACGTATTCTGTCTGTTCTGCCACGATATGGACTTTTATCACACTAGTGTAGTAAGAAAAGAAGTGGATTTCAAATCATGAAAACTTTTATTGGAAACAAAAATTTAACGGAAACTAACTAGGTAGATCAAATAACTTGTGAACCAGTAACATAAATAAATAAAAATCTAACAAATACCTACCTAATCAAACATATCTAGTAATACAGTTGATAGTAAGAGCTTGAGCGTGAGCTAATTTTTCCAGTGGCTTAGTTAACAAAAAGTTTGGACCCAACTAGTATTTGAATCTCTCTATATATAGATTATCAGGCTTAAGGCTTAAGTTGGGTTTATACAGACACATAACAATCATAACCATAACATAATATAACATAAGATAAAAAGTTGACCTTATGGAAACCCCTTATGGGCATGGCGTTAATACATAAAATAACATAACATAAGAAATAAGAAAAATGGTTAACTTTTAACTTTTAGTCTTATTTTATGTCAAGATTTTATGTGAAAACGGATCTGCGCATGCTTTTCCCTTGATGTCAACATTTGCCAGAGTATTTAACAAAATATTTAAAACGAAACACAATTATGTTCATTTTGGTTCCGGCTTTTGGTAATTTTTTGGAATTCGTGAGTCTACTGAATTAGTAATTAATAAAACTTTTAATTAGCTATTCTAGCTGGGTTCGGCTATTCAGCGCGGAGTTGGAGTGGAGTGAACAGAGCTAATGGAGTCACCCCTAATACGGTAAAAAGCTATACCCGAACCTTAACCCGAATGGCTGGAGTGCAAATGAAGTCACTCGGAGTGCACGGAGTGAGCAAGCCGAACCCACCTTCTGTCTGCTAGATCACAAACGATTTTCTTTATTTAAAGGTGAGGGTCAAAATATAGTTATCGTACAGGGTGGTCATTTTATCTTGATAACATTTTAAACTGTCATAATTTCTTTATTTTTAAAGTTATTTGAATAATAGTTGTTTTCCAAGTTTTTCATAGGTTGGACAAAAAATAAAAGACTAATAGATTTTGACAGGTTTGCACACAAATAGCATTTTTTGAAATGGAACACTCAGTAAATTTCAACTGAAAATATTGATTACCTACACAGATTACCTGCAAAGGTAGGTTGGTAGAAATAATTTTTCCTTAAAATCAATATTCAATAAAACACACTTCTGCATGTAAATATGTATAGTGTAAATTGTATTTAAGTGTATTGCATTGTATAAATTGCAATCAGAATGGAATATATTATCAAACAATTTGAAAATTTACTGTGTGTTCTATCCAAAAAAATGCTATTTGTGCGGCTAACTGTCAAAATATATTAGTCTTTTGTTTTTTGTCCGCCCTATCTAAAACTTGGAAGCCAACCCTACAGTATGTTTTTTTATTTATTTAAATAACTTTATTGTCTTTATTCAAAAATAAATAAATTATAACAGTTTGAAATGTTATCTAAATAAAATGACCACACTGTACATTAAAAATACAAAGGGTCCAAGGACAGAGCCCTGTGGTACTCCAGATTGAATCTACATCTCACTTGAAAGCTCATTCTTAAAATCCACACTTCCAACCCGCGCAGACAAGTAAGATCTGAGCCAGTCCAAAGCCACAAGCCCCTAACGCCATATCTTTTTAGTTTCCTCAGCAGTATGATTGACCATTGACGCGATCGCAAACCTTCGATAAATCACAAAACACTGCTGCGATTACCTATTCTTCATTATTCCTTACATACAATCCTCCCAGGTGGCCGATCCTCGGGCCAGGGAGTAGAGCTCCCCGATAGAACGAATGTTTTGTCCTTGTCAACGTAATCGAAAAATAAACGAGAATGATAAAGACGAAAATTTTGTTCTCTCGGGGAGTTCCACTCCCTGGCCCGAGGATCGGCCCGCAGAAAGGAAAATATAAACATAGCATCATTTGTTCCTGAAATCCGAACTGTTCAGCGTAAAGTAAGAGCGTGGTTCTAGAGCTACCACGTCTGAGAGGCAGAGGGGAAAATTCCACTTGAAAACTCGGTTAGTAAGTGCTAGATATCATAGGCATGCATAGTGTTATTTTTTTTAAAAAGATTAAAAATTATTTTTCACGTTGTGTTTGATTTTCCGTGTATATTTTCCATAAATGAAGCTTGGATTTTTAAAATTTCAAAATTTGTCGACTATACAGGGTGTCCCACGGTAGATGGCGTATTAGACGTTAATGGAAAACTAAAAATCTGATCATCCTGAAAAATTGGCAACCGGGATAAACGACCATGATCTACATTTTAAAAATATTTTTGTTTATACAGTGTTGCCGCTTCTACTCTAAACCAGTGGCAACATCGCTATTTTAAATGGAACACCCTGTATGTGATTACATATTTGGATTCTATTTAAAATTCTGAGCAGATTTCATGTGATATAGCCTATACCTAAGTTCAACTGTTTTGGAAATATTGACAGTTGAAAATTGACTTTTTGCAACTTTGACAGGCTGTAAAACCTGAACGGGTAATTTTAGAGGAAAACCGATTTTACATTCCTATCTTAGATTTTCATAAACTATCATTTGACACCAACTTTGAATTTAACCGGAGATTAAATTTACTTGGAATTTTTAATTATGGATTAAATCCAAAGTTGGTCTCAAATGATAGTTTATAAAAATCTAAGATAGGAATGTAAAATTGGTTTTCCTCTAAAATTGACCGTTTAGGTTATACAGCCTATTAAAGTTGCAAAAAGTCAATTTTTAACTGTCAATATTTCCAAAACAGTTGAACTTAGGTATAGGATATATCACATGAAATCTGCTAAGAATTTTATGTAAAATCCAAATATGCAATCACATACAGGGTGTTCCATTTGAAATAGTGATGTTGCCACTGGTTTAGAGTGGAAGCGGCAACACCGTATAAACAAAAATATTTTTAAAGTGTAGATTATGGTCGTTTATCCCGGTTGCCAAATTTTCAAATTGATCCGCTTTTTAGTTCTCCATAAACGTCTAATACGCCATCCACCGTGGGACACCCTGTATTGGCTATAACCTCTCTTGTCTCTTGTTTGGCTATGAAGAGCTTTTCCCTGCATTTATTTATCCATAATATTTAACTCCTCGCTACGCCACGCCACTGGATGAAACATGAAACCTTGATCGAACAAAGAACGTTATGCACACAACAGTCACCGCCCAGCAATTAATTGACCTTTTGTTTGGACGCCATATTGCGGTGCGCGAACATAGTTGCCAAAAGTAGAAAAAAAAATTACTAGCGTACTGTCAACATTAAAAACAGAAGTTACTGAATAAATTACATTTAAAATTTGAATTTGCCGCCCATTACGAATGTTTTTGAAAAAAAAGCCATCAATTTTAGCTTGTATTGAAGTATTGGGCAGAATAGAAATAATAGAATATCTACCTATTTACTACTTTCATCAATCAGAGACAGAAAGTGAACAAACAAAAAGGATAGCGAGGATCAATCATTTAGTTACTTTTGTTTTTAATGTTGATAACCCGCTAGTAATTTTTGTTTTCTTCTTTTGGCAACTATGTTCGCGCACCGCAATATGGCGTCCAAACAAAAGGTCAATTGATTTCCCAACAACAGGGACAGAGATACAGGGGGGGAGGAGGGGGAGCGTCCCCCCAATCCCCAATAGTGTCGGCCTAGTTGGTAAAAAATCATAATATGAATTTGGTAAAAGTTCCCCTCCCTACAATTAATTATTCCTTGAATTGAAATGCATCAAGAAATTAAGAACACTATTATTATTCTTTATTTTAGGTTTTCACGATTTTTCCAGTGTCCTCTTTGAAATTATATGTCCTTTCGAGCAGGAAAACATGTAGAAACAATAATTCCTATCACAATGATAGAAAATGATTAACAAAAACGTACCTACACTAATACAATACAAGTTACACATACTACTTATAAGTTAACATCACTTAACATATAATCTTTTTTAAAAGAATTCACTGTTTTTATGGACCTAACCTTAATTGGCAGATCATTATACCTACATAGCTCAATTTATAAATTTGCCGTCGAGATTCAGTTTTCGTCTGCCTTTGCGTCGGCCTCGCTGGGTACCGTAGTCTCTTATACTGACGGCGAACTGTGAGGCCGACGGCAAGTGTAAATGATTTTATGGGATGTCTAACATTCAGTTGGCTCGACGTACTCGACGACTACGCAAACGTAAACGGAATCTTGACGGTGAGTCTATAAATTGAGCTTAAGCTCTTAAAATATAATGAGTTTTGCGACCTATGTAATTTTGCTTAAGAAATATTGCGGAGCTTGACCATTTTTTATTTTCATGAATGAATATTAGTGTGTTAAACAGGAGAAGCTCCCACACTGGCAGCCATTGAAGTTCTTTCAACATATCCTTTATTGGTGTTAACCTTGGTTTTTTGAGTATCACCCTCAGACTTCTGTTTTGCAATTTCTGCAACCTAGAGAGTTCATTTTGTTTAAAGAGAAATAAAGTACTAGAAAAATAATGTAAATGTGGAAGTATTAATACATTAAATATAGTTTTTCTATTTTGGTGTCATATCGAAGTCTTTTCGACACTAAAAGTAGTTTCGAAAAGAAGCTCTTTGTGACACTCCTTTTTTACTTATCGGAGGTTGGTTACACTGGCTGATTGATGGCCATCGAACTGTCATTCACGATAAAAAATAATAGAAGATATCTATATTTGGCATGTAGTGTTACCAACCTAAACATATGAAATCAGGAAATATGAGCATAAAATTTCCAAGAAAAGTTTTTTTTTTAAATTAAACAATACCAAAATAGAAAAAATAGAATAAAATATTCGTTTCATAAGACATTTTATCGCACGAGCCCTATATTAGGAAACGAGCCGGAGGCGAGTTTTCTAAAGGGCGACTTGTATTTTAATGTACTATTTTTTAGTCTATTTAAAGTCCATAGCCAACAGCTGTTTGTAAATAGATTCCCTTGCAATAATTATATACTTTGTTTTAGAAATATTGACCTTCAAATCATTAACACTGCACCACTGATACACATCATCCAATATTTGATCAAGTGATGTTTCAAGTTGGCTCAGATCTTTTGTGGAAAAATAGAATAAGGCATCATCAGCAAAAAGAAACTTATTATTAACAGATATTTTTACAAGCCCTACATTAAAAATCCGAATGCTTTCGCAACATTCTCCAAAGTTCTCATAAATTCTCAAACATTCCCGAAAGTTCGGTACAAAAATTACCGACAATTTTACAACACATCAAGGTATTATGGAGAGTAATGGAGAATGTTTTGGACGTTCTTCTCAGGTGCCGAAGGCATCTTGGCTTAGATCATAATCCTGCTCCTTTCAACTTGGATTGAATAGAACAGGATTTTGACCTATAGGAGCCGGCCACAAATTCCCCTAACGGCAGTTTTCAAAAAAATTTGCATAATAAACAATTGGGGCTTTTGACAGAAGACCACTATAGTCTTAAGGCCGGGATAGACGTACCAGGTTGTCGGTTGTTTGTTGTTTATTTGTGAATCAATCGGTAACGGCGTCTTAGAAAATAGCGCACTTCGCGACATGGCTAATTTAAGAAGGTCAGATCCCAAATTTCAACAACTGGCATGTCTAGTATGGACATATGGTGATATGTCCAATCATATCGGCCACGAGCCGAATTCGCCATTTGTCTCCAACAGATACATTTTATATTTTGGAAACAAACATTTATTTCAAACTCCATTTTGTGAAATTTGAGTAACAAGTTAACAGAAGGTCTCTAATATCCCGCGAGATCGGACGATCACACTGCAGCGCCTGGCATGGCAACGCGACCTATTGCGAAATGGGGAATCCCCTTATTCATTCTTAGTTCTAGAAAATAAAGGTTTTTTGGTGATTTCTATAAGCTTTTAAAAACAGTGATGGTTAATAAATATACCGGGTGCTTCTAAATATCATGTACAAACGGAAGAGGGTGATGCTTTGGTTTATTTTATGAACAATATTTCTAATATATATAGGTTCGCGAACTCTTCGTTGCCGATCTACAGGGTGTTGAAATTTTAATGTATTCATATTGAAAATGAGCAGAATATGGCGGTGAGGGCGTGTCTTACTTCTAGATTCCTATTGAAAATCAGAAAGAATATGGCGGCGAGACCTCTATTATCACCTGCACTATATGTATAAAAGGTTTTTTCTACGAGCGTGCGGAAAAGTGTACTTTTCCGCACGCATTTTAGGTCATGAAAGTACCACTTTTCCGCACTAGTGCTTTTCCGCACTCAATGTTACGGCATTGGTTCGGTCAACGTATGTCCGCCAAATTAACCTTCAACCACGAATGCATGGCTCTTTCGCATCTGTATGTAGATGATCTGTCACTGTACTTTCATCAAGCTTATTACAGAGATTTGTTTTTTATTTTTTTTTGATAAGGATCGGTGATTCGAAAAAACTACCAGAAAACATAAAGTTTCTAAATAAGGTAAAAAAAATATTTTGTTTTTTAGAATCTATCAGCGGCGCACTATACCTATGTTTATTAGAAATTTTAGTAATAAAATAAACCAAAGAATCACCCCCTTCAGTTTGTACATGATATTTAGGAACACCCTGTATATAGAATTTATTTACCTATTACGTTTTGGCATTAAAATTTCTAACACTTTGAAAGTTCGTAAAAATATTTTTTAAAGTTGGTAAAGTTGCTATCTCCCGCCCCAAAAAAAAATATCTCCTCGGTACGTCCCTGCCCAACAAGATACAGAAACGACCAAAGTTCTTTTATTATAGACCAATGATCCTAAAAGCATTTTCGATATTTGCTCAGAACCGCCCATTGGCCGCAGTGACCATGTAATAGGCAAAAACACACCTAAAATTTCTACCCAAACAAATACATAAATTTGAAGGAAAGAATTTCTATTGATATAGAGCTAAAACAGAATTCAGACAGAATGATCCACTACGGCGTGTAAACAAATTCACTTAAACCTGAAAACCTGAAGGAGAAACGATAACTTCATCGTTTGTACCGCCTGCTATTGTCAACATATTAATAATAATGTCACGGATTCCGGGTTCACTAAAACTCATTTTACAAACAGTCACAACTTTATGACTTTATACAAAATTCATTTATCACTTATCGAAACATACACGACAAATATCGAATTAAAACTGACCTACTTAAGTTACCACCACAGAATAACAAACAATCAGAAGGAATACAAAAAGAGAAAATTTGCTTTTCTATGACCTTGAACCGGGCTAACGGCGGAAATATCGGGCACACACTGGTAAAACCGTGTGACGGAACTAGCTATTACCCTTTTGTGGACTCTAGTCATTACCGCACCAGGGATGTCAAAAGTTTTTACTTTGACTGACTGTAAAAATTAACCATTAGGTGTTGGATCATTTAAGCCTTGTATTGAACTAGGGGTGCCTTGATTCTCATTTATACAAATAAAACGCTGAAATAGAATAGTTATCAATTTAATTAATAAATGAAGTTAATTCGGTTTAATCAGCAATCAAATCCTATCTAATAATTCCTATTTGGACGTCCAGTCGAACTACAAATTTTATACTAATCTAAAGTAAATAAGCGAGTAAATAAGTATCTTGATTTATAAAAAATAGTGAAATTTCATAATAATAATATCAATTATGGTTAAATGTTCGATGAACGAGAACACAAATTAACTAATTAGATTTACGAGAGCACAACACAAATAATTCGTGAACTTCAATCAGCTCACTGTATTCACAAAATGTTTATAATCCTTGAAAGTTCTTTTGTTTATTGAGAGTTAATAATTTGAGCACTTTTCTGCTGAAGTGTGTAAACAATAAGTGCAAGAAAAGTCTATATATATATGCTCAGTTTCTATATACAAATTTACAAATTAATGTTCATTTCACGAGTGTGAAAACCAAATTTCTGTATTAAAGGTTAGAACAAACACTTCAATTTATAGTGCATTTCAACCGAATCAGTATTCAGTATTTATTAATTTATTGTTCGACTGTTTTGAGAAATTGAAACGGTCTTACTTGCTTAATCCAGTTCATACCGGTAAATCCATATAGTGATTATTTATCCATTTATCACTATTCGTAGTAATTTGCACTGTCAGCTAAGGGATTTTCCACTAAGAGAGAGAACACAATGATATACAGAGTTGAAGCCCGTCGAGAGTGAGACAGGAATAACCTTAAACAGGCGTAGTAGAGAATTTTGCTAGGTCCGAGATGACTTGCAACAATTTAGGGGTTAATTACATGAATTGTAATCAATAATATCGTTGATAATATAGGCCATGTCAGGCCTTGAGACACTGGGAGTAGTATTTTACTATAATTCGCGTACTAACGGGGGTTTTCTGGGGGTTTTTTTCCTCTGTAGAGCGTTCAGAGGCGAGAGGGTGCAGAGTCTTTGCTTACTCTTCTGCTTCTTGATTACTACTGTTGTGTACCGTGCCGTGCGTCGAGTCGACTGCCTTTTTCGGAGCAGGTCGCATAAATCAGGGATGTTGGGTGGCAACTGACCAATCACAACAACAAAATAGATCCATTGCTCATAGGGTAATGAAGAAATCTGTAATTTTACCGATTCAAAAGGGCTGCTGTTGCCAGTTTTACAGGAATCTTTTTTTAGAATATTATTTTTATGATAAATAATAGAAATTGAGATTATATTGATAAACTACAAATAATAACATTTTAAACTTGTTGTGGGTTATTTCCGCAACAAACACTAACACTGATAAAACTAACTGGTGATACGCTACCATTACTGAACATCTAGAAAAGTTTGCAACCTCATAGTTTTGTCAACAGCCTAAATTGGAGCAGCACAGACTTATTCAATGAAAAAATCATTAGTATGCTTATGAATGCATGACTTTGAGGCGCGACAAACATTGATAAGCTTGATTTTTGTTTCAGGATCCGGCCCTATTTGGAAATGCATCAACATTGGCAAATTCAGAGACCTGCCATGCCAAGGCCTCACATTCTCAATAGACGGTTCCTTATTCGCCACAGCGTTCGATTCAATCCTAACGATATGGGCCACGGAAACCTGCGAACTCAAATGTTCCCTCATCCATTCAAACTTTAAAGAAAAAATAAAATTTATCCAATTCGGCCAGGGTAATCAGTGCCATTTAGTTACTACTGCGAGCAGCAGCCAATTGTGCGTTTGGAACATACTCACCCTTACGATGACTTGGGCGGTGACTTTGAAGAATATTAATCTACTGGTTTCGGATCCTTTGTCTAGTCACATGTTGGTGATGTGCGGTACCAAGAAGAAAAAAACTGTGACTCATAAGGTTTATGTTTTTGAGCCTGTATCTCCTAATGTAATATATTCTAGTCGGGATTTGATACAAATAAACGAGAAAATCGTGACAGCAACATTTGTGCCTAGTATGTATAGTAACGATACTAGATTGAAATGGTATGAACGAGCTAATTTGTATTTTATGACAGCTAATAGTGTAAGTAACAAGATTGAATTTTGATAATAATAATAATAACTAATAAGACATAATATTAAAATATTGATATTATGCTCTCAATTTTCAGGAATTATACTGTATAAGTAAAAGCGAAGAGCCGTACAATTACGACTATCAAAATGAAGACCTATCAGACCAAATATCAGTTTTCAGTAAAATGAAGCCTCAAGTGCAAATAAGTGAAGTCACTCGTGCCATTAAACATCATCTGTTTGCTAAAGATATGGGATATAGGAGTTATAGAAAGGTACAGAAAACTAATTTTAAAAAAATTATGATACAACTTGAATGTTTTTATCCATAATTATTAAAAATATGGTGAAAATGCAATCAATAAATAAGTATTTTCTTTAACATATTTTTAAATATTGTGACTCTCATCATAATATCATGAACGTCAATGTGAATAAAGTTTGTTTATATTTTTCAGTATTTGGAAGCTCCGATTGAAACTCTACCTCCCATAAGACTTTTGGCGGTTTCGCTGCTCAAAAGTTTGGTTTTGCAACGGGACAATTTACCATCAATAAATTGATTTCTGTTAATAAAATTATTATAGGAAAAATGTATGCGTTTTATTGAAATTATACCTATTTTCCTTTATTTTAATAAAGTAGAAAATAAAACTAGAGATTATTTGAAACTTTTGTTTAATTTATTAGAACTCGACTGAATGCTTTCGAAGTTGAAAACCGACTGCTCACTATCGATATTACAACTACTACCTTAACTTTAATTCTAAAAACTAAAAGCAACCAGGGTGGGAATGGTAAGAATTACACCATCTGGATAATAAAATAAGGTATGGGTTATATTTATTTATATCTACAATAATTGGGGTTCCTGCAATTGAAGTACCGACAAAAACACATTTCTGGGAAATTGATGTGAGTTGTGAGCAGGACCTTGGTTGTATAATAATTCCAGCCGACGTGGCTTTTAAATCTAAAGAAGCAATAAGATAGAAAGTACCTATTTGAACGGAGGGACGAAATGGGATTTATTGAAAAGGAAATGTATTATTAGAATTAAAGTTGTGGAAGGGTCTATTCGCAAAAGAGAGAAACAAACTATTGAGGTTTACTAAATTATATTTTATTATACATAAAACCAAAATTTTAAATCATCAAAATATCTTCCAATTTTGACAGCCTCATCTATTTTTCTAAATTCAATTACTTCACATCCGTTCAAATGTCATTATTACGGACCACTGAAATATTCCTATACAAATAAAGAAACGCCCTATTCCTACTATTCCTAATAACTTATAAGATTATTCATTGCAAAACTTCCGATTCATTCCTATTAAACTACCCTTCACCTATTTCAATAAATTCTTAAAACTTCCTAAGTCCTTTACTGACTGCTCATGAAAAATCAAAATTTTATTTTATTAAATTATTCTTATAAAAACCTTACAATAATTTCTCCTTGAAAAATAAAAACCCTAATTCAAAATTCATTTCATGAACAATAAGTTTCTTTTCACAAATTCCCATTTTATTTATTGGTTTATTTAATTAGAACAATTACTATTTTCCGGATTCCTAGCCAACATACAAAATTATTTAAATTCTTATTAGTTCGCTACTATAGCCCTTAAACTTAAATTGGACAATCCAATTCAAAATTCTTCAATAATTCCTACTCAAAATCGATTTGTTAAATGCATTATAAATTTCCCTTCATATTTTCATTGCAAAATTAAATTAAAATGTCATTATATCTGAAGGCAATTAAAGTTATGCAATATTGTTCCATAATCAAAACACTCGAGTATTCCCTAGTAGTTAATTCACTTCATAGCCATTCATCATTTATAAAGTCAAAAAGTTTTACTAGTCACAAAAGTACTCACATTTAACTTTTCACACGTAAAATTACTTAATTTAATTTACTTCAAAAATCTCTAGCTAGAGCCGCACATAATTGTTGAACGAATTTCAAATGTTATTTCTATCACAATCTTCCGTACTTTTTCTAAGGTAAATCGAACGCGTTTTCCCCGAGGCCTTAAAAGAACTTTTCGCGAATTTTAACCGGACAGACTCATTAAGTACTATAGACTTTAACTCAAACTGGACTGGACTGCGAACTGATCTGACAACTGATGATCTCAACTGAAACCGCTGTATTTATATTATTCGATCCCCCAAAAATTTCTTTGTTGAATAATTATGTCGCAATATCCTGATTTATCGGGGTCAGGGATATTTAGTTTAAGAATGTGAAGGCAACACAAAGAAAGCCGATAAAACACGTGCGGTCCATGAATCATCGATTTAATTACTATGGCCTCGCTTAAAAAGTTCATTGATATATGATTTAGGAGATGACATCACGCTGGACGAAATAATATAATTTCGAATGTATTTGGGGTCACGTTAATTTGTTCCATTTTCAATTTATCGATACTGATTTGAAATGCCGGAAATTCAGTTTTTGATTATTTGATTATATTTAATTTTCACAGTAAAGACATTGTAATTTACGGGTCTATTTTCCGGGTCATTACAGTAGTATGAAGTTCTCACTCACAGCACTGTGACGTCATATGCACAAACTGAGTCCGCTGGCCGGTGATGGCTCATGATTGTCGTATATTATCGACATAAGCGTATTGTTTTTGCGTTCTCACCCCTATCACTGCGTCAGTTTAAGTAGGTTTTGTAACTTTTGCGTGTGTTTATAACGTCACGCAAGACAAGTTGTGTTTTAAGGTAGCACCCCCATTGCGTGGTGGTGTGCGTAACCACGTCCAACGGGGTGGACAACTAGTGTTTATGTGCACGTAACTTGTTCATTACGCCCAAGTGTTAGGTACCATTACACTATACAAGCAGCCCAGTCATACAGATATTGCTGGGGCGTAACAAACGTGCTCAAAAATCACGTGCGCTGAGTTCAGTAGTCTGCGAGGCGGGACCTTAAACGTAACATAGTCGCTATACAGGGTAAGGCACGAAAAACTTACTACCCAGATTTTCTCAGGTGATCAATAGAAAATCGCTCAGATACGTCATTTTTTGTGGGACATCTTTTATTGGTATTTTCAGTCCCTATTTGTCAACCCCTAAGCGGGGGTGACAGGTACCAGGTACCCCCAAAATTTCAATAGGAAAGGGGGGTCGAATGATACGCCATTTGATAGCTATTTTTATTAAGATTATATACCCAAAGCTTCAAGTTGCTACTATTAACCCTGTCGGCATGACAGCTCATCAAAGTTGTGTGTTTTTTACATCATAATAACGAAACAACAGATTTTTCAAGTGAAAAAACACCGTTTTAAGCTGAACTGTTGAATGACAATACTCTAATTAAATACCAATGGTATTTCATTACTCTAGATAGATATACCCTTAAAAAATCTGTTGTTTTGTTATTATGTGAGCAGTTCAGATACTCGGAAAGAAGCATTTTTCCTAACTTTGACAAGCCACCATTTCGGCAAGGTAAATGGTATCAATTTAAAACTTGGGGGATATATTCTTAATAAAAATATCTACCAAATGACGTATCACTCGACCCCCCTTCCTATTAAAATGTTGGGATTATCTGTTACCCCCGCTTAGAGGTTGACAGGTATTGGGCAAAAATACCAAAAAAATGTGTCCCCAAAAAAACAAAAATTAAAGTGTCCGAGCGATTTTTGATTAATCACTTGGTGGGAAGTTTTTCGTGCCCACCCTGTATATAATTACCATTACCTTATTAACTAAACTATACAATGCTTCTATCTACCTTTAACCCGAACTGTAACCATTATTAAGTTTTTACGATTTTTTATGGTGCAGAATGCGTAATGCCCTTCGTCATGGGATTAAAGTACATTGAAAAATAAAATTCCAGACACCTTATTTCAAATTTTGAAAAAAATAAGATACAGTTCGTCAGATTAGGTATGATATTTTAACTTTAAGAATAACTTTGCTGAGCCTTTCCTAACGATAAAACGGCGCATGCGGGCATTAGTACCTACTACTTAGTAATAGTTTAGTACTTAGCAAGTTCTTAGAAGAACTTTTTTTCAACTGTACCTACCTAACGTATTTTTGGCATTTAATTAGGATTATACAAAATAGTTAACTATAAACTATCAAGATCACTAACAGCTAAAAATAATGAAATGAATAGACACGCGTTATTTGAAAATATTTATATAATTCATTCAACGTCGTGCGCCATTGCTATGTTCATGGTAAATTTGCTGGAAAGAAAATTTGAACTGAAACAGTGAATAACAGTTTTCTGAATCGGAGGCAATCTGAACGAAGTCTTCTTTCTTCTCTTTTTGGAGTGGTTATTGAAAGGTGTTAATAGAAATTCAAAATTAGTACCACTTACCACTGCTGAAGCTGGAAACACCTTCTCTAATCGCACAAACCGGTACGTAAGATCTTCTTACACCACCATCAGTGTTTTAATAGGAATTTTAAAACCAGAAAAGAAAAGACTAATTTCGAAAGATTAAAATTAATTTATTCAAGACTGACAAATAAAGTTAATTATTTAAAGATAAAAAAAAGGTAAGGTAAAATATAAAAAAAAAAAAACTAAAATACCTTATATAATTAATAGAACATCAACAATTTTTAACTGAAGAAAAATTAAGACAATTGAAAGAAAAGAGAATAATTTCCCAATTAAAAGATTTAGTTCAAAATCTGAGACTTTATTGGAAATTGAAATTTAAAAAAAAATCACCTCTTTGGAGAGCTTTCACTAAAACACCGCGGGCGGCAGATGAACTAGCGGATAAGGAATGGATCAAGAATTCGGTTGAGACTTTACGACTTAATTTTCCGGTGGCGAGATTCGAGGGTCTCCACCCTCTTAGCTTTCAGCGATTCGCTGAGAGTACCCTTTGGTTTCTTGCTGTGTTTCCATTGGTTCTCAAGTTTATCCAACCTTACCCATCCAAAATGCTCAACCCTGTGATCCAGTTTGATGGCTCTCCAACAGAGTTCGCTACTTACATGTTGTAAGTTATTATTAATTGAACATTTACTTTTAATTGAAAATCTTTCCCTTTTCTAATTACCTAATTAAATGTATAAAATAAAGGTTCCGTTAATTCTAACCTAATTATCAAGGATGTGAAATGATCTAAACTCTCTAATGAACTAAAATCTCTACTAATATAATAATAATATAATTGATTAATTACTCCTATCTCAATCTACCTATCTTAATTATAACTATGCATTTGACTATAGTAATAACCCTTGATAATTATATTATTATTATACAATTGGTTATTGCATCTTAAAAATCTAGCTCATGTAATTATTGTTTCACTACACACACATATGCTTCGAATATAATAAATCATTCTTATTCTTTACAACGCTATCGGTTACCTAACATCTGAATTCGTTATAAAACGTGGGTCAGAGATTATTCTTAACTTTGAATAAATTATTACAGCCACATGGGTCTGGTTCAGTCGAGAGATTAGTTTAAAGTTTAGTGTTTATCTCGGAAAACATAAATTTTGCCTATATATTTGTCAATTTTGGATTACAGCAATAATAATCTTGAAGCTATAAAATTCAATACTTTTCTGGCTTAAACGCTTTTTACTCTCTAAGACATTAGACCTTTCGCAGAACTCCATGTATTTGTAAATTTCATCATAGGGTATTTTAGCTATCTATACAAATAAAACTTTCACAACGAATAATGAATTTGAACCGAGAATATAAATGTGTTATTGATTTTGTTACACTTATACATTGTAGAACAAGTAAAACATCATTTACACGAACGCCTTCAATCATTATAATCTAAAAAGGGTAAAGTGCTAATAACTCAATCTATTTTTTGTTTCTTATAACCGTACGGAACAGAAGTATGATCTGCGAAAAACTTCCTTTTTTTAGAGTTTGGTTTGTATGTTTTTGTTTGCTCCTTAGTAACAACTGTGTGATCCTTGGTTCTACGGAAATTTTTGGAAACAATTTTAACAGGATCAGAACTCGGGTTTAAAATCATATCCTTAATCGATTCAAAGTTTACTAACTGTGAAGCAGCATAATCCAAGGAAATGCCCTTAACTTTACACAAAATTTTTTCTTCTTTGTCAGCAGCTGAGTAAAATTTGTAGCTATAATTTTTAGGACCCCCACTAACAAATTCTATAATGTAGCTTCCAACACCGTATCCACCGAGCTCATCTGTCATGTCTCCAATAAATTCACCAGTTGACGGTTCAAACTGTCCATCTTTATGTACAAATATTACCGAGTCTGTATCATAATATAAAACTCTTTCTTCTAATTGTTCCAGAAAACTATACAACTTGAGTCGTGCTTGTGCTGTAGTATAGGCAGCAAGGCAAACGTTTACGGTAGATAATGAGTCATAAGTTTCTTCTCTATGTTTGTAATTTACAACTAAAACATCTTCGTTTATGGGAAGGGCCGAATGTACCTCTAAGGAGGGATTCGTCAACATATTGAAAAACTCTTCAGGTTTGTTAACAATTTTTGTTTTTGGTTGATTTTCTCGTTGTCCAAGCTTGCCCCAGAAGCTGTTTAGCATTAGCTTGGCCAAACATCTGAGACCTGGATTGTTTAATATTGCCTGGAATTCCAATTTGATGCCTTCACGCTCGAAAAACTCGTCAATATAGGTATTTTTTTCAACATCAGTGATGCATTTGACTGGCCAGCCAGAAGCCTCTTGCTTGATTTTAAGAAATTTATTCATCATTTCGGTAAATAGGCCCCCGGTTTTTTTATCCATATTGTATTGCTCCACTTGATATTTCCAAATTTCGTATTTGTCCAAAATTATGTATCCTTTTTCTAAGGCCTTTATTACTTCGTCTATAACCCAGGTACCAGTTAAGGCTCGTTCCTCTTCTGAGTGTGTACATTCGTCTTGTGTCATTTGCTCTCCACATTTATTGCACAAAACAAACATGAGCTTATTGTTCATTTTGGTAGGCAATACAGGATGATATAGATCACTTGGAGGTAGAATTTTACATTTTATTAGCCCATCAGTTTCTTTTAGGTCCAAAGTTGCGCATTCTTCATCAATAAAAACTTGAGGGTGCCCCACTGGAAATTTACCATACTTGCAGACCCATGGATATAGAGAACAAACGTCTAAATATTTGATTTTTTCGCCTTGCTGTGCTTTGTAATAGGTCATACAATTTCCGGTGCGACCACCGTAAAAAGCATCGCGAGGATTGAGAGGTAACTGAGAAAGCATTGTTTGCTTATCGGGGTGTTCTTTCAGCTCCCTCCTAAAGTGACACTCCCATTTTTCAATGACGTCATACCCATGAGCTTTTAGGCGTTCTGTTCTAGCTATAGTAGATTCGTGGCGATAATTCAAAGTTTCCGAAGGATTGTCAGGTAGAGGATCATCTCGGTGAAATTTAAAACAGGTAGGGCATCCATGCCAGTAACACCCGTGAAATTCAAAAACCTGTTTGGTTTCGTGGCAATACCCGTCCACTTTTAATCCTTGTAAAATAACTTCTTTACCTTTGGCTGAATATTGTATATTCACACCGAACTCTTTTCCTGCACCACCTAACCATTGTAGTGCAATTTTTGATTGGTTATCACTTAGGCGATAACCTCTTTTGGGAATAATTCCAATTGTATTTGGCTTCAAGAAGTTTCTCCTATAAACCTTATTACAGGCCGAGGCAATGGTGCTTGCTTCAGTAAATGGACAGACATTGGTGGCAGTAATCATTTGTTCTCGAAATTTGAGACAAGCGGCAGTCAAGATTTCTACATCTGAAACACAGTATTCCTCTATCTCTTTTTGAAAATCGAAATCAAGATTTTTGTGCTTTTCGTGCCATTCTAGAAAACTTTTACGGTTTTCTTCTTTCATTGTGTCAGGGCTATAGTATTCAATAGCAGGGAGAGGTCCAATATAATTTTCATTTTCAATAGTGTTGAATAAATGAGGAAAATAGCCCTTTTTAAAATTGTCTCCCAGCCCGAAAGCTTTCGGCAAGGCAGACAAAGCCATGGGAAAATAGTTTATAGAATCCAAGAATCTAATATTACCCAGCTGCATCAATATTATTTTTGATCCTCTCATAATAAGTTCGGGTGCCAAATCCGTTGTTGTGAGCATATGATTGAGAATAAATTGATGATCGAATGCCTGGCCATTGTGAGCCAAGACAACAAGGTCTTTGAACTTTTTCCTCATTTCTAGAAGATGATTCATGAATTGGCTAATAACATTTTCTTTAATCACTTTGTTTTTAAATCCACACGTCTGACAGAAAAACAAATTCGGTTCCTGTAAACACTTATCACAGCACTGTTTAAAAGCACACAAATTAGTTTCATGCTCATGAGACCCATCCGTCAGCAGTTTTTCTTGTCTCGTTTCCAGGTCGTAGAAAACATATAAAACATCCTTGGTTTTTGGTTTGCCTCTATCTAGTCGCATGAAGCATAAGTGACCTTCTGGTTTATGTTCTAGACACATTTTGCAATAAATCTCGCCGCAAATGTGTTCTCTACTCGCTATTACAGTTTTTAAACAGTCTGGACAAAGACGAATATAGTCACAAACGGAAGATTTTCCCAAATAATTAGGTTTTATATGGTTTTCATAGCACTCTTGGCTTCTAAATGTCCTCAGACAGTCTTGGCACTTGACTTTAATACCTGCTCTACACGGTGGGGCTTGTTGGCAAGAGGCACAAGTTCTAGAGCATCTATGTCTATCTCTAGTATTATAGGGAAAATGACATACCTCGCAATAATAATCGCAACAAAAGGCTGCTGTTAGTGACGTTATTACATTGTAGTGCCCTTTATGATAAATTAAATTGAGAGACTTAGAGCCTTGAGAACCCTCAAAAATAATATCACGTCCTTTATTTCCATATTTGTACACTACTATCTTAAAGTCAGGAGTCATATAATCTTGGAATTTTTGCAGCTCAAAAATACCTGCGCCACCTTCAGGAACCACTACACCTGTTTCCTCAACTAACTGCTTTGCTCTGTTTGTCTGCAACTTTTGAATATCTTTACGCACTTTAACATAATCGGGATCCTTATCTACACACGCTTTAGCCACCACTAAGGCTCGAGGTAAACACAAATTGTCTTTATTGTTTATCGCGATTATTCCCTGCCGTTTGCTACACTCTTCTTCGAAACTGTTGTAGTTTTTACCGCGGCCTTTGCCCTTTGGCATCCTGACAGAAGTCATTCCCAAATAAAATGTTTCCGTATTTAAGCATGTCGAATTGGATTGGTAGATGCTTGAAATCACACCCCAAACGTCGTCCAGTGTAATTTCTTCAGCGGGTCTAAAACGAATCCATCCATCGCCGCGGGAAAAGTCTTTGCACCCGAAATTAAAAGCCACTTGGTCTTCAGGTGAAACAAACTCCGTTGCTTTCTTGATAACATCGCCTACCGCTTCTTTGATCCATGATATGGGTTCCTCCTTTTCGGGCACATCCTTTAGATTAAACTCCAGGGTTCTTCCTATGAGATTAAACCGTCGCACCTTCTTTACGTAGTCTTTAATGAGAATAAATTTTTCCATTTTATCTCAAGGATAACTGTTCAATTCCGTTTCCGGAATAGATGCGATAACTGAAAAAGAGAGTGCGTTGAAAATGGGTCGTCAACAAAATCATAATAAACTGCTTACCTTGGTAGGAAATTTTTTCCTTGAAATCCGTTGCTGATTGATGAACGATCTTCCAGATTACACAATTTCTATACTTGGAGATGATACTACCACTGTAAAAGTAAATGTTACAAAAATTATTTAATTTATGGTAAAATCGGTGCAGGATTCTCCCCCTATACAGGAAAAAACCCTTTTGGAGATCGCTGATTCTCGTCCGCAATTATGACTAAATCATCACATTTCGAATTTTATATTGCGCGCGCCATTTTACACGTTCTTGTAAAGTGGGGTGATGTATTGTGTGGACCACCTTTGCCAAAAGTTCTGACTGCTGCACCTGGTTGTTGAATTCTTTTGTAATGCGTTATTCTATTCTCAGGTACTTCTGTCAGATCATATTGGGGAAGGGTAGTTAAAGGCTCACCAAACAAGAAGTGAGCAGGTGTCAACGCACTTAAATCATTAGGATCACTTGTTAATGGTGTCAAGGGCCTTGAATTTGAAACTGTTTCAAATTGAAAAAAAAAAAAAAAAACATTTTCTTACTGTGGAGCTTTATGAATTACAAAAAGAAAACTTCAGTCTTCTCCACTAAATTTTATTTGTTTCTTTGTTGAAACACTACTAGGACATGTTTCGAGATTATAAGAATCCCATCAGATTTAAACTTATAAGCTTACCCAGAAATTATCCCGAAACACACTGAGCACCCCTCAAGGGTTAAAACTACCCATTTTATGTAAGGAGAAAATCGGAAGGTGCTTTTTTCTTGAAACTGTAGCCATCGTTCCAGCGTCTCTTTATTCACGAGGTCGTCCCATGCTAGTTGTTGTAACCACAGATCTTGTATCATTAATTCGGCTCTAACTATGAAGGATACCAACCATCCTAAAGAGTCAAAAATCTTTGCAATTGCTAATAACATCTGTCTTTTTGTATTGCAGATTTTTACTGTGTTAACTTTGAATTGAAAATTGTCTTCTGATGGGTTCCAAAAGTATGCCTAGTTCTCTTTTAATTCTTCGGGGATCTGTTGTAAAAATTCTTTGGAGTTACTTGCTCATTTTCTGAGTGTAAATCCTCCTAATTTAAGTAATGGGGTAGTATACTATGTATAAAAATCAATAAAAAAACTGCTCGACATTATTCTATAGGCTAAATGGTGATGGTATAGTGGGATACTAAATTATTTTCCAGCATAGTGTCTATAGAATTAGTCAGAGAAAAACAAACTGTAATTTGAATCTGGCAACGCTGCTCAAAATGCCTCAAAATGACAGCTGACTTCAACAGTTCAACGACGTGCGGTGTCATGTGAATCGTATGACATGTGACATTGTCACAGACTTGTTTACGTTGTTTCATGTAGTAAATTTGATGTTTCGTTCTTGACGGTCAATGTCAGTGCAAATTGTGCGTTCTCAAAACCGTGATGTGTTGCCAGATTGGAAAAACTAACTACGTCACGAACTTTTATTTCCACGTGGGGGCGGGGCTAAGAGGAAATTTAAAAAATTAAATTCCAGGCTATTGCGGTTTTTACAAAGCAACTGATTACACTAAATAGTACGATACGTTGAGTGTTGCGTATATCATTACGCAGTAGTTAAAAATCACTTGTATACTACCCCATTGATTTTTTTTTTTTTTACGGATATGCGCACTCGCAAGGAAATGTCGTATCACGCTCGAGAAGCGGCAAGTGCGCGGAAATGTCGGTGTATGTTGGTCTTGAAACGGTTCAGGTTGTAACCTGCAGGAAAAACCGTCGCAGGGAGTTTATTCCACAGCGATGCTGTTCTCCAGAGATATGAATTCTGATATAATGAGGTTCTTGGTGCCTCTAGTTTGACAGTAAATTCATGGTTACCGTCTGTTTGACGGGTTCGCCTGGTAGGCGCTACTCTCGGTGGAATCATACGTGCCAACTCTTCAGAGCATTTTCCGTGATAGTACCTGTAGAAGAGAGATAAATCGCCCACAGATCTGCGATGTTCGAGACCATCCAAGTTACGAGTAAGTGCGGGGTCATTGATCAGCTTGATAGCTCGTTTTTGCACGGTGTTCAAAAGCATTAAGGTATGTTTGGGTGCTGCACTCCATATATGTGAGCAGTACTCCATAGTTGGTCGAATCTGGGCTTTGTAGAGTGTCAGCAATTGGCTTGGTGTGTACAGATGTCTTGTACGAAATAGCACCCCAAGCTTTTGGGACGCCCTTTTAGCAATATCTGCCACGTGACTGTGCCAAGACATGTTGGTCTCTGCAGTAACCCCCAAGATGTTCAACTGACTCTGTAATGTGACAGCACTTCCAGATAGCATGATGTTTGGCTCACCGGTGCTGGTCTTTTTTGAAAACAGAGCTGCTTGGGTTTTCTGCGCGTTGAACTGTACAAGGTTTTTGTTACCCCAGTCCTCTATTATCTCCAGGTCGTTATTTATCTGCGATATTTGAGTTAGTTTAAGATGATGGAATTCACGTGCGGAAAGACCTGTGGGTGGTATGAGTGAGGAGACTACATTTCCATCGTCTGCAAAGCAATAAAGTGGATTTACTGTTTTATCTATGAGGTCATTTATGTAAATCAGAAAAAGAGTTGGCGAAAGGATTGCTCCCTGTGGCACACCAGCATTTATTTGGTAAGAGTTGGAGTTCTGGCCATCCAGTGCAACATAAATGGATCTGTCCTTTAGGTAACTTTCAAACCAAGTGCAAAGTTTCGGCGATAATCCCATTGCTTTGAGCTTGTTGAGCAGATTTTCATGCCAAACTTTGTCGAATGCTTTAGATATATCTAAGGCAATTGTTCTTGTTTCACCCCGCAACTCAATCGCTTTTTGCCATAAGTGAGTGACGTATGTAAGTAAATCGCCAGTTGATCTATATTTTCGAAATCCGTATTGCTTATCGTTGATAATTTTGTACTTTTCCAAGTACTTGGTTAGGTGATTGTTCACAACTCTTTCCATTACTTTTGATATCACCGGAAGTAGAGCAATTGGTCTATAGTTTAACGGATCTGTCTTTTTTCCTTTCTTTGGAATGGGTTGTACTGCGGCAGACTTCCATGATGATGGATATACTCCTTGCCTGTAAGACAAATTGAATAATTTTGCGAAAGTTGGGGTGAGTTCGTTGGCGCAATTTTTGAGTACTATTGCGGGAATGCCATCCGGACCCATTGCTTTGTTTGTATCTAGCTTTTTAAGGGATTTTCGTATTTCTCTGTGACAAAAGGGTACCTCTGGCATACTATGGGAAACCCTTTCAATGAACGGTGGAGTTTTTCCGTTTGGCACTGTTAGGTTGGAGTTGGAGGAAAACATTTGGGCCAACATATTGGCTTTTTCCTCTGATGTTGTGGCTAAGTGATTATTTTTATCTGTAAGTGGTGGTATGGATGACTTGGTGAAGTTAGATCCAACAGCTTTTGCAAGAGACCAAAAGGACCTAGAACTACTTGGACAATTCAGCAACCTGTTTTTTATTCTTTGATTGTATGTTTCTTTAGCGGAGTCAATAGTAATTTTGCAACTATTTCTGGCTTCTATAAATTCTGTGTGGTTTTGAGCGGTTTGTTGTCGTTTCCAAAGGTTATATGCTCTGTGTTTTTTCTGTACAGCCGTTTGACACTGGCTGTTGAACCAAGGTTTTGCATTAGCTCTACGTTTAGTTGTATGTGGGATATATGCATCCATTCCAGATAAGATTACTTGTGTTATTTCATTACAGCAAATAGTGGGATCAGCTGTTTTAAAGCAAACCTCTTGCCATGGAAAATCCAGGTAAAACTGTTTTAGGTCATTCCATTTTACCGATTTATAGTGCCAAATTTTACGAGGAAGTGGTTGTTGGCTTGGTGGGATGAGCATTTCGCACTTTGTTATTATAAGTTTATGATCGGACGAACCAAGTGGAGCATCTACTTGAATTGTGTACGAGTCAGGATTTGTGGTTAGGAACAAGTCTAAAAGCGCTGCAAATTCGCCCCTTTCTGAGATACGGGTAGGTTCATCGACAAGCTGCGTTAGACCACAACTTATGGCAAAAGCTTCTGCTTCTCTGCCTTCGTTATCTGTTTTGTTGTGGTGTTTCAGCCAGGGTATATTGTGGACGTTGAAATCGCCTAAAAAGACAATTTCCGCCTGTGGATAGTTTGACTGTATACTATCACAGTTTTCGGATAATGTCGCGAAAAAGTTTTGATACTCGGTGTTAGATGGCGGTCGGTAGAGGCAGCAGATAAACTTGGTCGATGACTTTGAGGTGAATTGTAGCCATATGATATCAAGGTTCGCTGGTTCTAGCTTCTCCTCTCGATGACATGAAAGGTCATTTTTAATGTACACACAGATCCCAAAATTATGTCGAAATCGGTGGTGTAGGTCATAGCCGAGATAAAGATAGTTCACAATAGGTGTTGCAGAACTGATTTTAGTTTCAGTGAGAACAAGGATGTCAGGTCTTTGTTCTTCAAGATGTTGGTGAACTGAATTGATGTTTTTATAACTAGGAATGGTGCTGCGGCTGTCCCGTAAGTTACTGTCGCTAGTTTGTATTCTTGTAATGGTTGGTTTGGGTTGAATCTCCATATTATTGGTTGGTGTTCTTGATCTTCTTTGCCTATTTTGATTTGTCGGTACATCTTTTCTATGTCTGCTACATACATCATTTCATTGAGGCTTTGATTCTTGTTCGTTCTGCAGGACGCATCGAAAACTACCCCTAGCTTTGTCGTTGTACTGTGTTCTCGTATTACGGCTTGGTGTGGTATGTAGTATTTGCCTTGGTTATTTGCGTAGGCTGGGATTTTTTCCATGTGTCCAAGGTCCAAATATTCTTTCATAAATTCATAAATTATTATAATTGTAGAGATTTAGATCTGCTTTGAATTTTCTCTCTAGCCGTAGAAATCTAGCGACGGCTCTCGATTTTGACTCCCCTAGTTGTGGTGTTTTTTCTTTTAGTGGTAGCTTCACTGTATAGTTTCTATTTTCTTTTCTAACCGTTGTTTCTTTGTAAAATTTTTCACATATTCGGTCTGCTGGGCGTATCTGAAGAAGAATTTCAACTTTGACATCTGATATCTCAAAGACGAAAATAGCCTGGAATCTCAATGAAAAAATATTTTATAGGTAATTTCATTATCTTTCGAAAGAGATATAACTCGAAACGATCGGTTAAGAAATAGCGGAGCTATAAGCGAAAAAATAACGTCGTGTCAGATCGCCGAAATTTTTATCTGGCCAAAATCGAAATATCCTTTTTAAATTTTTTCCCGGCCTTAAAATGCGTCATAGCAAGCAAGGTCCCATAAGCGTTGCAACGTTTGTTTTGCTTCTCTATCCGACGGTATTTTTAGGTCCCTTCCAAAATTTCATTAAATATTGACGTTTTGTATCATTTTAGGCCTTTTTGGCAAGGTGGCACATTTTCGTCTGTGTGTAGTGCGTTTTTATTCTCACCGATGGATGTGCTCATCGATTAAGCAAAAATGTCAATTGGCTGTTTTTATTCTCATCAGTAAAACATCGATGGATTTCATCGGTCTGTTTTTATTCTCATCTTACACTTATCGGTGAAAGAACGATTAGCCATCGAATTCATCAAGGTTCATTTAGGATGAACTGATGAATTATGACGTGAAATGTAACCTTAAAATTATGTTGACGGTTATTGATGGCCGACTGGCATCGTTTTGTTTTGCAATTATATTTATTATGTGAAGATTTGTGAAGACCTTAACAAAAAAAAAAGGAAAAAGGACATTTTCAAGTGATCTGAAGGGTTTGAAAACCATACCAAACCTAAGAGCTCTGAGCATAAGAGCGCCAAATTACCTAACTTTGTGATAAGTGAGAAATATATCTGAAATATCAAATCAAACTAATTTGTAAGTTCTTAAAGCTCAGCTAATTGTTTCAGAGATAATCTTATTTCTAATAACTTATCTCCACTACATCCTATTAAGTCTAAAATGAGACTTAACATCTAAATCACTATGCAAAGGAACTATAGAAGAAATATAATTTTGTATTTTTTTATGTTTTCGACAATTCAAGTAAAACTATTTCCTATTTCATCCGAAGAACTTCTAGACTCATCACTTGATGATGATGAAGAGCTCACAATTCTTCTTAACTAACACTAGACTTCCAATCATTGTATGGTTACGGTTTTTTAAACAAATAAAAAAATAATAAGTTTGCCAAATCAAACAAACAACACAAATCAATGCCAAAAGTATCAATTCAAGTGTGAAAATCCATCGAAGTGTTTTTTAGTTCATTCATTTCATCAACAAAATTGGGATGAATTTTGATGACGTACTGCTAATCGGCACTCATCGGTGATAGAATTCATGGAAAACTCGATGAGAAAAAAAAACGCACGTGGCATTTTTCAGAGAAAACAGCTCGATGACATTTGATGAAATTTTGGAAATGGAGTCTATGATTGATTGATATATGCCACCAACCTGCGGGTATAGTGGCCGAAGCATTCTATAAATAAAATATTAAACAATATGACGTCATTGATCTTTTTTGAATGGGAACGCTATCTTTTTTTTTTATTGATAGGATAGAGCTCATTTTGCTTTATATAATCTCAAAAATCTCAATAGGTTTCATTAGGTAGTTAATTATCTAGGAAGTGTTATGTCAAAAATTTGACATCTGTTTTTTTTTTTTGGAAATTCGGAAAAAAAAAATTCAAAATCAAGAAAGATGGGTAGGCTAACTTTTTTTCCGGTACATCGGAGAGAACTGAAATTCGGAATATCGACTAAAAATCACATTTTGAATATTCCCGATTTTTGATTGGCTCCAAATTATCCGCTGACCAATAGAATTATAGACTGGGCCTCGTGACTAAAATAACTCTAGCCCTTCGGGCTCGCGTATAACTCCGGCCCTTCGGACTCGTATTGTAGCGCTACTTTGGTTTTCCGGTGAAAAAGCGGTCGGTTCGGGGTTTTCGGAAAACTCGGGCGCCACCCTTAGGATTATAGTGGTTAAGGGACCACGTGCACTAGGTAGCTTTTAAACAGTGGAGACGGAAAACCAGAGGTCAATATGTGCATCCTCAAAATGAAACACATAATCCAACTTACAAATTAAAGTTTTATTTGCCCAGTAACATAAGATAAAAGGAACAGTGAAAAATGCAATTAAATGAAAGAAGAAGAGCGGGGAGAGTGGAACGAAGTCGGTGAGAAGAATGTGTAAATACTATGAACGTGGCGGAGAATTGTTGTAATAAGATCGCGGAAAAATAACGGCATCGGTAAAATAAGATTGCGGAAAAATAACGGTTTCGGTAAATAGCTCCAAGGTATTATTGTTGCTAGGCTTCCGTACTCCTACCTCCTTCAGCTCGTATTTCAGGCGCATGCGCGATCTATGCAACTGAGTAGAGTGCAGGTTCGAAGAAAAGAGAAGGACAGAATTAGAGGGGTGCGTCACTCGGTATCGGTTCGGTCGGAGAAGTCTCCACCAATCCTCTACGGAGAGAATAGAGCCGTAACGCTATTCAATCCGCAGTCCAGAACATGACGTAAGTATTGGAATGGAACCAAGAGAGATACCCCGTAATCGGTCCAGCAGACGCTTTCTTGGCTCGTCATGGAAAGATTAGAGCACCCCGTAATCGGTCCGGCAGCAACCCCGTGCAATCCATGTTACCAATAAATATGCCAATGAAAGAAGAAAGAAGTGTCAGAAATATAAGGATAGAAGCAAGGGTGAACCCCCGTAATCGGTCCGGACAGACACCCCCTTGCCTCGTTATGGAAAGGATAGATAGCCCCGTAATCGGTCCGGCAGCACGCTATACAATTTATGATCCTTATACCCCTTAGAAGAAAATACCTGCCCTCTCACCCCACCCCAGGGTGAGTCTCATAAAATCCGATTGATTGAACTCGCGCTGATCGGGATGCACGGAAAATTTAGTAACCCTCGTTACAGTATTAGTCCGGCCCTTTAAGCTCGCGTATAACTCCGGCCCTCCGGGCTCGTATTACTGAGTATCCCAGATTCACAGATTTTTGTCGTGGAGGCGCGGGATTAATTGAAATAATGTCAGATTTTTCTAAATTATATTGAAATATCGAAAATGTGGAAAGTGTAATTTGTGAATAATTATTTTAATTAGGAACCAGGAATAAAAAACTGAGATTGAATTTTCATTTTCAGCCTCCCCTGCCTCCTCTGACGAGCCGCCACTGTATGATATGGTAGCCTAAAGACGAAACGTCGGATAACAAATTTGATAATGTTACATTGTAGAGAAGGAAAAGTGGCAATGACAAAGTGACATTTATTTTGGAATATCTCTTCAAATAGGGTCAGGAAAAAATAAAATCGTTTTGGGCGAATTTCGGGTTTTTCTGAATATCTCCGGTATCATTCGGAATATTTCAAATATCAGTGCGGTATTTCAATGAGTACAAAATTAAGCAACTTTTTCCTAATTTGAGCCACGTCGTATCTTCCACTGTATACGAGATCCCCATACTGGCCCTCCTTATCTTGGTCATGTTCATGTTGTATATAGAAATGACAGACCTAACCGTGCTGGTGGCGATATTGCAATTTCCGTTAGAAACAATATCCCTCATGACACTATTGCCACTCCTGCCTTTGATAATGTAGAATACACTGGTGTGGTAGTCCACCTTGCACTAAGCAAATAAGGGGCATCCTATAGGGCTACTAGGTTATTATAGGCGTTTCATTAACAACTTCGCAAAAATTACCAAACCCCTAACAAAATAGCTGAAGAAGGGAGCAGAAATAATTCATAACAGCGATTTTATTGATTGCTTCGAAACGTGTAAAAACCTGTTGGTGAACGAGGCAATCTTCCTATCATTGGCGTATCCAGGATTTTGGTCTGGGGGGGGGGGCTGAGTTAACAAAAAATGTTGACCAAAAAAAAAATCGGCGCAGGTGAAAAAAAATTTTGAAGTCACGCAGCTTATCCCAACGGGCCACTTTCACGTGCCTCTCATTGGATAAAGCCAATATTCATGCGCTTGTTTCCTCATGAGAAATCCCCAAATATTTCAGGATCATTGTAATAGGTCATAAAGTCATAGAGGTTATAGCAAGAGTTCACCAATTATACCTATATCCTTTTTTTTATGTTAGTAAGGACGAAAATATGTTATAGGTAATGAGTTGTGAAATAACTAGTTTCATGTCAGTCATGTTCTGGAATGATTTACAAATGAGAAATTCGGCATCCTCGCATTTTTGGGGAAGTGACGTCAGTTTCCAATCCCGCGTTTTCGCAGCAGTTTAAAAATTCGATTTTCAAATAATTTTATTTTCAAAAATAAGTATACAGATGTTATGAGAATAACTAATAGATAGAAAGTTGCCTATTTTTTTCATGAATTCACATGTTACATACATACCCAAACGTTACGCGCCTATAATTTTTTGCGGGGCGACAAAAATATTCGCATTGGGCCGCTTTTTTTGTGGCAAGGTGGTTGTGCACGGATCCCTTCTCTCCTAGGAAAAGAAGTATTTCAGGGTCCCCATTCTTGAAACTGAGGAGCAGCGTTTCCAGGAAAACGAGTGTTCCGTCTTTCTCAATGATATGCAAATGATAATATAAGTAACAAAGACGGAAACTCGTTCTCCTGGGAACAGTGCTCCCCTGTTTCAAGCAGTGTTGCCAGAGATCAAAAATGTTTTGTACCAAAATTAAAGAATAATTGTACCAGAGCGGGTTATCCGGTCACTCGGCCAGGGAGGACACGCTGATTCCTTCAGTGTAGCGCACGTGCGGCCCAGAACATCTAACAGTAGACTTGTAATATTCATAATAGGTATTAAAATCAGTTGACAATATAACTCCGGCCCTTGGGGCTCGTATAACCTCGGTCCTTCGGACTCATAACGTAATTAAAACAACACCGGCCATTCAGGCCGGAGATTTGAAAAAAACATATGGCAATACTGCATATGATACAACAAACGTTAAAAAATTGACGTTTAGTAGGCCTTGTTTTCTTTAAAACTCGATACAAAATGGCGTTTCTTTGTTGTTCTGTGGGCACAAGATTAAAAACACTCTCGCCCTTCGGGCTCATGATTAAAAAAAAAAACGCCATTTCAATCCTCTAGCGTTACAGTGTTGCCAAAAGTTAAAAATTTCAATCAGCCTACAACATCATAACAACCGTTTCTTCATGTCAGTTGTCAGTTGCCACTTGTCAACGTTTTACATACATTAACAATTAGAAATGCTCCAAAATTACCGTTAAAATGTTGGAAAGTTGCTGTTGTAGGCCTCAATTTGAATCACAAGGCTGTCAATTGACAAAAAAAGTCATAACAATCGTAGGTGGTCCTGAAAATGAACTGGTCAAAAGTCATAATATTGTATGTAGGCTTGTCAGTTGTCAAAAAAAAATTGAGTAATTATTCCGAGTGTTTGAACCGGAAACAATCGAAAATTTACTCTGATGATAGTTTAGCTCAACCAAGTCATCATTTAAATTGTTTCCTACTTTATCTCGCTCTTTATCTTACTCATTTATAATCGGATTTGGTTTTTACTAATATATCCTACTTTATCTTCTTCTTTGTTTTACTCACTAAAATCTGGAAAAACATTATGTTTGAGATTGTAATTATGGCAACATCGCTTTTGATCAAGTAGGTCTTGTAATAATGTCATTTGGCATTTTAGATAGTCGGCCATTTTCGAGTGTTTTTATTCAGTTTCTCCTCGAATTTTCCACTTTTCCAGGCCGGTTTCGATCGGGTAAACTGTTAATTATATGCGAGTTCGAAGGGCCGGAGTTATTTTAATCACAGGGCCCAGTTTATGATTCTATTGGTCAGCGGATAATTTGGAGCCAATCAAAAACCGGGAATATTTAAAATGCGATTTTTAGCGCCCAATTAGAGAGCCGGGAATATTCAAAAACTTTAGTTTTATCAAGTTGATTTTGGAATGTTAGTTTTCTATTGGGTTTTCTTAACATTTTTACTTTTTTCAGAAAACGGTGCTTTTTGCAAACATATACATACTATTTTATCGTTGTCTTTGTCTTACTCACTATAATCAACAAGTGAACCTTGTAATGTCATTTTCATTGAAATTAAACTAAAAACAAGTTTCCGATGCGTTATCTAGGGAATTTTAATTATTATTATAATCATTATTTAACAATTTTTAATTGAATTTTGAACAAAAAACTTATTTAAAATGTTATTTTTGTTTTCCGAGATGTAATGTGGCAATGTTGCTTTTAGTCGGCCATTTTGAAGTGACGTCTTGTGATTTTTTGCCAGTTTTTCCTCGAATTTTTGACTTTTCCGGGGATTTTTAATGGAAAAAAAGCGATTTAACATACGAGGCTTTGAGTTTTCTCCATTTTCTAGCAAAAATTTCCGCTTTTAAATGCCATAATTAGCAAAATCCCGTTTAAAATGCTTTTGATGTGGCAACGCCGCTTGTCGCTAATTTCAATCAAGGAGGCCTTGTAATAAATATCATTTGTCATTTTTGACATTCGGCCATTTTCATTTGACGTGTTTACATTTTTATCCAGTTTTTCCTCGAATTTTCAACTTTTCCGGGCTGTTTTTGCTCGGGAAAATTGATTTAAAGTACGAGGCTTTGAGTTTTCTTTATTTTTTGCCGAAAACCTAAACTAAACACAAACTACGTCAACCAAAAACCACAAAACGAGTGTTAATTAACATCGACATTAGATTAAGTAGGCAGTAGGCTAATGGCCGTTTCCACCAATTATTTTAGGGGAGCCTTAGCGATAGGTGGGTTCGGCTTGCTCACTCCGAGTGACTCCATTCGCACTCCAGGCGTTCGGGTTAAGGTTCGGGTATTGCTTTTTACCGTATTAGGGGTGACTCCATTAGCTCTGCTCACTCCACTCCAACTCTGTGCTGAATAGCCGAACCCAGCTGATAAGTATTCCTTAAACTGACATTTCTCCATATAAAAATGTCATTTTAGGGAATACTTACCGATAAGGCTCCCTTTAAATAGTTGGTGGAAACAGCCATAAGACCATACCTATTATACTAACGTATATCGCGCCTTCCCCATTTACCCAATGTGCGGTTTTTGAAGCAAACAAAGAGAGATAAAGTTATATGATCTCGCATAAGTCTATCTTTGTCTAACGAAGGAGACCGAGGTTATGAACTGCGCTTGCGTTAAACTCTAGATTCTTATTGGCCGGCGGTTGCCATTTTGCATCAAGCTTTTCGTGCCGTGTTGTCATGTCAAGCTAAAAAGCACAATAAATTAGGATCATTTTTTGAGGTTATAATTTGGTCGATTGTATTTGGATTCCAAAACACTAATAAAAATGAATATATTGGTTTATTTGTCGAAATCGAGTATGTGTTACACGCACCAAACTACAAAATTCGTCATGTTTCTTGTGAATGTTTAAATAACTCGAAGATGAAAATAACGTTATTGGCAACCCTGCAATATCAGCTGTTTAAAATTAAATCTTATTATAACTTCAAATTGACGCATGCGCATTGGAAAAACGAGTTCACTTGAGACAAAGAAAGCATCGTTCTATCTCATGATGTTTGCTTCAAGAACTCAAACCAACCCGCGATATACGTAATATAATAAATACTTATATGCATAAGACTCTTTGAAAATTTGGAAAAAATTAAAAAAAATGGAAATTGAACCAAATATGCCAACGTCGCACCAGTGTACTTTTTGAAAATGGATGGTACCAAACCTGGTACAATTGTACCACCTCTGGCAACACTGGTTTCAAGAATAAGGACCCAGATATGCAAGGTGATTAAGGTGAAGCACTGATTCCCTTGCCGCATTAGGCGCCCGCCATATAAAAACCTTATTGTAGGGACAAATAGATTTTATATTCTACTGTACTAATATAACCATATAATACCTTGGTTACGATAGTCATAAACAGGGTCTTAGTCTTAACTCCCAAGGGAGTTAAGGATTTCATAACTCCCGCGCGGGAGTTAAGAATATCATAACTCCCAAGGGAGTTAAGGATTTCCATGACTCCCGCTTTTACCTTGAATAGGTAAAACTTTGAGAAAAAATAGAAATGTTGGTTAATGGTTTATTCCTTTATGAAAATAGACAGAATACAGTAAATTCAGTAGGACATAAAATTATCTATGTACCACGGGAATTATCAGGTGTTAATACCCACGGGCAATTGGTGTCCCTCGGGCCACAAACGTTGCCCTGGGGTATTAACACCCTCATAATTCCCTTGATACATAAATAACTATTATTTCTATTTTTTCTACAAAAAAATTCCCTATGCCTCCTATACCCCGATTTTGACAAAACCTTCAACTTGACATGTGATGCCAGTGACGTAGCTTTGGGCGCCGTCCTATCCCAAGGGCCGATGGGTCGAGACCTTCTAATTGCATACACATCACGAACATTAAACGGCTCAGAACGACATTATTCTACAATAGAGAAAGAATGCCTTTGCATCGTGTGGGCCACCAAATATTTCACCCCCTACCTCTTTAGAGTCTTTGGTCAGAAATTCAATATTATTACGGATCATAAACCTCTCGAATGGGTCTCAAATATTAAAGATAGTTATCAGAATTCAATTACAAAATCATTTACACAAAAGGCAAATTGAATACTAATGCTGACGCCTTAAGTCGCATCGAGTTACATACAAAAAAAAACCGACGACTTTTCAAATTTACTATTCCATATAAACGATTTTAATAGAAAATTGGGAGAAGAAAACCAAAACAACAATGATGGTCAAGACATGGATCAGATGTCTACCGTAGTACACCCAAATCCTGCTGAACTAGAAAAAGGACCTTCCACGAGAGTAGAAGATGAAAGCGATAACCAGGGGCGTATCCAGCTTAAAGCAGAAGGGGGGCAGCTTTCTCAATTCCATCATCTATGACGCCTACGTTTTGATAGCCTTTTTAAGGACAGGGGAGGAAACTTAAAATAATACATAATAACAAAAGGGATATACTCAAGGTTGTTTGAGAGAGGTAGGTTGCCAGGGTCGGTATTCTCGTTGTCGAAAACGCTCACCGTTTTTCAGTCGCTCAGCACTTTTAATGTAAATTCACATTAGAAGTACCGAGCGACTAAAAAGCGGTGAGCGTTTTCGAAAATGAGAACACCGGCCCTGATAACTTTTATTACGTCATCTGAGGTGCTTCAACATAATGCAAATCTCCATAAGGCACCCCAGATGCGTTATCAAGTTACTTACCCATTATTAAACAACCTTAGCAACTTTTGGAACCTTGGGATATATCGAGGGATATACCTACCTTATATTGAAGAAAACTTAATTTCTGTATAACAGTTTAAGTGGATTGCTTGTAAACTTCCTAAGTACATCTCTTCCGTCAATGCGCCACTTTCACGAGCCGGGAATATGGCAAATTATGATATTTTTTGACGCAGATACTTGAATGCAACCGAGAATGAATAATATTCTGCAAGATTTTAATCAAATAAATAATAATAAAATTAATCAAAAAATCACTGAAAACGCTGTCTCATTAGCTAAAGCCGATACTCATCAACTAAATATACATACGCTCGATAGTGCTGGTGCTGCATATGGTTGTGAAAGTAGTATCATAAGAGCTTTTCTAATTGTTGGAAAAACCAAATCACTTTCTTTTGAAACCTCAGTGATGTCTGGTGTTTCTTGCACTTCTTGCAGGTAATTCACTTTCTCTTTTGATGCCTTCTAAATTGTAGAAAGTTACACAAGGAGAAGTACTTTTTTACTATTCGTCCAATGAAACAGTTTTAAACAATGAAAATACTCCCCTCTTGCTCGCTCAACTATCACTATACTTGACTGGGTACTTACTACCTGTCATATATACAGGGTGTATATTTTAAGTGATACCACTATTGCTATATCCGAAACGCTAAGAGCTACAAGGTCGGTTAAATTGGAAAAAAGTTACCTTTTTTGATGCCCATTTAAGATTCTTTCACAGTGTTCCCAAATTTATTTTAGTTTCTGAAGTACAGGTTCATAACTAGGGCCGAATTAAGGTAAAATTTTGGTAAAAATCACTGATGATCACTTTTTAGATCCGAAATGTCGCCCAATCATACTTAAAAGGTATATCGTTGAAAAGGGGATAAAGGGTGCTTTCCAAAAATGACATAAAAAATTCAGGTCCGTATTTAAAAATATGAAGTTGATGATGGTAGCTCAATCACGAAACGTCGGATTCGAAATTTGAAGATGCCATGTTGTAGAGCGAAAAAAATTATAAAACTTTCAAATTTGAATTGTGTTCCGAAAATTAATAGTTCTCGAAATAATTGATGAAATATTTTTAGGCACTTCTTAGAAATCACCCTGTATTTCATAAACTAAAAAGAATTTGGCAACACTAGGAACGAGTCTTGAATCAGCGTTGCCAGACGTACGACAGGTGTGGTATTTGTACGACAATTTAGGGCATCTTCGTTACAAGAAAATCAATGCGTACGGTAGTACGGTAATGTACCACAGTTTTGAAATATTAGGTTGGGTAATATTTTATGGTAATATGTACCACATTTCTAAATTCTCCTTCTTTTTATTATATAAGTGTTGGCCAAATTGGGTTTGGGTACCTTGCTTGGGTAGGTACCTTGCTTGACCACCTTGCACCTTGACAACCTTGCATGTGAATATGCTGATGCTGGGTTATGTGATGTGTCATACTCCCCTAACTACCTCGCCATCAAATTCTGAGCCAGCGAGTGACGTCACTATCAGCAACTTATAGTGATGACGTCGCCCGCAGACCTCGATGGAATGCTTGCGATTCAAGCTGTGCTAGTGATTTAATTTTTTTGTCGATTTTAAATGTAGAAAAGATGATTTTCGATTCGTTCTCACAGAAGAAATAAAATGTTCTTGATCTTCCAGTATCACATAATCCAGCATCAGCTTTACAAAAGAATTTATTTCAATTTGACTAAGTACCCTAAAAATAAATAGTTCTATTTGATTTCCCTTTACTCCTGTTGCTGTAATTTTCAATGCAAGAGCTCTATTTTCAAGTTTTCAACATCACTGGCGAAACTATCATAGGGCAGTTCGGTGCATATCACCAAGGCCCCCGAGAATTAGGAGGCCCCGCCTCTTTTGTCATAAGTACCTACTTATTTTATTAAATTCGTAATATGTGATTTGAAAAAAAAAAATGTTTTCAAATGTCTGATGTCTGAAAATTATAATACAAATTTATAATAAAACGTTTGCGGCGACGGCTCACAGTTATTTCAGTTCTTGTGATGTACCTATCATTGTGTACAATTTAATTTTTCTGTTATCTTGCATTGATTAGTTGTGTAGGTACCTATTCTTATGGGCAATTTCCATTCTCAAGATGGAGTGAGGGAAAAATTTGCGAAAAGCCCATGCCTTTTTGAATGGAGAAACAATGTGGTAAGATGAGTAAATACCAAGGTAATCACACAATAGGTTGTTTTTTGAAGGCTTAAAATTACCGTCTTTGGGCGTGGTACCCAAAAAAACTCCGGCAGGGTCCAAGGTTCCTAAAGTTAATAGGTTGTCTGGTAATGGGTAATTTGATGACGCATCTGGGCTGCCTTATGGAGATTTTCATTATGTTGAGGCATACAGACGACGTCATCAAAGTTCAGGCATCCTTGTTTTAAACAACCTTGGGCGGGGTCAATGGCGGGCGGGCTGATCTAATCTGGCACCGAGGCCCCTGATGTCAAGTTACGCTACTGTTCAACATTTTGCGCTCTCAAAAAAAAATCATATTTTTTCTAGTAAATGTATACTAAAAATGTATTATGTAAGGTAATGTGTACCACAAGCCACAAGTATTCGTGGCGCGTACAGTCGGAATCATTGCAATGGCATGTAATATTGACAGTTGAGTTGAAGAGGGCGCTTCTGTACTTGGAGCTATTTAAATTTTGGCGCGTAAATGATTGATTGTAATTTTAACCTCAAAAGTTAATTCTGATGTGTGCTTTCAAGACAAGCTGACGCTGACACTTTTAAAAATATTCTCTAAGGCTCACTGAATGCTTTGGAAGATATTTTAACTTATTCATTGTCCATTGTTCATATTGTAGTCATCTTTCCTTCTACTTAATTTAAACGGTTTAAAACTATTGACATTTACCGCTAAAATTTGAAGAACTCCAAGTTCACTCGCGCCCTCTACAAAATTTTGAGGAACTTAACTGGATATTTACTGCCATTGGCACACACTCTTTAAAATCCCTCGTATTAAGTCAAAATTCTAACCAATAAATCGTGCAGCATTTTGCTATTATTGTGTGTCAGATTTGACACATTACGAGGGATATTTATATAGTGTGTGCCAATTGCAATGATTCCCACTGTACGTCCTTGTACGACAGTTTTTGAGCATTGTGTACCACACTTCCATATTTAGAGTCTGGCAACGCTGTCTTGAATAGACATCAAAAAAGGCAACTTTTCTCTAATTTAAACGACCTTGTAGCTTTCACCGTTTTGGATATAGCAATAGTGGTATCACTTAAAATATACACCCTGTATACACTGTGTCCATAAAGTAACGGATAAATTCATTATTTTGAAAACGGTAGAATTTTTGAGAAATCGCTCAGACACGTCAATTTTGTTTTTTTGTTTGAAATTTTTTTACATATTTTTTATTATACAGGGTGTTTCAAAAATAGCTCCGCTGCTATCAACTTTGTTTTTTCAAATGAATCAACCTGTATATAACGACATTCATGGATTCTGCGGGAAATTTTTGACATATTTCATGTACAGGGTGATCCAGTATAAAGTGAACACCCCCTACCTTTTCGCTAAAAAAATTTTTTTCAAAAAAATCAAGATAGCCATTTGGTGTATTTTGTTTCTAGGAATTTGGGAACGTTTTTCGAAATGTTATTAGATTTTTCGTTAAAGCACTGTGACAACAAAAGTAATTTTTTTAAATGGAATAACCTATATTTAAATCAATTTTTGAAACGACCCTATTTTTCTCATTTCAAATATATATAGTTTGTTTATCTTCATTTTGAAAATTTGCGATATATTCTCACCTTAAAATTCATATAAACATAGCCCAAAAGGTATCATGAAACATAATGCTACGAAATCGTTAAAGCCAGAAAAACGACGTCCGCCAGGCTGTCAAGAATCGATGGCGGAAATAATAGAATCTAGCGAATTATTCTACTTTAATCTGGAAAATTAGATTATCGTGTGTATTCTAGATTTCACAGGAATAGATTTAGGGATATATAAGAAGGCCGGCATTGGTTTGTAAGTTTAGTTTCAGTTCGACTGTGATACGATTTAAATAGTGATTGTAAAGAGTTTAATTGTTGAGTTAGTAAAGTAATTAGTGTCAGAGTGTTTTGTTAAGTGGAATAAATTATTGCTGTGTTAATTGGACTTTGGTTTTTGGAATAAGCGAAACGAACAACGAACCCAAGATTTCTGTCCGGCGATCCAAAGCCGCGACACTGGTGCCAGAAGTGGGATTTAAAGGACTGCAGAGTGAAATCCAATAACGGAAGTGCGGGGACACTAGTGTAGTATAAAAACTGAACACTAGGTGAACACTGGGACAGTTAGTGCAGTGCAAACAGTGACAATCACAAAATAGACTTAACCGATCGTGTGAATTACCCCGGAAGTGACTCTATACCCGATTTAGACTGTGATAGTGAATCTTCGAGTGAGTTCTAGAAAATTCTATTTGGAAACTAAGGAAGATATCGAATTTGTGACTTCGCCGACGTATTCAGAACATCAATCGTCATTCAGAAGAGAATTTTCGAGGAGTTTCGGGAAAATTCTAGAACATTCTATTTGGAAACCAAGGGAGATATCGAAATTGTGACTTCACCGACGTGTTTGCTGTATCAATGGACATCTAGAAAAGAAATTTCAAGGAAATTCCAGAACATTCTACTCGCGAATAAAGCAAGTTATCCAATTTGTGACTTCACCGGCGTGTTGGAACTTCGAGCACAGACCAGAAAAGATATTTGAAGAAAGTTCGGGGGAAATTCTAGAACATTCTGTATATGCCTATCACAAGACAACAAGCCAAAATGGACGAAGTTTTTAGTCGTCATGGTGTGCCACTAGAGTTACATTCAGACCAAGGACGAAACTTCGAATCTGCCGTCTTTAAGAAAATTTGTGAGATCATAGGAATCCGTAAGACCAGGACAACACCTTTACATCCACAGTCTGATGACATGGTAGAACGATTTAATAAGACCATAGAGGAGCATCTAACAAAAGTCGTCGCAAGGAACCAGCGTGATTGGGACAAACACTTGCCTCTGTTTTTAATGGCTTATAGAGCAGCTGTTCACGAGTCAACAGGTCAAAGTCCAGCCAGAATCGTCTTTGGAAGAGAACTCAGGTTACCTTGCGATTTGATGTTTGGGATACCTGAAGAAGAACGGAGAGAAATCCGAGATTATGCCGACGAAGTAAGGGCACGACTTCTGGGTATCCATGATTTTGCTCGGGAGCATATTCAGCGAGCCAGTGACCGGATGAAGACCAGATACGACGTGAAAGCCAATTCAGCCGGATTTCAAGAAGGTGATTTAGTGTAGCTGTATAATCCAGCTAGAAAGAAAGGAGTATCGCCGAAGTTGTCTTCAGCGTGGGAGGGACCCTACAAAATAATCAAGAGGATCAATGATTTGGTTTATCGAGTCCAGCGCAACACCAGGAGTAAGATGAAAGTTGTACATCTGGACAGATTGGCGAAATATCATGGGCGTGAAGTTGATCGGGACGATCAACCTTAAGAGGAGGGCAGTGCTACGAAATCGTTAAAGCCAGAAAAACGGCGTCCGCCAGGCTGTCAAGAATCGATGGCGGAAATACTAGAATCTCGCGAATTATTCTACTTTAATCTGGAAAATTAGATTATCGTGTGTATTCTAGATTTCACAGGAATAGATTTAGGGATATATAAGAAGGCCGGCATTGGTTTGTAAGTTTAGTTTCAGTTCGACTGTGATACGATTTAAATAGTGATTGTAAAGAGTTTAATTGTTGAGTTAGTAAAGTAATTAGTGTCAGAGTGTTTTGTTAAGTGGAATAAATTATTGCTGTGTTAATTGGACTTTGGTTTTTGGAATAAGCGAAACGAACAACGAACCCAAGATTTCCGTCCGGCGATCCAAAGCCGCGACAATAATAACCAGTAGTTTTATTAAAGGTAAAATTATTTAGATTTACCTTGATACCTTTTCGTCTATTCTTATTTGAATCTTAAGTGAGAATATATCGCAAATTTTCAAAATGAAGATAAACAAACTATATATATTTGAAATGAGAAAAATAGAGGCGTTTCAAAAATTGATTTAAATATAGGTTATTCCATTTAAAAAAATTACTTTTGTTGTCACAGTGCTTTAACGAAAAATCTAATAACATTTCGAAAAACGTTCCCAAATTCCTAGAAACAAAATACACCAAATGGCTATCTTGATTTTTTTGAAAAAAATTTTTTTAGCGAAAAGGTAGGGGGTGTTCACTTTATACTGGATCACCCTGTACAATGTCATATACCTATCTTCAACTATTTCGGAAATATTGACAGTTGGAAATTGATTTTTTTGCAACTTTGACAGGCTGTAAAACCTGAACGGTTAATTTTAGAGAAAAACCGATTTCACATTCCTATCTTAGATTTTCATAAACTATCATTTGACGCCAACTTTGAATTTACCTGGAGATTAAATTTAACCGGAATTTTCAATCACGGATTAACTTTAAAGTTGGTGTCAAATGATAGTTTATGAAAATCTAAGATGGGAATGTAAAATCGGTTTTCCTCTAAAATTAACCGTTCAGGATTTACAGCCTATCAAAGTTGCAAAAAAATCAATTTTCAACTGTCAATATTTCCGAAACAGTTGAAGATAGGTATATGACATTGTACATGAAATATGTCAAAAATTTTCCGCAGAATCCATAGATGTAATAATATACAGGGTGACCCATTTGAAAAAACAAAGTTGATAGCGGTAGAGCTATTTTTGAGACACCCTGTATAATCAAAAATATATAAATAAATTTCAAACCAAAAAACAAAATTGTCGTGTCTGAGCGATTTTTCAAAAATTCTACCGTTTTCAAAATAATGAATTTATCCGTTACTTCACGGACATGTATATATTTCTTTTCATCATCATCTGATAGATTTAAAAAAAAAAAGTCCGGTCAGAAAGGGAGGGCAGCTGCCCCCCTCTGTATACGCCCTTGGCGATAACAACACCGTTCACACAACAAAGTGGTCGTGCCAATTTTAGGATCATCGGTTAATTATGACGCGAACCAAATAATAATTATAAAAGTATTCCATTTTCCAGCAAAGACAAAGCGAATAATATTATTTCAAAAAAAAAAAGAAGATTTTCAGTTCAGCTCTCTGAAAATAATTTCGAAAACGACATTTTAGATTTTATGAGAGAATATTATAGCACCCGGAAAATTATATTCGCTATACTTCGAGAATCCCGATATTAACAAACTTCACCAAAAATCGAAAGAAATCCAAACTCTAGTACAATCACATAAAGAATATAGTACTGATGTAAGCCAGTTATTTGAAATTTCTACAAATAATACAAAATCGAGTAAATGACATAATAAGAGATTGTATCTCATCCTAAAACATTGAAAAGAGACCTAATAAATGGTTTAGGCTCTATGTTCAAAGCTGTCACAGGAAATCTTGACGCATCCCACAGAGTTCACTACGAAAATCTTATTGCGAGAAAATCAAAAGAATTTACGAGATAATGTTTTGAAACAAACTTCTCTATCTTTAACTGTCATCGAAAGATTTAATTCGACCTTTAACCAAATCAATCATAATGGGAATCTTTTAGAATCCAAAATTCAACAAATATTTGCTTTTGTGCAAAAATCTACTTTTCTTTCATTTTTACTCTGTGAGTACCAATCAATTCGCAGAGTCGGTTCAAGTTAAGGTAGTTTTGCCAAAGAATAAATATTTAGTAAAAAATATTTTGCACTTTGCGTACTATCCACAAACATGTCTTGAGTCCTTCGTTTACCCTAAAAAGGACCTGCAAGAAGTCAGAAAAACCAGCCCATGCGAGATACAACTCCTGAACTCTGACACATACCCCTCAGTTTGCAAGCAAACCGAAGTTAGCGTTCCAGAAGCGATAATCAATCGTCTAGACACTACCAATCAGTAAATACTTATATTTTCAATCAATGAAACTATCAAAATTCAGTGTTTTCGCCAACCAAGAAGAAGTCCAAAACGACATAAGGACATACATTTGTCAAATTCCTATGGGATGCAGAGTCAGAACAAACTCAGTGAATCTTGTAGAGTATGTTAAGGTACAGTTGGATAGGGGTAGACATGTTGTTTTCGTTTTTGTTGATTTGCAAAAGGCGTTTGACACAGTTGATACTGAACTCATGAAAAAGAAACTATGTAAAATGGGATTTCATGGTGTGTTTTTGAACCTATTACAATCATACTCTACCAATCGAGAATATTATATTGAAATAAATGACTACAAAAGTGACAAAGTAAAATTTAAAGTCGGAGTAGCCCAGGGCTCAGTGCTTGGACCTATCCAGTACCTCTTGTATGTACACAGCTTCCCACATAACAAAATTGCATCCTTGGAATGTAATGGGAATGTTCTTTTTTTAGGAGGAATGTACCTAGAATGTTCGCTAAAACCATTGCGAATGTCCTGAGAATGTTCTGAGAAAAGATTGTAGAAATACTGTTTGCAATACCCAAGAACTTCCTGGGAAATCCATCAGGATATTTCTAGAATATACCTATGAGATTTTCAGTACATTCTGAAAAGAATATTCATGTTTGATTCTAAAAATATGCTTGAAATGTATATTCTCAAATTCAAAGAATGTTTCTATGACATTATAGTTATGTTCTCAAAAGAATATTATACCAATATGCTAGAAATATTGTTAGAATATATCTACATATATCATTCTCAATATGCATCCTAGACATAACATTCTTGTTTGATTCTGGGGATATACTTGGAATGTTAATTTTCGCTTCCAAATAATGCTCCTTTCAGTCCTTTTATATTAAAGGCAGTAAAAGAGTTGTTGGAAAACTTCTCTGGAAAACACAAGTGTTCAACCAAAGCTCCGGTTTCGAGCTTGTAATGCTCTCGTCGCGGTAAGCACGCCAACTGAGAGAAACAGGTTCCAAAGTGATTCAAACGCTAGGCAAGATGTAGATCTTTAATAGCGCGTGGCTCCCTCTCTTGGAAATCCTACAAAGCAAAAGAAAAAGAATATACCTATAATATTCTTAGTAGGTTCTAGATAGAGCATTATTGTTTAATTGTTCAATAAGGATTTTTGAGTAGGTAGGTACTTTAGATAATTAGGTGAACAATTTGAAAATATTCTTATCATGGTCACCTACCTACATAAACTTCTCAGCATAACTTGCTAGGTATATTCTTAATATTTGATAGAGATATTAGTCCAAAGAACATTTTTTAGGGTACATTATAATAATGTTCGTATGACAATATTCAAATAATGTTATATAAAGTAGGTTCTTAGCACAATCTTTCAGGTAGGTGCATAGAAGCAACATTCCTAGTACATAAATAGAACGTTCAACAATGAATATTTCAATCGAAACAATCTTAGAATATTCATTGAACATTCCTCGAAGAACATTCCAAAAAGCACTTTGAGGAAATATTCTGAGAATATGAATGTTCTTTCACTATTATGTGGGTTACAATATCTTCTACTAAAATCAAAATAGTTCATGTTTGCTGATGAAACTATACTCGCTTTCTCGGGAGAAAACCCTAAAGAACTTGAAAGAGAAATAAACAGTGACCTGAATTTGTATCATAACTGGCTGTATTATAATAAATTAAGAATTAATGTAGATAAAACTGAGTATATGCAAATAGGGCGAAAGAGGTGTGATATGGAAGTGGTTCTGAATAGTGTGCAACTGAAGGAGACAAAGCAATATAAATATTTGGGCCTGATTCTCACAAACAATCTCAGCTAGTCTGTCCATATAGATAACATCATTAAAAAAATATCACCAATTTTAGGAGCAATAAAAAGGTGCTCACATCTATTGAATAACGGTGCAAGACAGTTTCATAGAACCTCATTTAAGGTATCTTCTGCCTTGTTGGGGAAACACTCCAAAATATCAACTCGAGAAACTGCAAAGAATACAAAATAAAGCTGTGAAAACCATATATCTTATGGATCAATATACTCCCAGTGCTCACAGTGCTGACATATACAAAAAAACAAAAATCACAAATATAGACAAATTGAAAAAAAAATGAACAAGTGAAACTCATATACTCAATAAAGAATGAACTAATAAAATCAAATACAGCATTAACCCAAAGACAAAATTATCATACATATAGTACGCGACAAAAAGAATACATAGCAAATAAATTCTTAAGGACTAAAACAACACAAGATTCTCCCATATACAGAAGTGTACAAACATACAAAAAAACTCCAAGAGAAATCATAAATGAAAATGTGCAGAATAATAGACTAATATGCCGTAACCTCAAAGACTACATTAAAGGAACAGAATAAACTAATTTGTTAAATCTAAATCAGGAACTCTATATTTATTAAGTTAATGTATTTCTATAAAATTAAATGTAGGCCCTGTTGCCAGTATTTTGTTACTGTTTAGGGGTCAGAAATAAAGAATTTCTAAAAAAAAACTGGTTACCAATGAACAAAAGCTAATCAGCCCAAATCGGCAACCCATGTTGTTCCCCGATTTTGCCGAATCGTCAACAACACTACCACTACCACTTTTAAATTTGAGTCGTCACTTTTACAATTTGAAGCTGGACGGGCTCCATCAGTTAAGATATGAAATCTCCGAAATTCAGCCTCAACTTTACTTCAAGCAAATTACTATATACTACTATCACAGCATCTACTATAGAAGTCCAAAGTCCAAGTATCTGGACCCTACTTCTGTTATCTGTATGGGGTCATTGCTATTTGCTGCCTGGTTGCCATAAACAAGTATGTGATGCCCATCTTCCAAAACAGAAGGAAGAAGAACGATGCCCCTGCAACTGAAGTCCAACTACCCCGTCAAGCGTAGAGTTGGAAGTTAAGGAGGGAGGAGTTAAAACAGTTATAGGCGCTGACTAAACAATAAACTTACTTAATGTGCTTTTCATCTTTATATAAGTAATTTCTCGACAATGTTAAGTCAGTCAGTTGAATTTTATTGTAACGATTAAATTTGTAGAGTTAAGTCTTGAATTAATTATTAAAATTTTCAATAATAGGAGGAATAGAGTATAGCATCACAGAACTATAGCATCATTAGGGTTGTGAGTCAATTTTTCTGACAATGTCATGTCACAGTCAAAATGAAAATGACGGTCACGTCATTTATTTTTATGACACTCTTGTCATTTATTTTTTTATTTATTTACAGGTCAATTTTGTGCAGATCTGTAAGCAAATCTATAACTTTCTATAAGCGTATAGACACTGCAAAATGCATCGATTACCAAACACCAGATCGGAAATATTTACTATTTTATAAGATTTTCTGTAAGCTAGAGGGAAGTGTAGAACTGCAAATTGTCTATAGGCAGCTATATGCTTATAGAAAGTTATAGATTTACTCACAGATGTGCACAGAACTGACCCGTAAATTTTCTGACTGTCAAAATAATAACTGACTGTCATTTTTGGAGAAAAAAAACATTTTTCTCCAAACGTCAAAAAAACGTCACATTGTTAACCCCTGTCAAGATGTCAGAAATTTGATTTCTATGCTGCTAGGCAAATCCAGCGGGTTAACACCTGTCGAGGTGGTAGAAATTTAATTTCTATGCTGCTAGGCAACCGCAGCGGCAGTAGAAGTACTTGTAGTGCCGCTGGAGCGGCAGCAAAAGTACTTTTAGTGCCGCTCGTACTTTTACTGCCGCTTAACTATTAGATATATGAATATCAATATTTCTATTACATAATATAATAATTTAATATTATATAGTTATAGAGGCAAAACTTAAACTTCCCTTATTTATATTTTATTTGGTGTCACTTGTTTATCAAAACATCATTAAAATTCAGGGTGTTAATGTAAACACGTTTCGAGGTTTTCCTATGTATGAATACATTTTATTTGATTTTGCCAAGTTAGTTCTGCTTTAACATTTGTTCCAATATACGCATATATTGAGCAAATAGCAATTGTTTGATTTCAGCCCAAAATACCTTTCGTTCTTCTAATAGGTTATGGGCCCAGTTCTATATTGTTTCCTCATTAACTTTTGTTATCAAGTTTAGTGAGAATCCAAATTAAAAGAAATAATCAGTTGTGTGTTTCAAAATGGATAATAAAACAAGCAAACGGCATATAGAACAATTTAACGGCGAGCGATACGGAATATGGAAGTTTCGCATAAACTCGTTGTTAGCGGAGTTGGAAGTTGTATATGTAATAAACAAAGAACTTCCTGATGAACCTTCTGCTCAGTGGCTAAAACACAATTTAATTGCCAAAAATACTATAGTGGAGTACTTGAGTGATTCTTTTCTGAGTTTTGCTCAAGAGCAAGTTTACGCTAAAGAAATAATGAAAAGCTTGGATGCTATTTACGAACGAAAAAGCTTAGCTTCTCAACTTGCATTACGTAAACGCTTGTTGACATTAAAGCTGGCACGTGAGGAAAGTTTATTGAAACATTATACAGTTTTTGAAAGTATTGTTGCTGAATTGATTGCAGCTGGAGCGCAAATGGATGAATTGGATAGAGTATCTCACTTACTGCTCACTCTCCCAGCAGAATATGATGGTGTTATAACAGCATTGGAGACTTTAAATAATGAAAATCTCACACTAGCATTCGTTAAAACCAGATTGTTGGATCATGAGGTGAAGTTAAAGGCAGGAGAAGGAACCAGTACCAAAGTATTGCACGTTACCAGTTTAAGAGGACAACAACAGCAACGTCAATTCAAACCTAGTTTTCCTGCAAAGAAAAATAATTTCAAAAATAAATTTAAACCACAAACACCAAAATATAATACTTCTATTTCAAAGCGAAAATTATCTAACATCAAGTGCAATCATTGTGGCCGAAGTAACCATGTAAAACAAGATTGCTATTATTATAAGCAAACTCTAAACACCTCAAGTCAATCTCGCCCATGCACACTACAAACAGTGCAAGAAAATGATAAAAGTTTTGCTTTTATGCTTAGAAGCAACCAAGAAAATTCTACAACCAGAAGTGAAATACAATTTATCTTAGACTCAGGCGCAACTGACCATATCGTCAACAGAGATGATGTGTTTTCATCATTCGATGAACTACCAGTTCCAATAAGCATTGGTGTCGCTAAAAGTGGACATCCGTTGTTGCAACCAAAAAAGGAACAGTTGCCGTTACAACAAATTTAGAAGTGAATGGTCATTTGGAAAACGTCCTGTTCTGTCCCGAGGTACCATATAATCTGCTCTCAGTACACCGTATGCAACAACGAGGACTGACCATCATCTTCGATTTAAATGGCGTAAAAGTTAAAATGGGCGAACAAGTAATTTTAACAGGTAAGCCCTTAAATAATCTTTTAAACGTCACTTTTAAAATACCTTATAGTACAGTTAACTTGAGCACTACCCACATAAATAATAACTACCATATTTGGCACAAACGTCTTGGCCATATTAGTAAAGAAAAATTTGATAAGTTAAGGCATTATGAAATGGTAGAAAACAGTTCAATTATTAAAAATGTTAAACCCACACAAGAAGCAATATGTGAAGCTTGTATTTTTGGCAAGCAATCTAAATTACCATTTGCTAAATCAAAATTAAAAACCCATATCAATAGACCATTATTCATCGTTCATTCTGATGTTTGTGGTCCAATTTCCCCTTCAACCATTGATAACAAGCAATATTTTCTGACATTTATTGACGAGTATACCCATTATACTGTCACTTATTTATTAGCCTATAAATCTGAAGTATTGGGTGCATTTAAAGATTTTGTCGCTAAAAGCTCCACACATTTTAATGTGAATCTAGTAAACCTGTACTGTGATAATGGTGGCGAATATTTATCAAATGAATATAAAAATTTCTGCGTCCAAAAAGGCATCACGTATCTGTTAAGTGATACGAACTCCAGAGCAAAATGGCGTAGCTGAACGCATGAATCGTTCTATTACGGAAAAAGCTAGAAGCATGATTAGTTGTGCAAATCTAGATAAATCTTTTTGGGGTGAAGCGGTATTAACCGCAACATATTTAATAAATATAACCCCTACCAAAGCACTTAAACTATTCAAAACGCCATATGAGCTTTGGCATAGCAAAAAGCCCAAAATAAATCATTTAAGGATTTTTGGCTCCACTGTTTACGTTCATAACAAACTAAGAAAGGCAAAATTTGATGAAAAATCTTTCAAAGGAATTTTAGTTGGATACGAACCAAATGGATATAAAATTTGGAATGTCGAAAATCAAAATTTCTTAGTAGCACGTGATGTTATTTTTGACGAAATTAATTTTAAAAATTCACGGCCAATTAAATTAGACAATAAGTCTAATAACCATTATAATAATTCACATAATTTAACTAAATCAGTAACTTGTCCTGAAACTAATAGGTCCACTCCACAACAAAATAAAAAATTAGTGGAAACTGGTACCAAAACTAGTACCTGTGAAGTTCCTTCAGAGCATAAATTAGTAAAATTAGTAGACGACGAACCAGATGAGACAATAACTGATAAAGTGCACGAAAATGAAACAGGTGAAACTACAGAAAATGAGAGCTCATTAAATGAACCCCAAAATTCTGATCTTAGGCGTAGTGAAAGAATTAAACAACTTCCAATCCCCTGTTACAGTGATGACAAATATGACAATATATTTTTCAATAATGTGTTATTACTTAGAACACTCCAAAAAATTCCTGAAACATATGGGGAGATAAAAAACGGGGATGATCAAAATCAGTGGGAGCTTGCTATCAAGGAAGAAATTAATTCATTGTTAGAAAATAAAACTTGGTCAATAGTTAAAAAACCAAGTAATAAAAATATTGTTGATTGCAAATGGGTTTTTACAATAAAAAATGATGAAAACGGCCTCCCAATTAAATATAAAGCGCGTCTGGTAGCAAGAGGTTTTAGTCAAAGGTATTTACTCGACTATGACGAAACTTTTGCCCCAGTTGCCAGAATAACAACATTCAGGTTTTTACTTGCGTTTGCAAATAATTATGATTTATTGATACACCAAATGGATGTCAAAACAGCATGCATTTTTGAATGGCATACTTAAAGAAGAGATTTATATGAAAGTACCAGAAGGGATTGAAGCGAAAAATGATGAAGTGTGTAAATTACATAAATCATTATATGGCTTAAAACAATCCCCAAGGTGCTGGTTTGAACGATTTGACATTACTTTAAAAGAGGCAGGGTTTCAAAATTCAATGGTAGACCGTTGTCTTTACTTCTTAAATAAGGGTAGTATTTTGAAAAATATTTACCTGGTTTTATATGTTGATGATCTGTTGATCGCAACTTATGATTCAACCACAATGATGAATTTTAAAAAATATTTGATGACAAAATTTAATATGGTCGACCTGAATGAAGTAAAACTATTTTTAGGAATAAGAATTGAAAGAACACAAATTTCAATCACATTAGACCAATGTTCCTATCTAAAAACTGTAATTTTTAATTTTAATATGAGTGAATGCAAACCTGTAGATAGCCCTCTTCCAACAAAATTAAATTATACTGCTTTAAACTCAGAAATTTATTATGACGCACCCTGTAGAAATTTAATTGGGTGTCTGATGTATGCCATGCTCTGTACACGCCCAGATTTATGTATATCTATAAATTTATTGAGCCGTTACCAAAGTAAAAATAATGAAGAACTTTGGAAATCATTGAAAAGGGTTTTACGTTATATTAAAGGTTCTCTTGAGCTCAAGTTAACGTACCCAAAAGGTAATTGTGAAGATATTATTGTTGGCTATGTTGATTCAGACTGGGGAAATTGTGAAAATGATAGAAAAAGTACATCAGGATACTTGTTCAAAGCTTTTCAGAATTGCCTAATTTCTTGGAATTCGAAAAGGCAAAATACTGTAGCTGCTTCTACTACAGAAGCTGAATATATGGCACTTTTTGAATGCGTTAAGGAAGCTATTTGGATCATATCACTGTTTAAAAGTATTGACATTAAAATTATTAATCCTATACCCCTGTTTGAGGACAACAGTAGCTGTATTAGCATGGCCAACAATCCTGTCTATCATAAAAGATCGAAACATATCGATATTAAATATCATTTTACAAGAGAACAAATAGAGAAAAATGTCATAACATTAAAATATATTTCTACAGCTGAACAGTTGGCCGATGCTTTCACAAAAGGTCTTCCAGCAATCAAATTCAAAGAAATAAGGAAGAATATTGGTTTAATCTAGCCAACAAAATATTTTTCATATATATTATTGATTATTTAAATATATATATATTTTTGTTCATTTGTTTATTAATTTTTTTTTTTATTATTATACTTTATAATATTTTTTTTTTTTGATACTATAGTTATTTCGTTTAATTTTTGAGTGGGAGTATTAGATATATGAATATCAATATTTCTATTACATAATATAATAATTTAATATTATATAGTTATAGAGGCAAAACTTAAACTTCCCTTATTTATATTTTATTTGGTGTCACTTGTTTATCAAAACATCATTAAAATTCAGGGTGTTAATGTAAACACGTTTGGAGGTTTTCCTATGTATGAATACATTTTATTTGATTTTGCCAAGTTAGTTCTGCTTCAACATTTGTTCCAATATATGCATATATTGAGCAAATAGCAATTGTTTGATTTCAGCCCAAAATACCTTTCGTTCTTCTAATATTAACCACCCACTTGTCCCCGACCTTACCCCATTCGTTTGGAGAAAAAATAGCGTGTTGCATACGGAGTAGAAGCACTTTTTTGTGCTTAAGCAGTATTGCAAGCCTCACTACGTTCGGCTCGCAAACCTACTGCTTCAGCACAAAAAAGTAAAGCTTCTACTCCTAGTCCTAATATAACAATATACTATTATTTTATTAATTAAAATACAGAGGTGACAAAAGAAAATATGTGGATCAAATTGCTGCGACGTAAAATTCGATAACAAATGAACCTGTAATTCTAATTACTATTTTCTGGAGTGTGGCTAAAAATAATAGAATGAGCTGCAGATAACTGCCGTTGCCAGCATTTACGTAGGCGAAATAGTGGTAATTTCCAGTGCAGTACCGCTTAGACAGCAGTTTTTATTATTGTGAGTTTTGACGGAGGCTTATAATTAATATAGGAAAGGAGAATTATTAGTATAATGATAACATAGAGTTTTACAATATAATTTACTTATCTAATATGATGAGTCAGAAGTGGCGTGATGATGTGTCGGGGTAAAGAATGTAAATGTAAACAGGGGAATCAGGGGATTGAGATTTAGTGGATGATGTTTAGCTTAGCAAGAGAGCGGTCGAATTAATAAATATATTTCCTGTTGCGAATAAGAGTTTTATTAAAAATATTGGAGTACATATACAATCAATTTACAATACATTAGTGAATATTTTGGGCATTTAACCATAGACCATTATTAAACCAATTTAACTAACTATAACAGTATTAACGAGAATCAGCGATTTACAAAAGGGTTTTTTCTTTTTTTTCCTCGGTTTTTTTTCCCTGTATATAGGGAGATTCCTCTACAATCGGAATAAAAATATGCTTAAAATCATAATTATTTACCTATAAAAAATCTTCTGAAAATAAACACCGATTTTGATAATACAATAAAATAAGGGGTCTTCAAAAAAAAAAAAAACCTTATCGAAGAGTGCTTCGGCTTCGACTTTCCTTTCCACTGCTAACAGCCAACACCTGAATCACGTACCACACCTCGACGAAAACTGAAAAGAAAATGGACGTCTCTATTTTTTGGTGGGATTTTTGACATGACATATTGACATTACAAAATTCATTTGACAACTAGAAAAATATTGCTAATAGCGCTTTCGGCTTTTGCTCCAAAACTGCACCCTGCACCCAATTGATTAAAAAGCGATCCGAATAGGATTCACCAAGTTCGGCTTGAAACGGGCCTTTGCTCTCGCCGTTAACGTGTTTGACATGAGCAATGGAACGCTCTCAAATGTCGCACGGAGCGCTCTTTCTTGATCCCTCGCAGATCTCTCGATCTCCCTGATTGTTTGAGTAAATAGAGAGAGCAAGCACAAATGAAATGAATACACTCGCTCCGGTGCTAGGCGCCCCCGTTGCATGGTGCAACAAACACTTTTCGAAAGAAATAGGTGCATAATGCCCCGGAGCTGTTCCGGAGCTCCTCCTAGGGGTGAAAGGAATACAACAAATGATTATTCAACCAAGTTGTAAACAAACGAAAGTGAGAAGTGAGGTTAGAACTTCAAAATAAGATAAATAAAAATTGCTTACAACTTTGAAAAAATTATCTCTTGAAAATAGGTGAAACAATTTTTTTAATAAATAATTGGTGAATATAAATCTCTAGGGTTGGCAACGTTTTTTTATCAAAATATCAAGTAATTAACATTATTGTTTATGTTAATCAAGTGCACAACATCATCGAAGCTGTTTAGTGATAGAAAATCACGAATCAAAAATGAACAAACGGGGATCTGATTCCTATTGAGTAGGTAAGTAGTATTATTGTTATTATTTAATACTAGCAATTAGAAAATTCCCATTTTTATTGACGTATTTTTTTATTTGAACCTTGGATGCTAAAGGCCACATTCGCTGTTTGTCCATTTACAAATTTATGATATTTTTATTTTAATTTAAAGGTGATTGTGTTGTGTCTGTAGGTACATTACTTGTTAGGTAACTTGGACAGTTTAGTAAGTATTTTTTCAATTTGGAACTAATTTGTAAAGAAAAAATCATATTGTGATCATAATTCCCTATTTTGGAATTAAAGATAGTGAATCTTGGTTAATGAACCTTGATTTTTGTTCCCAGTATAGATAACAACATAATTTTGACCTGTTTTACACCTATTTCTGTATTTGCTTGAATTTTACCGTTTTTTACTTGGTTTTTTACCCAGTTTTTTAACAAAAAATTTTTTGTAACCATGCAAGTTCCCTTCAGAACCTCCTGGCCTCTGAATTCATACATTTTAGCCCTGGAACAATACATTTTTTGTGATCAAAGAGATAAGTACTTGAAAAATAGTCTTCTATGAAAAAAAAAAAAAATAGGTCCATAACCTCAGATTAACACATGAAATATTGCATGAAATAGATATGTTTATTATGATTGAAAAATGCCCCAAACATTGACTCCTATTCTAAGATCACTTGCAGACACTTACTTACTGCAGATGTGCCATATTTATAAATTGTCTGAAGTTGCAGGGAAAGTGGAATTGGAAATTGAAAAAAATATATCGAAAATATAAAAACCTAGTAGTCCAGGAGGCAGTGACGATTTTCGGTACTTATTTTCCCAGTCACGAAACATGAATAGAATTGTAGGGTTAGTAATTCTAAGCAAAATCCATATATTTTTAGGGGGGGGGGGGGGTTTCCGATGGGCTGAGGCGCGAAATGTGTTAGAGCTTACGAATGCACGGCCCTTTTTTTTCCAGTGATAAAAATAGCTCTACTAATGAGAAATATACTGAAGTTAGGTAAAAAAATAGTCCAGCTAATCTGTGAGTATGGATAATATGTCTGGCAAGTGAAAAATTGAAGATCCGAAAAATTTCAGCCAGACTAACTTTCCACTATCTGAGATAAGCCAAATTGTTCATATACTTTATGTTAGGGATGTCAATTTTTTTCAAAACACCGTTTTTTTCATTAACCGGTTAATTTACTAACAGTTATAACTGCCCGGTTATAACTGATATAAAACACCGGTTATTCCGGTTAACTGGTTGTTCGGTTATTTTGCCGAATAATATTAGAATAATTGCATAATTTATATTATAATGTAGGTAACATATATAACTTAAACAACAACATATCTTAATGGTAAAAAAAATCGGAAACTGTTACATGTTAAAAAGCATCAAAGAATACTTAAACTTTTCTAAACTGGTTATTTCTCTTCTTTCATTTTTAACATGTACAGTTGCGGCCATTGGAATTGGCACAAATTTTCGAACGCACCTTGTAATGCATCAAAATTTGACTTTTTTTAACAGGCCGTTAACCCTGCAGTGGTGGCGCCTCTTTTTTAGCACTAGTAGTGGCGCCAAGTCTGATAGTCTGATGACGTTTTTCTTGAATAAGACCCATATACTTAAAAAATCATGGAATATTGGAAATAGATGAAATATTTAGACTGGGACCATTATTTTTCATTTTAGAGAGTGTTTAGTGTTTGCTTCTATTTTATTGTTAAATGTGAAAATAATTTGTGTTTAGGAGTGCCAAAAATTGACAGAATTACAAAAGGTCCATGAACAGTGAACAATAAAACAACATAAAAAAGGAACTTGAAATAAGTATATCAGTAAAGACTTGAAAGAGACTCCTAAACTACTTTTTTTTTCTTAACTATAATCTACAAAACATATTTCGTATAAAATTAGGGTATTAGCTCACAAATGAGACACATAAAAACAGCATGTGAGAAACAAATAAAGTTTTCGATTTTGACCATGTTTTTTTTTCAGACACAACCATCCTTTCCAATGAAAGTAGGAAATCGAGGAATTTATGCACTTGGTTCTGCTTCTGGTTTATCTTCACCATCTTGCTCCCACGATCGTTCCTCAATATTGTTTTCCTCTGCTTCAGACTCCTCATCATCAAAGTTTCCCTTGGTATCAGTCTCTATTTCCTCCAATAACTTAAGCACTCGAGGTTAATCTTTTTCATAACTCATAATAATTGTACAAATTCATAAGAAATGCAATAATTGTACATTGTACATATAAACTGAACATAAAACAGACTTACCGGAGGTGGAAATATTCTGAAACACCACCATCGGCAATTCGCCAGCAGTGGCGCAAAGTCCACCAGACCCGAAACTATTACCAAGCCGCTCAATAAAATATTTAGCACATAACACTTATGACGTTCGCTAGTAAACTACATTATAGGAAGGTGCTGGAACGACGAAGACCGCAAATTAATCCTCACACTTTTTATAAATTGGATTATGAAGCTTGGGCACGAGAGACTGGGCGCCACCACTGCAGGGTTAATGCCAAAATTGTATCAGTTTTAGGGCGGGTATTATAAAACTACTTTGAGAGTTAACTTAAAGGTAACTTCTGGAATTACATGTAATTCAAAAAGTTAACTTTAAGTTAACTGTCAGAGCAGTTTTATAATACCCACCCTTAGCCTTATATTTGACGTTCAAAAATTAGTGCCAGTTCCAATGGCTGCAACTATGTCTTTTTTTATACCTACATGTACAGGGTATTTGATTATATTTGGCACCATACCTACAGCCTTTACTATTTAAGATAGAAAAAAAAATTAAATACAAAACTTGACAGTTTTTTTCTGTATTTTCTGATAACGTTATCAGAAAAAACAAAATATAATCAGAAAATGGAGAAAGGTAAGCAACTTTGACTTTTTTAATGGACCACCCTGTACATTATGCGATAAAATGAAAGATCTATTCTTTCTGATTCCAAATATATATATATTGATAACATTTGCTTGAGCAATTTTTGACATATCTCAGGTTGAATTATAAAGAATTTGTAGAAAAGTTCCATAAGGACCTCTATCTTTATAATATTTCTTTGCAATTTAGTTATAATTTGAGCTGAGATATGTCAAAAATGGCTCATGCAAATATGATCAACATATATATATTTGTAATCAGGAAGAAAAGGTCTTTCATTTTATCGCAAAATATACAGGATGTTCCATTTAAAAAAGTCGAAGTTGTCTACGTTTCTCCATTTTCCGATGCAATTTTGTTTTTTCTGATAACGTTAAAAAAAATATAGAAAAAAACTGTCAAGTTTTGTATTTACAATTTTTTTCTATCTTAAATAGTAAAGGGCGTAAAGGCTGTAGGTATGGTGCCAAATATAATCAAATAAGTGTACTTGTATTTTTCATGGATCTAGTGAACCTATCCGAAAATTTTTGCGAAACTCAAATAATCTTGAATAGTATCACCAAAAGAACAAACTATTTAATAATAATAATAATAATAATAATATATATTTATTTAGCACTTGGCTAATTTAATATACACTTACTGGGAAAATAAGTGCTAAAAAATTTCATTGCCTCCTGGAGTATAGATAAGTATACCATTTTCACTTATTATTGGCGTAGCATTATCAATGGAAATTTGACAGGTTGACCCTCATATAATAATGACATTTGATGACAAATTATTTTTCAAATTTCAGGGTTATGAAACAGAAAGCCGAGTTGCCAGAATGTGTAAAATATCTGAGTAAATTCAAATAGTAAAATTATTCAATTTATTAATTAAACGTAACCATAACGGCATTTCTTCTATTTTTATTTTTTTATTTCTTCTTCTTCTGGACGTGCCTATCCCTTATGAATGTCGGCGTCGTCGGCGATCATCGATTATTATGGCGATGTCCACTTAATTCGCAGCAATATGGAAGAGTTGTGGCGAGCTTTTATCAAACAATGTTCTGAGATTTTTCCGCCACGATATTCTTCTTCTTCCTGGTCCTCTCTTTCCAAATATCTTCCTTTGCAGGATCGATTGTTGTCCCATAGTTGTTTTATGGTCATTTTTGTGTCGAAGTATACATTATGTTTAATCAACCATTCCTGCATTTTGTCTTTCTTTGAAGAGAATGAAGGTGGTTTATCCTTCTGCTCTGAATGATATGGAGCGTTGTCCATGATTATTACTATTATTCTCTTCAAATATATTCAATGCAGGAATTAGTTTATCAACGACCCATTTTTGGAAGATGTCCGCGTTTATGGTATTGTGGTAGTTTCTGTCATTGTTTCTTGAATCTAGAAAGAAATCGCACCCATCCATAAACCCAGAACTACTCCCCGCATGCAAAATAGTAAAACGTTTCCCCTCTGACTTAATTTTGGATGGGTTGCTTTTCATATCAGATTCGTGTATCCATTGACGAACTTGAGATCCGTTTTGGTAGATCCAAGTTTCATCTAAATACCTACACGAATCTGATATTTTCGTTTGAATGTTTAAATTGGAGGTATTTCCGCAAAAATGTAATTTTGGCAGCAAGAACATGTTTCTGCTCACATAAAATGTTGCGTCCATTTACTGCTTCAAATTTATATCCCATAGATTTTAAAATTTTATATAGACTTGTTTGCCCTCCCTTAAATTCCAAATTTTCTTTTGCGTATGTCAGTAATGTTTGTAATGTAAAATATTTATTTTAGAATTGTATTTCCAAATTTGTCGTTGTAAATCTTCTTTAAACATTCGATCCATAATAGTCTGTGTCTTTTTTGGTCGGCCTAAAGTTTTTTTGATTGTATATTGTCCAGTCAAAATTCTTTGAATAGTCCTGGTTCCCACCTAAAATTTAAGGAAAATGTTGGTTGGGTAAGAAATGGTTTCACATGTACATTTAAGTTATACCTACCTCAAATATATCTGCAAGTTGGGCTTCAATTGTTCCCTGGAAAGCGTCTGGCCCCCAATTCTTGAATTATCTCGCATACGAAAATTGATATGAATTCGAATGTTTCCTATTCAATTTACGTTGCTGTCATTCGAATTCGAATCAACTTACGTATACGAGAATTTTCAAGAATTGACCCGCTGGTTTATTTTATTTTTTAAATAACCATGACATTTTAATATTTCCCTTTTTTTTTTCTTCTGAGATTATTTTCAGCATCTTCAATACGAAAGAAATTTGACAATGCCGAATTTCAAAAAATGTCATTAGATTTTGCAGGTACTTAAACTTAAAATAGTTAGGTACCGTTTATAATATAGCATTATTGAAAAATGCATTGAAAAATGTGTCAAATTTGATTTGCCAGATAGGCCAGAAAATTTTAATACCGCGGCACCTACAAAATTATGTAAACCACAATTAAAACTGTCTGGAATTTGACATATACCGTCATTATTATACGGGGGTCAACCTGCCAAATTTCCATGGATAATGCTACGCCAATAATAGGTGAAAAGCAAATATACAGTGTGTCCATAAAGTAACGGATAAATTTATTATTTTGAAAAATCGCTCAGACACATCAATTTTGTTTTTTTGTTCGAAATTTTTTGATGTATTTTTTATTATACAGAGTATCTCAAAAATAGCTCCGCTGCTATCAATTTTGTTTTTTCAAATGGATCACCCTGTAAATTTTGACATTTATGGATTCTGCGGAAAATTTTTGACATATTTCATGTACAATATCATATACCTATCTTCAACTGTTTCGGAAATATTGACAGTTGAAAATTGATTTTTCTGCAACTTTGACAGGCTGTAAAACCTGAACGGTTAATTTTAGTAGATTCACCATGCAAACCCTGGAGCATAGGAGAGTATTGGCTTCTCTGTCATTCTTGTTCAAATTGATACACGGGAAGATCGATTGTCCTCACTTACACTCGAAATTGAATTTCTTGGTTCCCAGACTCCAAAGCAGGAACAACTTAACATTTTATTGTACTAGAGCAAAAACCAATATTCTCCTGACATCTCCGATAGCTATAATGTGTAGTAATTTCAATAGAATTGATCGAGAATGTGATATTTTCAATTGTACTCTCAGCTGTTTGCAGTCAGTTGCTTCGGGTGTGTTTGCTGCTATTTAATAATTTTATGGGTTATTATAATATTGTTTATTTTGTGTTATTTTTGTATGAATTTGCTCTGTAAATGGGTAACTCTGTTGGGCAATAAAGCTATTATTATTATTATTATTATTATTATTATTATTAAAACCGATTTTACATTCCTATCTTAGATTTTCATAAACTATTTTTTGACACCAACTTTGAAGTTAATCTGTGATTAAAAATTCCGGTTAAATCTAATCTCTGGGTAAATTCAAAGTTGATGTCAAATGATAGTTTATGAAAATCTAAGATAGGAATGTAAAATCGGTTTTCCTACAAAATTAACCATTCAGGTTCTACAGCCTGTCAAAGTTGCAAAGAAATCAATTTTCAACTGTCAATATGTCCGAAACAGTTGAAGATAGATATATGATATTGTACAGGGTGTCCGAATTTGGATGGTTTTAACAGGAAACATCAATTTCTGAGCAAGATACAAAAAAATGAACCCCCCACTCCGAGGCTCAAGTTTCTTGAAATTTTGATTGGTGCAAACCGTATTTTGATATCTTCAACCGTTTAGCCGCTTGAGGGCGATTCTCGATTTTGAGCAATAATGTGAAACCATCATAACTTTTTTGTTTATGAAAATTATTGATTTCCGTAAAAACTTTCTAGAAGCACTTTTTAAAGCAGAATTCAGTGACGTTATCAGTTTTTTTCTAGTTGGTCCCAACTCCGAGATATTGACCAAAGTCTGGTTTTTTTCAATAGGACATTCTATATATTAATAGCTCATTATAAAGCTCGGCTTTTTCTGATTTCAATGATAAAAGTTCGATAGGTTTATCTGTAATAGTTTTCGAGAAAAAAAATTATTTCGGTTTTTGTCCTAAGAAGCAATGTGTAAGAAAAGGACTTTATATCTGTAAGGAAACTGAGAAAGGTCTCTTTCTAACTCATTGTTTCTTATGACAAAAGCCGAAATATTTTTTTTCTCGAAAACTGTTAGAGATAAACCTATCGAAATTTGTATCATTGAAATCAGCAAAAGCAGAGCTTCCTAATGAACTATTAATATATAGGGTGTCCCATTGAAAAAAAACGTATTTTGGTCAATATCTTGAAATCGAGGCCGAATAGAAAAAAACTGAAAACGTCACTGAATTCTGCTTGAAAAAGTGCTTCTAGGAAGTTTTTACGGAAACCAGTTATTTTTATAAACAAAAAAGTTATGAAGATTTCACAGTATTGCTCAAAATCGAGAATCGCCCTCTAGCGGCTAAACGGTTGAAGATATGAAAATGCGGTTTGCACCTATCAAAATTTCAAGAAATTTGAGCCTCGGAGTGGGGGGTTCATTTTTTTGTATCTCGCTCAGAAATTGACGTTTCCTTTTAAAACCATCCAAATTCGGACACCCTATCCACTCCCCCTCCACTATAATCGCGAATGCGCTCTAGTATTCATAAGCCGCTTTCCAGCTGACGCTTTTGAGCACGCAATCGAGCTTTTGCGCGCGCAAATGTTTCAAGCGCGTGTTCGTGTTACAGCCGTACTGCGCTTCGAGAGCTGCTAACTTTTGCGTTTCAAACACAGAACACTGTGCTGCACCGTGCTTGAAGCACACAGCTGGAAAGCGGCTATAGTAAGAAATGTCGAACGGGTTTTGTTTGTAATTGGCTTGCATTGTCCGCAATCTTATCTCCACTTCATGTAGTGCATTCTTTAATCCACTATTGTCGTTTAGGATTGTTGGCCGCAGAAACCAAACGATTTTATGAATGACTTGCCCTCTCTATTTATGTAGTGTTACTCTGAGTTCATAACTCAGGTGAAACTATTGAGCACATAAAAGATGATTTTATTAATAAATCCTCAAATCTTGGGGCCACTCTGATTCTGATTGCTTCAAATACTTTCTGCAAGCCTTAAATAGTGATTCAGGGAATCAAATTGGAGAAAAAAAAAACATACCTAGTTCTACAAATTATTTCTGAGCCTCAAATTAATTCGCTTCCATTTTATTTTTATTTTGATAAAAAGACTCTTATTATCAGATCCTGAAAGTTTGAAGTCTCTCAGATTCTTCGATGTATTTTTCAAAAGCTCCCAAAGGTGATTTTTTAGGAACTTTCGAGGGAACTTTACAAGTATTTTTAGTATGACCAAGGAAACATAATCATTGTTTTATCATTGTTCCATTTCTGAGCTTCAGATTCACTCTATATTTTGTTTGATTAAAATTTCCTTATTCTTATTATTAGATCCTGAGAGATTGAAATCACTCTGATTCGTCATACTATTTTTCAAAAGCTTCAAAAGATGATTTATTAGAAATTCTACAAGTATTTTCAGTATTGATGAGCGAAAAAAATCATATTTTCATTTCTGAGCTCGAGCTCCACTTTTTTGTTTGATAAAAAGACTCCAGCTCGGACCCCAGTTAATGAATCCTGAAAGTTTGAAGTAGCCCTGAGCGCTTTGAGTATTTTTTGGAAGCTTTCTGCGATGTTACAAAATTATTATAAGTGATACAGAAATCAACTTGGAAAAAAATCATTCTGAACCTCAGATTCACTTTCAATTTGTTTCATTCCATCAAAATACCCTGAAGTAGCTCCCATTGCTTGAAGTATTTTAAGTTCTCAAAGGTAATTCACCAAGAAAATGAGGGCAAACCAGTGCCAAAGATTTAAAGAATGATTTAATTTAACTGATTCTTCTAATTATTTTTTTATTCATCTAAGGGTGTCTCACACTCTTAAATTTTGTTGGTACGCCTACTTCCTTTTTGGAAATGTTTTCCTGATATTGCGACTAATTTCCAAAATTTCCTGAATATTCAGATTGTTTTAAAGTATTTTTCCTATAATTTCTAGAATTTTCTAAAGAAATTATAGAACTTCCTGAATAATTAATTGCTGTTGCAGGTGGGTGTCAAAATATAGTGACTCACCCTGTACGTACAGTTATTAGACTATCCAAGATGCTGTCAAACTTAAATTAAAATCTCCTCTTGTTGAGATTGGGCGAGTTTTGGTGTTAACTGGGTTACGAAAAGTAATTAAAAAGCAAAAGCGGTAACGAAATGGTTAGGAAGGTTAGAATATGGGGATATGGTCAGCGATATTAAACATTAACCAGTAAATAACCAGACGCCATAACAGTTTTCGAAGTTAAACATCGCAGGTGTTTCCTATTTGAGGACCTGTTTATCAGTGGACAGTTATCTAGTCTAGTTGTTGGTTAACCAATGATAATTATCAATTAACCAATAGCTAAACTGAATAATTATTCACTTAGAAACCGGTCCTGAGAAAGAAAATTTTCAGCAATTAGGAATGTTAGAATAGCAAACCAAATTGCTATAACAAAAAAAAGCTTGGTCACGTACCGTTATTGAATTTTTTATAAAAATATCATAAATATCACATATTGATATTTTTGCACCCTGTTTATAAAATTTTAGGTGATTTTGGAGCATTTTAGGAAATTTAGTAGGGTTTTTAGAGATCCTAAAGGATTTTCAGAGATTTTAACGGATTTTTGGGAATTCTAAAGGATTTTTGGAAATTTTAAAGGAAATATTTTTTGGAATATTAATGATTTTATAGGATTTTGCTGAATTTTTTTTTTGTTCTAATACATTTTTGTAGGATTTTATGCGATTTCAAGTGATTTTAAGAGATTTTGTTGAATTTTTAAAGATTTTATGTGGATTTTAAGTAGGTAGATCTTATGAGATTTTCTGGGATTTTGATTAACTTGTTTACAAATTTTGACCAGTTAACCGCCCGGCGCCCCTCGTTTCTTACCTGTCAATTTCTTGAATACATTTCTTTATTTTGTACTTACTCCAAATAATTTTGGCTATCAAAATATTTCAGGAAAGTTAAATATGTATACCAACAATTATTGACGAGATTAAGGCATCATTGAAAAAAGGTGAGAACAGATGCTGCTATCAATTGTTCTAACTTTTTGATAAGGCATACTTCTGATTGTTTTAAGGATATATTAATCAACATAGAAGTTGAGAGGCTGGGATACGAGGAAAGCATAGAAGATGAGGCGCTGGAAATCGAGATAGACCTTGATGAAGTCCAATATGTTGCAATAATATAATAAGCGAAAGATCTGAACCTAAAAAATTACCTAAATCATGAAACAAGTTTCTCATCATTTTCGAAAATAAGTCTATTGGCATCATCAAAATTGTAAAAAAGTGAACACTTTGCTGGTTATTTGAGAAAAAAAAAGGTAGTCACCGTCAAGTCACCGTTTGATGAGGGTACAGGTGAAAAAAAAAACACAAAAACCATTAAAACTCCGACTTCCATATTATATAAAGCAAAATGAGCTCTAACCAATCAATGAAAAAAAAGATGGCGTTCCCATTTAAAAAAAAGATCAATAACGTCATATCTTGGAGAGGATTTTTATTTCCAATATCTCTGTGTAACTTTTCCCTACACGTCTTTTACATACATACATACTTACATACATACACACAGACGGAAATGTGCCACCTTGCCAAAAAGGCTTAAAATGATCCAAAACGTCAAGATCTAATGAAATTTTGACATGGTCAAAATCGGGCTATCACCATAGCTTCCTATCTAGGAAGCTAAAAAAAGAAAGCGAAAAAGAAGGGTATCAAAACTGATATCATTTTTGAAGATTCAGGTTCAAGTGTAGAGCGCACTTCGGAAAACGAATATGAAAACTCTTGTCATAAACAAACAATCGGCTCGGAGATCGGAGATATTGTCATTATAGTTGAAAATCATTATCCTCCATATTATGATTGCTATTATGAGGATACATGGTATATAGAACGTGTGACAAACATTGATAGGGATCACTGCACCATGAAGTTCCTTAAAGAAAACTTTATATGGCTCAAGAAACCAGACCATCAAAAAGTGAGCAAAAAATATATGTATATAATTTTTGGACCGCTGAATCTTTTAAGCACTGCACTGGACCCTTCTAAATCAGCAGAGAGGACGAGTCTTTAATAAAAAAGCGATAAGTACATGGATTTAAATATATGTATGTAATTCAAACTTGAGTCCAAATCCATAAATGCTAAAGGCGAGTCTCGCTACAAACACTAAAATACTTATGTCTTTCCCTTGGTTTTTCCTATATTTAAATTTTAAGTTGTTTACTGTATTTTTTTCTATTTTGGTGTCATTTCGAAGTCTTTTCGACACTAAAAGTAGTTTCGAAAAGAAGCTCTTTGTGACACTCCTTTTTTACTTATCGGAGTTTGGTAACACTGGCTGACTGATAGCCATTGAACTGTCATTCGCGATAAAAAATTAGGTCTGTTCGCAGAGAAATCACAAACCAGTCAGAGTGAATCTCATTGGTTGAAACTAGTTTTCTGACTGTTTCTGATTGTTTCCAACCAATGAAATTCGCTCTGACTGGTTTGTGATCTCTGTGCGAACAGGCCTATTATAGAAGATTTCTATATTTGGCATGTAATGTTACCAACCTAAACATATGAAATCAGGAATTATGAGAATAAAATTTCCAAGAAAAGTTTTTTTTTCAAATTAAACAATACCAAAATAGAAAAAATAGTATAAAATATTCGTTTCATAAGACATTTTATCGCACTCGCCCTTTAGAAAACTCGCCTCCGGCTCGTTTTCTAATATAGGGCTCGTGCGATAAAATGACGTCTTATGAAACTTGTATTTTAATGTACTATTTACAAATATATTACAATTTTCTACCTCTATAAACAACATCTTGCTTAACCTATACCCTCGAATTCAAGTTCGTAAAACATCAATAAAAACTAAGTATATTTTTGTTGTAAAATATCGAACTGTGGTCAAGTGGCCATGGAAAAATATAATTTCCAACTGTTCTTTCAAACCGTAGAAATGGTCACTCCTGCAAAATCATTTAGTTGTATGATTTTTTCAAATATATGTAGAATATTATCATAAGTAATTTGATACGAGAAATTGCTATTTAAAAATGTCAGAAATTTCATAGGAATTCAGTGATTATGTAGGTACTACTCTATTATTTAGGTTAGGGTTAGATGGTAAATTGCGAGCGGTAGTATTTGATGGTGATTATTTCCTTGGGCAGCTACTGTAGAATAAAATTGTGGGCGCGGGTCTTTTTGCAAGCGAGAGAAACAACTGTAGACCGGTTTTCCATCAATAAATATACTTATTTGAGAAAATAAACAGAGCTATTCCGAATTACAATGGTACAATTCTATACCCTAACCAACACCTTTCTAATACAAAAAAAAAAACAATTCTAAAATGATGCTTACTTTACAGCCACCTCTATACTATCTCTGAGCTTGTAATAAAATGTTACAATCAAAAGCCTTGTACTTAAATACCTCTTTTATAGAGCCCTACTACATTAGGTTACAACATTTTTAACCATGACTGCTTTTCTCGTCAAAACATTACAATTATTAAAACGTCCAATTCTATAAGCGTATAAAAACCCTTGAATTCACTTACTGCCTAATTTGTACAAAGCTTCACTCAAAATCGTAAACTCAGCCAGAGTGACTATTATTACAAAACATTATACATGTTAAATAAAATACGGTCTAAACTCAGACATAACAATACTATCTCAAATCAATATTACGCATTTAATTTAAATTCTTTTAATCAGATAGAATTCCTCATTAGAAAGAGCTCATAGATCTAATAGCCATTAAAATTTCCTATTTATACTAAACAAAACAAAAAAATATTCAAAAGTTCACTCAATTTAATAAAATATTTGCGAAGTCCCACTGTCAATTCACTTACTTCATAGTCACTCTAGTCAATGATAAAATCAAAACTCAAATAAATATATCACTAGAGTTCTTACTTACTCACATAATGTGGAACGAATTTAAATGTTCTTTCTTCCACGATTTACCGTTACTTTTCCAAAGATTCGATTTAGCGCGTTTTCTCGAGGCAACAAAACAAAAGAAACTCTTCGCGAATTATATCCGGTCAACTCTGGACTAAATGATCGCGACTACTTGATTAGGTACTGCAGACTGAAGACTCAAGACTCTACTGAACACTGCCGCCAAAGTTCCGAAACAGCTTTTTTTATATTTTTCGATCCCTCCAAAAATTTCGGGTCATGTTCATTCATTAACCTTCCTCTTTTCTTAGAAACATAATTATTTGTTTAAAACCGAATACCTATGTCTCAATTTCCTGGATTATCGGGGTCAACAGATTTGGTTTAAGAATGTAAGGACATGTAAATCAAAGGATGTCCAACTCGTGTTGGCCGTAAATAATGTCTATTATAATTCTGTCACTTTGGCACACAATTTAATTACTTTTGCCTTGATTTTAATATTTTTATGGATTTGATTTATGAGTTCAATTTGATGACACACGCTTGGTGACTAGCTATTAAAATTTGAATTTATTTTAGATATTTTAATTAATTTATGTCAATGCTAAATTAAGAAAATTAGAACTTTTCTTCTAATATTAAATATTGGAAATTCAATTTACATTAGATTATTTGATTCAATTTACATTATTTGATTACATTTAAATTTACTGAAATGGAATACCCTGTATATCACAATGTAAAAAGAAGAGTCATGTTCAAGGTATCCATGTACCAATAAACATCGTCGTTTAAGCTCGAAGTTCTAGCCGTAAAAAATCAAAATCGAAGTCGTGGTATTTTTTAGTAACATATTTTACAATGCTTGGAAAAATTATGTTTGCCTACTGAAAAGTTAATAAAAACTGCATAAAACTATAAAAAATTGTGTATATGTTAGCCATTATGTTTCACGCATTCATGGATCAGTAAATGGTTGAATAAATTGTGTAATATTTCCTGGGAAATCGCTTCGAATGTTCCACTTAAGATCTTCTAGGCTATTTGGCAAAGAATTACTACTTTCTTTCCTTGACATAATTCCAGAGAAAACCAGATGTCAAATTTTTGACATAACGCTTCCTAGACAAATAACTACCTAATTAATGATTGTCATTGTCATTAATTGTCATTTCGAACCATGAATTCATTTTGATAAATCTTGACATTTTTTCAGGTTTTAATATCATTTTTCGGCGTTAATACATACTACATAATACCACGAGAGCTTCAAAATTACGGATAATTTTTCACGATTGCGTGTTTTCTATAATTTCACGAGTCCACGAGTCCTTATAGGACGAGTGAAATTTGCAAAGAAAACACGCATGAGTGAAAAATTATCTGGTCCATTTTGATCATTTTAAAGCTTGATTGGTATTTACTTAAAGGATTATTTGACGAATAAAAAATGAAAATGCAAAAAATATGTTGCTAACAGCGTCCATATTTGTTTGTATTGATACAAATAAATAGTTGCTAGCGTCAGCAACCGTTTGTATCAAAAATTATCATGCCCAACCATATATACGATTAACATGGGAGAATATTCGCTGTCATTATTTCATTATTAATAATTATTATTATTATTATTATTTTCATTATTATAAGTGAAAAACCCTAAAGGTCCTTTTGTAAGTTTACCCCCATAAAGGCATAAAGTGTTTTGCTGAAAAGGGACCTCAAGCCGGCGTATTAAATCTTCAATAAGCACCCTAAAACGCTATAATCTCAAAAAAAGCAACGTCGTGTAAATTTTTAAGTAGTCGACGCTGCTCAGCTTTTCATCAAATTTATACTTAATTTTTTCAAAAATGTCCTAATGAAACCTATTGAGATTTTTAATTTTTTTTTTTAAAATTTTTTTTTTTTTAATCTTAATTATTTTTTTTTTTTTTCTCTCCGTAACTTTTCCCTACACGTCTTCTTATACCTATTTCCAAAATTTCATCAAATTCCATCGAGCTGTTTTCTCAGAAAAATGCCAACACACACACACACATACATACACACAGACGGAAATGAGCCACCTTGCCAAAAAGGCTTAAAATGATCCAAAACGTCAAGATTTAATGAAATTTTGACATGTTCAAAATCGGGCTATCACCATAGCTTCCTATATTTAGGAAGCTAAAAATCTGGAACTGTCAAGTCAGGAGAGTAATGCGTCCATTCTATAGGACGCTCTTCCTATAAGATGGATCCCAAATGTCATAGTCATATCAATCTAGTGATTCCCTTGCTATTAAAAAAAATGATCCTGCTGAAAATAGATATCGTTCAAGATACCCTTCCGTCTCAATTGTGGATAAGAGAAATTTCCTAACAAATCAATGTATACAGTTCCTGTTTATTATCCTTGTTTCATGAATGAAAAATGGTCCGTATTTTTCCTCAACAAATGCACAACACCCCACTGTTACTTTTCGGGTATTTCGCTATTTTCACTGGAATTCGGTAAATTGTCTTTGAATAGTTATTTTTCTAACAAGTGCGCAAAGTGATACTTTCCTGCACGAAAAAGCAGTTAAACGAACGACGCGAAGCGGAGTTCGGATAAGCTTTGAGTGCGGGAAAGACACTTTGTACAAGTGTTAGGAACAATGCTTTTTCGACGAGTGTTTGAAGATTTGCATCCAGAGGAGCTGAACTTAATCTTCTTAAATGTTTCCAGATGCTCAAAATTTTCTCTCCTAATTCAATGAGTGGTGTTTTCAATTTTTTTTTTTTTTTTCAGTGATCAGTTTGACTTTATTTGCAACATTGGTTGTGCTAGTGCGGTTTGCTTAAAATTTGAACAAGTCGTTGAGTTTGTTTTTTCTGCCAAATTTTGGTATGGAAAAGTATAACTTACAGTCCAACTTTTATGATATGATAAAAAGGAATGTGAGTTAGTGGCTCTCCATGGACTCCACCTGACCTCACATCTGTTTTTGCTGGGTTTTCCCTCCCCTCGCTCATCATAAGGAAAGTGTCAAATTAAAGAAGCTGAACATTACCTGAATACCTTTCTTGGAACAAAAATTACATCAGGACCTTCTTTCTGAATGTAAGTTTATCCAGAAACCCACAAAATATTGAAAAATAGAGTATAAATGCGGTAACTATGCATAACAAAAATGAGTGCGCAAAGTTCAACTTGAGTGTGCAAAGTATGTATTAACTTTGCGCACGCAAGTAGAACAAATGTATTTCAACTTAGTTGATATCTAACTTGACTGTTACAAAATTGTTTGCCATAGTGATAGTGTCACAACTACCCGCTTTACGGGGGTGACATGGGGGGTTTGTAGCTTTGGGGGTAGATGGAGAGAAACTCGCTCAGGTTATATAAAAATATATGCTATATATTTTCCCAAATATAACCTTACATGTATGCTAATCCTATAAGGTACATGACCCTTCGTACACTGGGGTCCTTATAGGGGGCCACACGTCAATTCTGCTTGGGGGACTGTAGATAAGTTTATCGTCACCCTTATGCCTTGTCCAGAGGGGCGTTCCCAACGAGAGGTAATTACACTGGACAACGATAAGGCTGAAGATACCCAGAGGGGCGTTCCCAACGAGAGGTACTTGCACTGGGGAGACTTAATTCCAGAGGGGCTTTTCCAACGAGAGGTACTTGCACTGGTTTAAGTCTGCCTTTGCTGCGGCTTGCAGCGTAATTTATATTAATTTATTGCTGAATTGCAATAAACATTCGATCGAATCGGCAATTAAATTAATAAGGTTGAATACCGGGTCCTCCTTTCCTAAGCAGCTAGTTGACATATGCCCCCCCTCCATGAAGCATTGGACCCCAATGCTTGGAAGAGACACTTACAACAAAATATATACAAATACCATAATAATGTCAAAAAAATACAATAATATCCTTATCCTAAAAATATCCCTTCTTTACAATAATAGCCTAATTATAAAATACCCCTGATGCTTACAATTATACAGGGTGGTCCTTCGGGAATGACATCGATTGCTTATGGGAAAACTGTGAAAGGTAAAAATTTGAAAATTTGGCAACATAGCAATGTCGATGGGGGACATCTAGGTAAAATATTTTCAAGATGGCGGCATTTCCGGTCATACCGGAAGTTGATACCAACTCGGTTATTTTAAATAGAACACCCCGTATATAAATGTATTTTTGAATTCTACATAAAATTCTGAGCAGATTTCATGTAATATACCCTATACCTAAGTTCAACTGTTTTGGAAATATTGACAGTTGAAAATTGACTTTTTGCAACTTTGACAGGCTGTAAAACCTGAACAATTAATTTTAGAGGAAACCCGATTTGACATTCCTATCTTAGATTTTTATAAACTATCATTTGACATCAACTTTGAATTAAATCCATGATTAAAAATTTCAGTTAAATTTAATCTCCGTTTAAGTTCAAAGTTGGTGTCAAATGATAGTTTATCAAAATCTAAGATAGGAATGTGAAATCGGTTTTCCTCTAAAATTAACCAATTAGGTTTTACAGCTTGTCAAAGTTGCAAAAAGTCAATTTTCAACTGTCAATATTTCCAAAACAGTTGAACTTAGGTATAGGGTATATTACATGAAATCTGCTCAGAATTTTATGTAGAATCCAAAAATACATTAATATATGGGGTGTTCTATTTAAAATAACCGAGTTGGTATCAACTTCCGGTATGACCGGAAATGCCGCCATCTTGAAAATATTTTACCTGGATGTCCCCCATCGACATTGCTATGTTGCCAAATTTTCAAATTTTTACCTTTCACAGTTTTCCCATAAGCAATCGATGTCATTCCCGGAGGACCACCCGGTATAATCCAAATATCGCGTATAGAGAAAAAAATTAAAAATTAACAAAAGTTTTTTATGGTGGGATGGGTGAGGGTGCATTATTATTCAGGTTACTACAAAAAAAAAATAGCTTACAACTAAGAAATTTCATCAACTTCACCGCTTCAGCCATGGT